>BSBK01002979.1:0-541429 GCA_027943335.1 Chamaecyparis obtusa | reverse complement strand
ATATATATATGTATATATATATATTATATATATATATGTATATATATATATATATATGTATATATATATGTATATATATATATATATATATATCTGTATATATATATATATGTGTATATATATATATATATACAGATATATATATATCTGTATGTATATATATATACACATATATATATATCTGTATGTATATATATATATATATATATATATATATATATATATATATATATATATATATATATATATATAAGTATGTATGTATTTATATATCGAGCCCCATATGTATCCTTTGGTCTTAGGTGGATATGTTATTAATCACGGATGCTCTGACCCAAGGCAGGGGAGTAAAGGAATAGCTCGGATTATCCTAACGCTTTTAAATTTTAATGCAGAATAAGGTTGGTTCAGTTCCTTTTTATATTAGTTCTTTAAAAATGAAATATAAGTTTATTAGGTTTCTTATTGTTTTGGTAACATTTATATTTGTTGTATTTTATGCAAAGATGATTCTTTAAGATCTTAAATCATGTGATCAGACAATACAAATTTGTTTTAAGAGATTAGTAATGGTAGATGAGATCCCTTGAGAAAATTTTTACCCCTCTAATCATAGGATTATTGCTTTAATTTTAAATATCATAGATTAGATGGTTTTCAGACTTAGACTATATGGTTCACCACTTGTAGTGGGTGGGTCCTTTTGCCGGGTTTTTAGTTGACTTTTATAACTGGTATAGAGGATTTAGACTGATATTTTATTTGGATAATATTTGTATTAACCTTTATACAAAGAAGGTTAGGACGTCTGGTAAGGTGTAGACCTTTGTATGAGTATTTTTTGTTTAAAATATCTCAGGCCCTGTAACTATTAAATATTTGTATAGATCTTTAGCATAATGATGCATGATTGGGCTGGTTTGGAAATTATATCTTATGTAGCAAGACAGGTACCCTAGTAATTTTACTTTTGAGGAAGGTAAATACAATATTTTTAACTTTGGATCTCTTTACTTTATTTTCTTAATTATAATTTAAGCCCTAAACTATGAGATATGGAAAATTTCTATTGTGATTTTTAGGAGGATACTATCAAGCAGGCACCCTAATCACTCTATCATCGAAGATTCTATAAAATAACATACTAATTGAATGAAACTCGAAGCTGTATCCTTGAAAAATACAATATAATAAATGTAACATTAAATCCTCGATATTATCGAGCAATGGGTATGCCCACTAAAATTTGTATTCATAGACAAGTCTCGATTGTTTTAGAGTTGTGGGAATGCCCACGAGAACAATGTATTTTAACAAATCTCGATGATTATTGAGTCGTGGGTATACCCACGTAAATTTTGTATAAGTACAGGACCTTTGGTTCCGGGCAAGGCTGGAGGTTTTCTCAACCCCGCTCTTTCCTACCAGTGCCTACAGCAAGCAGGGTCACAATGTAAAATAATTTTTATATATTAATAAAAAAATTTATAGGGCTTCGGCCTTTTACCGATCAAAAAAAATAAAATAAAATAAAGCATCACTTTTATGCTTTCAATCTTTTTCTTGGGATAAATTTCATCTCCAAGAATATCAAGATCAAGAATCCTTTTAAAGTGACATGTGACCATAACTTGACAAGTGGCATTTGCTAGTGGTCATCATTTTGTGACTGTCATTGACAGTTTTGACAATGCTCTACTCAGTCAGTTATAACTTGCAAACCAAGAATAATTTCAAAGATCACTCCAATGAGAGTCTGAATAATTAGGATTTCTCAAATATATAAAAAAATTTAGCCAAATCCAATGGTGGAATTTGGAATTATGCCCCCCGCAAGAGGACTGTTGTTTTGCTTCCTACAAATCCGTGGTTGCTTGTTACATTAAAAACTCTGAACATTCTTCATGTCCATGCTTTGATTTTGATTTTATCTTAAGAGACAATTTGATTCAATTACAGAGACATTTTGAAAACCTCTAAAGATATAGGAACTTTATAGCATTTCTTATACAAAAATTAGTTAATCACGAACCCTACTGTACACAGTATTATTGATGCTCTACATATGGAAATGTATCTAAAGTCCATGAGCTCACCATCTTCCCAAAAAGAAAGTTGTAATAAGGATGTGGAGACCATTGTAGATAGCTTTCTTGCATTAAAGAGTGGCCATCTATCAAATTTTATTTCCTTTTTTCGGCAGTAGTCAACTATGTCAAACCACTTTTATAATGACAAAAATGTTAATGATTTAAAAAGACCATCTTTGAACATTGGAGGGCCCTTACTAGTTTTATTGAATCCAAACTTGAATTGAATATCTGAACCCATGAAACTCTTTGCATCAATTGAACCAAAAGTACCAAACAAAACCTAGAATCTGAAAAGTTTAAACATCGGGGTCCATATGGGTACCAACATGGGCTCTAACTATGGGACTATGTTTGGCACAAAGATAGAGAACTCTAGCAATCTCTGGGAAAAGATAAGTTCCTTATCCATTGGGTGAATAGAGTCACTAAGAAAAGGAAAACTGGGAGTTCCTTGCAATGCGAGTGGAGGGGAACAGAGGCAAAACAACAGAGCACCTAAACTACTAGCAAGCCCAAAGCTTGCACATTATTCCAACTAAGACTACGTACACCAAAAGAATATTTACAATATTTACAAAGGTAGAAAGGGAGCCTACCACATGAACCAAAAGAAAGAAGAGATCACGTGAATCCATTTACCGGCTGGGAGAAATAAGAGCCTTTCCGCAGTAGCAAGTTGTGTCTCAATAGAGCAGCTCCAAACCATTGCCTACAAGTGACTTCTTCAATGCCAAACCACAAGCTAAAAGAACATATAAATATGTTGATCAAGCGTTCCTTCCCAAACAGCCATAATTCATCATAGCATCCTTTTTCATCCAAGGATTGATCTTCAACATTCATCTAACTAGATTTCATTTCATACTGAAAAAAATGAAGTGTGGGAACCTCTTCAAGAAAGGATGCATAGTATCCAGAATTATTGTCATCAAGCATGCAATGCATTCTATCTTTTGTCTTTCCAAAAGTGTCATCACATTTTCTAGTATTACTTCCACAATCCAAACTAGAAAAACCATACATAGAAAGCTGAAAAGAAGATTTGTCTACCAGTGTTTCATTTTCAACTTGATTTGGATGAATACCTGAGTTATTCTGAGAGAAATGATCTGGTTTGACTGATGATAGAAATTTTTGCATAATATCTTCTTCTTCATTGAGAAGGGTATCCTTCAACACACCAGCCAAGTCACCAATAGGTTGGAAGTCAGCTTCATACCTCTTTTCCTCAAACAAAATTTCAGCATGAGATGCTTGAGCCAAAGATATCTTTACTTCATTACAACCACAAATTTCATTTTCAGATTGACAAGATTTTTCAATGGGCTAACCACCAATTTCACAAAGGGATAGGTTACTTTCAGCCTTCTCATTAAAAAAAAAACATTATGTTAGTAAACAGATTTGTCCTTCTTGTTCTTTATGACAATATGACTCTCAATGCCCAAATTATGAACAATATCAGAATACAACAGTTGAAAAGTCTCTCTATGATTATTGGCTTTTCTCTAAATTGGTAGGTAAAACTCCCTTTTGGAATGATATGCAATGAATTATGTTTTGATCCTGAAACTAACACAGGGTATGCTCTTAACCCGAGAGCAGGAGAGGCAAACTGAATTAAGCCTAAATAGAACTTAATCTAGGCAAGGAGAGCTTTCTAATCTATGAACCAAGCTGTAGAACTCACAAATCCTATGAATTCATACACTTAGCATTAACTAATCTACAATAACTATTAATAGAGATATAAATGAAATGATGAAAAACCTCTAATGAATCCTTCTCTGAATATCCCACAGCACATCCTACTGGGTTTACTCACATCTTTAAAATAAAGGAATGAAACATCCTTTCCTTCCTACTGCAATTTACATTGAGAGAAAGAATCATATAACTAACAACTATCAGCTAACTGGAACAGAAAATAATTGACATAAAACACCTTCAATTGTCTCTACAACATCAAGTATCTTACACCAAAAATTTTGCTGACCTTGTATTTTCTTTTACAACAGAATATATAGAGATTACAAGCATATGCCCTTTCATGGGAATACCAAGTGTTTCAACTTCCAGGATTTGAAAAGACTAAAAAAATAGGTGTTTCAACATCACAACAGAGAGGAACTGATAAGACTTTGTCCTTTTATCTGATTCAGCTTGAGAAACCTGATCCACTATATCAAATTTCTCCTCTACCATCATTTGGGAGAAGACAAACTATTCACACCATAGCAGTAATCTTTTGATCAAACCCATCGTTGCTATGTAATTTCCTTATAAAATCAGTCCCCTTTTCTAAGCTTTCTGCTCTTTGTTATTCATGCTAAATTGGAGTGCACAGAACATGCAAGTCGAATTCATTTTATAGCAGGGCAAGCAGAACCAATTGCCTTAAATATTGCAATGAGCCCTAACTTACGTTGTCGCATGATCGCATGGCATTTTTCTCAGTCATGCAATCATGCGACCACACACCTACCGCATTGCATCTATGACTTTTCCGCACCATAATGGAAAAGTGGGGACCGTTGATTTTCCTTTAGAAAGACGCATGGTGTGGATGCCTTTGGACCTACCACTTTACACCTGTCATGATCCCGCTATCCCTCTAAGAATCTTCGAATCCATATAGACTAAGGGAAGCCGTCGATTCAGTATATTATAACTGTAGAGAAAATTTTCTTGGCCCCACCATGAGACACATGTTCGCATCTCACATGATCACATTTCTTGTTTTAAACTCTTGTGATCATGCAACCGCTTTGCCACTTAGAATCTTCCCTATCATCCCGTCAAAGCGGGAACCATTGATCGAGGATCTTTAAACCTTTCTATCGCAAACAATTCTTCCGGACCCACCGAGGGACACGTGGTGAGATCCCACATGATCGCAAGACATCTTCCTCAGTCATGTGACAAAGTGGGGACCGTAGATCTCGAGACTGCAACTAAGAGCCCGTGACCCCACCATTCCATGTGGCTTCATCTTGCATGATTGCATAGCATGTTTTAAACTCTTGCGATCATGTGACCACTCAAAATGAACTTGCCCAGCTTACGTTATCTCTTAACTATTTATTAGTCACAAAACCACGCGGTCATCTTCCCTAACCGTCGAATGTACTTTATTCCTTCTCCAACCTAGCGACTGTGAGAAACTTACCGGGCCCACCATTGGAAGATCAATGGTTGTCGCTTCTTTGCATAGATCTCCAAGATCCCTTGTGAACATACACCCTCCGTTGGATGTAGGATCTTTCCCTACTCAGCTTATGTTATTGCATTTGTGCTGTTGGCGTATGTGGGTCCCAGCAGGCTTCATGGTCACATGATCACATAGAAATATTTTAATCCATGCGATCATGTGACCACTCTTTTCTAATCCAACACAAGTAGCATAACTTCAGATAACCATCTTCATTTTTATGAGCTATGTTACATATTACATTTGCATCAGTGTATAGGCCCGAGAACATAGAAACACATCCGCACATCACTGTATAATGATCAACACATTCTCATTACTTGAGATGCCATGACTTTCTCATCATCAAGGTCAATTCTTTTGTGACTCGATGAGATCAAACATGAGGTGGCACGGTTATATGATGAAAACACATATAATTACATCTTCTCTTTTTTTCACAATAATGAAGTGCTGACATTAGTTTATCTTCTCAGAGTGATTTCTTTAATCAAAGAGCCTTTAGAAAATTGAATTCATAATCTTATAATCAATAAAATATTTCTATCCAAAGTACCATTATTTGAACCTTGCCCCAAAGCTATAAACAATCTTAGAGGTGATCCAATCTATAACTGTCCATATTCTGCTCCTGAAGGTTGATGTCAAATCAGTAGATATAATGCTATCACTTGCTTGATGTTGGGATCAAGAGTGTATTATTCCCGGGTAATCACCTTCTCATTCTACAATTATCTAAGAACACTTCTTGAGACCCCTTTAGATTACAGATTTTTAATAGAAATCAATGTCTTCAGATGCAATTTATTCTTCAATTGGATTGTACATATTGCAATATGAAGTAGAATTCTAAATAATCTAATGTCGGCTCTGTCCCCACATTATTCATATGAGGGATCTTTTCCCTTATTTCTTGTGAATGTTTGGAGATCATGACTTTCAATCATCATTCTACTTGAGAAAGAACATCAATAGGAGCACATTATCCTTGCCGGGTTAGGATCTATAACCTACCCATTATGATAAGACTTCCAAATAACCCACCCGGCTAGAAGAGATAAGACAATAGCAAGGGAACCCGACAAGGATAGCCTATCCAATGAAAGACTTAGACCTAGACTGAGACATGACCAAACATAGCTATGAGATCAAAATCTTCCACTTTGACAGCATGGTTATGGGGTGAAAAGTGGAGCAACAGCTGGCTCTGACTGGGGACTTAAACATTCCCATGTTTAAGAAATGAATCCTGAATCTCTAGTTTCACAAAGGGTAAATAAAAAGGATAGCAACACAACAAAACTAGAACAAGAACAAAGGAAAGGAAACAAGGGAAAGTAGCTAACCTAGGAAACATAAAAGAACAAACACAACTATGTACAATATAGGGGTTACCTATTTTTTATTTTCCATCTGATAAAGCTTCAAATCCTGACCATTGAAGGTCAGTGGTAGTACCTCACCATCATGATAAGCCATCTTGAAAGAATTGTTTTCCAATACTTGATGAATCACAAATGGTCCTTTCCACAGGCTGTCAAACTTCTTGTGCATTCCTTTAGGAGCATTATGTTTATCCCATAGTAGCACACTATCACCTATCATGAATTTCCATGGCCTTGCCTTCTTATCAAATATCTTCTTCACTCACATCTGATGTTGAGTGATATGATCAACTATCTCTGCTCTTTCCTCTTCCAGCTTGCTCAAATAAAGAATCCTTTTTTCTAGACCATCTTTATAGATGTCATCTTCAATCACCGTCCTTAATTTGTTTGTGGCTAGTTCCAAAGGTAAAGGAAGATTTGCTTCGGTCCCATAAACAAGCTCAAAAGGTGATATACCAATTGCTCTTTTTGGTGTTACCCTGTCTACCCACAATGCTTCATGAATCTTTTTATGCCAATTTTTTTGATTATCTAATACTAACTTCTTAACAATATTGATCAGATTTTTGTTACTGGATTCGGCCTGACCATTTCCTTGTGGGAAATAATCTGATGAATGACCAACAGTAATTCCATTTTCAAAACAAAAACTAGTGATTTCAAGTGAAGAAAAATAGGCCACATTGTCCATTACTAATTTAAGTGGAACTCCAAACCTAACCAATATGTTTTCTTTGAGGAATTTACATACCACTTCAGAAGTTGTTTTCTTCATTGCCTTGTTTTCCACCCACTTGGTGAAATAGTCAGTGGCGGTTATTATATACTGGTGACCAGTGGTGGATACTAGATTGATTAGCGCAATGAAATCAAGGCCCCACTACTGGAAAGGCTCTTCAATAATGACAGGCTTCAATGGAAGAGTAGCTAGTTGAGGATGCCCTGTAAACATTTTGCATTTCTCACACTTGGCTACCCAGGCATATGCATCTCTGAACATACCAGGCCAGTAATAACACTGTCTCAATATTTTGAATGCTGTCACTAAAGATGAAAAGTGCCCACTACAGGCCTCATCATGAAAAGTGTTCAATAATTTCTCTTGCTGCTATTTATCTACACATCTAAGAAAAGTGCCATCAATTGCCTTCTTAAAAAGCTTACCATCCCAAATCACAAACTTAGCTGCCTTCAATCTAAGATCTCTCCTCTGTCTTGATGCCATGCCTTCTAGACACTCTCCATATGTTAGAAAATAAGAAATGTCTTCAAACCATGTGTCCCAAAGACCCACAGCTAGGACTAGTTGTTTTTCTTTAGATTCTTTCAGTTCTTTTTCAGCTTTATCTTCTGCAATTGCTCTACACAAAGCATTACCCTTTATCAGTTTGGTAGGATGAATCTCTATATCATACTCCTCTATTTTTTCTATCCATGAACCTCTGGTATTGCATCCCACATCTTGCTGTGTCAGCACACTTTTAACTGCTACATTCGGCACATAAACTACAGAGCATGAATGCAAGATGTAAAATCTAAAGTTTTTCAATGCCTTGACCACTGAAAATGCATGTTTTTCAATCTAAGAATATTTTAACTCATGATTTTTTAGAGGAACACACATAAAAGAAATTGGAGCTTGTATGTCTTCATCATTTTTCTGCATTAATATGGCTGACAAAGTATGTTCGAAAGTATAACAGTAAATAATAAAGTCTCTGCTATAATCTGGATGACATAATACAGGAGCATGAGCAATGGCATTTTTAATGTTTTGAAAATCTTGTTTACCTTCTTCACTCCACTTAAAATTTGAATTACCTTTCATCATATCTATGATGCATTTGGTCGTTTTAGCAAAGTCTAGTACAAAACACCTAAGGAAATTAACTTGTCCAAAGAATGATTTAACTCCCATTCTGTTTACTAGCAGACTTAATCTTCTAATGGCTTCAACATGCTCTGGATCAATTCTGATTCCTTCTTGAGAGACTATATGACCAAGAAGTTTCCCTTCCATTACACAAAACATAGACTTTTTTAGATTGAGGGAAATCCCATCATCTCAACATCTCTGCAATACTTTTCTCAAATCTTCTATATGATCCTTTCTTTTCTTTGAAAACACAGTAAGATCATCTAAATATATAACTATGATTTTATCCTTTAAATCAACAAATGAATTACTCATGCATCTTTGAAAGGTGGCACCGGCATTGATGAGTCCAAAAGGCATCTGGCGGTATGCAAGCGTACCCCAAGGTGTAGTAAATGCCATTTTATGCTGATCTTTTTCTTCAACTTCAACCTGATTGTAACCGGAGAATCCATCCAGCATGGACATCATTTCTGATCCAACCACTATCTGCAGCAAGTAATCCATATTGGGAAGTGCAAAGTTATCCTTAAGGGATGCCTAATTCAAATTCCGAAAATCAACACAAATTCTGATTTCTCTGTTCTTCTTCCGCACTGGCACTATATTAGCTATCCATGTGGAGTGATGGATAGTATAGATAATCTGAGCTTTCAACATTTTATCCACCTCCCTGAATATAGCATCTGCAACTTTAGGATTATAGTTCCTTTTCTTCTGTCGGAAAGGCACTGCATCAGGCTTCAAAGGAATCTGATGTTTTATTTTTCCATCTCCATAGCTTTTCAAATATTCATAGCTCCAAGTGAAAACATCTCTGTATTCTAGAAAGAGTAGTTTGGCAGCTTCTTTTTCTTCAGGTGAACAACATTGACCAATGTTTATCATCTTGGGATTATTATCATCACCAATATTTACTCCTTCATATTCACCAGTATCAAGCCCTTTTTTAGCTCTTTTCTGTTTTACATAAGCATCATGCCTATTAAACAACTTCTCCAAAGATACAAAATAAGGCGGAATGATATCACCTGGTACTTGAACCTCATCAAATTGCTTTCCATGGTTAGAACTTTCTTCATCTTTTTCATGCTGATATTCAGAACTGATTTTGCCATTTTCTAGAAACAATTGCAAGCTTTTGTCATCCTCAAACACCTGCCATGAATCTATATTATCTAGGATAGCAGCTCGATATAAAACTTCAATTTGATATTTCTTGTTTTTAAAGTCCAGATGAGGCAACAACAAAGACGCAGGGACAGCCAATGAATCCACTTTGGTATTCAGCTCTCTTGGTATTGCTTCAATAGAAAAGGCATCCAAACCTTCTATCTGATCCCAAAATTTATTTCTATAGTTTTTTAATCTATGATTCTTCACTGAATATTGTCCTCTAACCTGCCTTACTATGAGCTCTGCATCACCTCGAGCTTTCAGCACTTTAACACCTTTTTCTTTTGCTGTTGCTATTCCTAGTAGTAAGGCTTTGTATTCAGTGGTATTATTAGTATTTCCAAATTCTAATTTAAATGCCATGGGTTCAGGTTCTCCTTGAGGAGGAATCAATACAACACCTGCACCGGATCCTGATGAAGAACAACTTCCATCAAATTCAAGAACCCACAAGTCTGATAACTCTTTTTCTTCACCTGACTTCTTCTCATTACCATCTTCATTCTTGTCGTCATTTAGAGATTCTTTGGTAAATAGCATGTAATTACCAAATTCTAGTTCTTGATAAAGTATTTGAGCCTTAGGATCATCTGATTTCATGACTGTATACTTCACCTTTTCCTCAGGCTCCAATCTGATTTTCTTATTCCCAATTGGTATGACAACATGAGACCAATCCAGCTTTATTTCTCCTCCTAAATCTCTACAAAAACTTCTACTTAAGAGAAGCCCATAGCTTGCCGGAATGTCAGCTACCAAGATAGTCATCAAAAGTTTCTTCTCAGGATGAGATGCCAAAGCTACCTGTGCATCCTTGATTTGGCCAATTAAAGGAACTTGTTTGGCATCTATCGAATAACATTTCCCATACACCTTAGTGAGATTAAGATTCAAAGCTTTGGCTACAGAATAAGGCATGACATTATCTGATGTGCTTGAATCTATTATACAATTACTTAATTTGCATCCATTAACATAGAGTGAAACATAGAAGGGAGGAGGTTTTTGTCCAGGTGACGTTGCTAACACAATAGATTCTTCTTCTTTAAACAAATCAGTTGTTAATGTTTCATCCCCTTCTACCACAGTAGCACTATTATTTAATTCTAAAATATTTCCTTTACACCCTTCTACTATTCTTTTAAATTCTGAAGGATGCGATTTTAAATAATCCAGAAAAGAAATCTAAATTTTAGATTCTTCATAGAATTGAACAGCATCAAAAGATAATTTATCTTTAACTAGCTGAGAGCTTGACACCTTCTGATCAGTATCAGCACTGATTCTCGCAGGACTAGGATCACTTTTATGAGGATTGCTGAAAGACTGGTTCTTTAACTTCTGATTCCTGGTGAGCACTATATATGAGTTTCCATCTATAGTAGCATAGCATTCGCCTTTAGATTTAGAATCAGATTCATACTCCACAAATAAATTTTCAGAGTTGCCAGTTGAGTATGTATCATCTTCTACAACAAGAGCTGCTATATTCAGTTCGTTGGTGGTCAATAAATGCATCATACGGGCAATTTCTGGGCAATTCTCATTAGTGTGATCTGTAGTCAAATGAAACATGCACATGTTTCCTTTTTTTGGTGCAGCTTCAATCTACATTCTAGGTTGAGGACTTGTAAGTTGCGAAAATCTATTGTCCATGTTTCTTCCAAGCATATTCTGAAAATTACACTGATTAGAATTATTGAATCCTGGTAATTGCCTTTTCATAGCAATCAATTCATTGGACAATTTTTGAATCATTTCATTAGATGACGAGGTACTATTTGAACTTCCTTTATTTTGTAACTCTCTTTTCCATTTTCTTGCTGAAATTAAATCTTCTTCACATTCGATAGCTTTCTTTTGTGCATCCACTAAATTTGTGGGACGTGTCTTTCTCAACTCATAATTGATATCCGAAGGCATTGCACTTATGAAAAATGTTTTAAGATTACCAGCAGTAGGTCTATCTACAACAGGGATTCTACTAACAATCTTATTGAAGGCAGCTACAAAATCCCTCATGCTCGTTTGAGGCTATTTTTTGATGGATGTCAATTGTGTCAATAAAAGATGCTCATCTTCTGCTATCTTAAAAATATCTTCAAATGTTCTTCTCATCATATTCCACTTGGTGATAGAACCATCATCCAGATGATAAAACCAATCTGCTGCACTGTATGTTAAAGTCTCAACAGATAATCTCACAGCAACGTCCTCATGTGCCACCCCTAAAATATGAGTAGCAACAAAGAAGGCTTTGGTATGTTCATCAGTGGTGACTTTCCTGTCTCCTGAAAACTTAGAAAAAAAAATTCTTGATCCAGTAGGGAGTGGATGATAAGCTGTTAGTGCTAATGGTCCTACTGCAGCAGCCCATGGAGCAGCCATGACAGTCCTAGCATAGTATGGTGGAAAATTAACAACTAGGGGAGTAGTAGTACCATGAAGTGTTAACACTTGACAAGTCTTTTGTGAAGTGCTTTGATTTCTAATAGGAGAAGAAGGCCTACTCTGACTTTTCCTTTCTCCTTTCTTTCTAAGAACTTCTAGGATGGGAAAACCAAGCTCTGCTAATGTATCAAATGTAGGATCTCGTCCACCCTGTTCTCTGGTACTCCTAAGGAATCTTATTCACTCCAGGATGATGTAGCTTACTGATCAAATGACTATTTGTGTCCCCAGCAGAGTTGCCAAAAATTTGTTAGTAAACAGATTTGTCCTTCTTGTTCTTTATGACAATATGACTCTCAATGCCCAAATTATGAACAATATCTGAATACAACAGTTGAAAAGTCACTCTATGATTACTGGCTTTTCTCTGAATTGGTAGGTACAACTCCCTTTTGGAATGATATGCAATGAATTATGTTTTGATCCTAAAACTAACACAGGGTATGCTCTTACTGAGAGTAGGAGAGGCAAACTGAATTAAGCCTAAATAGAACTTAATCCAGGCAAGGAGAGCTTTCTAATCTATGAACCAAGCTATAGAACTCACAAATCCTATGAATTCATACACTTAGCATTAACTAATCTACAATAACTATTAACAAAGATATAAATGAAATGATGAAAAACCTCTAATGAATCCTTCTCTGAATATCCCACAGCACATCCTATTGGGTTTATTCACATCTTTAAAACAAAGGAATGAAACATCCTTTCCTTCCTACTGCAATTTAGATTGAGAGAAAGAATCATATAATTAACAACTATCATCTAACTGGAACAGAAAATAATTGACATAAAACACCTTCAATTGTCTCTGCAACATCAAGTATCTTACACCAAAAATTTTGCCGACCTTGTATTTGCTTTTACAACAGAATATATAGAGATTACAAGTATATGCCCTTTCATGGGAATACCAAGTGTTTCAACTTCCAAGATTTGAAAAGACTAAAAAAATAGGTGTTTCAACATCACAACAAAGAGGAACTGATAAGACTTTGTCCTTTTATCTGATTCGGCTTGAGAAACCTGATCCACTATATCAAATTTCTCCTCTACCATCATTTCGGAGAAGACAAACTGTTCACACCATAGCAGTAATCTTTTGATCAAACCCGCCGTTACTATGTAATTTCCTTATAAAATCAGTCCCCTTTTCTAAGCTTTTTGCTCTTTGTTATTCATGCTAAACTGGAGTGCATAGAACATGCAAGCCGAATTCATTTTATAGCAGGGCAAGCAGAACCAATTGCCTTCAATATTGCAATGAGCCCTAACTTACGTTGTCCCATGATTGCATGGCATTTTTCTCAGTCATGCAATCATGCGACCACACACCTACTGCATTGCCTCTATGATTTTTCTGCACCATAACGGAAAAGTGGGGACCATTGATTTTCCTTTAGAAAGCCGCACGGTGTGGATGCCTTTAGACCCACCACTTTACACCTATCACGATCCCGCTATCCCTCTAAGAATCTCCGACTCCATATAGACTAAGTGGAAGCCGTCTATTCGGTATATTATAACTGCAGAGAAACTTTTCTTGGCCCCACTGCGAGACACGTGTTCGCATCTTGCATGATCACATAGCTTGTTTTAAACTCTTGCGATCATGTGACTGCTTTACTGCTTAGAATCTTCCCTATCATCCCGTCAAAGCGGGAATCGTTGATCGAGGATCTTTAAACCTTTCTACCACAAACAATTCTTCCTGACCCACCGAGGGACACATGGCAAGATCCCGCATGATCGCAAGACATCTTCCTCAGTCATGTGACAAAGCAGGGACCGTAGATCTGGAGATTGCAACTAAGAGCCTGTGACCCCACCATTCCACGTGGCTTCATCTTGCATGATCGCATAGCATGTTTGAAACTCTTGTGTTCATGCGACCGTTCAAAATGAACTTGCCCAGCTTACATTATCTCTTAACTATTTATTAATCGTGAAACCACGTGGTCATCTTCCCTAACCGCTGAATGTACTTTATTCCTTCTCTGACCTAGCGACTGCGAGAAACTTACTGGGCCCACCATTGGAAGATCAATGACCATCACTTCTTCGCATAGATCTCCAAGATCCCTTGTGAACATACACCCTCTGTCGGATGTAGGATATTTCCCTGCTCAGCTTATGTTATCATATTTACGTTGTTGGCATATGTGGGTCCCAGCAGGCTTCATGGTCACATGATCACATAGCAATATTTTAATCCATGCAATCATGTGACCGCTCTTTTCTAACCCAACACAAGTAGCATAACTTCAGATAACCATCTTCATTTCTATGAGCTATGTTACATATTACATTTGCATCAATGTATAGGCCCGAGAACGTAGAAACACATCCACACATCACTGTATAATCATCAACACATTCTCATTACTTGAGATACCGTGGCTTTCTCATCATTAGGGTCAATTCTTTTGTGACTCGATGATATCAAACATGATGTGGCACGGTTATATGATGAAAACACATATAATTACATCTTCTCTTTTTTTCACAATAATGCAATGCTGACATTAGTTTATCTTCTCAGAGTGATTTCTTTAATCAAAGAGCCTTTAGAAAATTGAATTCATAATCTTATAATCAATAAAAGATTTCTATCCAAAGTACCATTATTTGAACCTTGCCCCAAAGCTATAAACAATCTTAGAGGTGATCCAATCTATAACTGCCCATATTCTACTCCTGAAGGTTGATGTCAAATCAGTAGATATAATGCTATCACTTGCTTGATGTTGGGATCAAGAGTGTATTATTCCCGGGTAATCACCTTCTCATTCTACAATTATCTAAGAACACTTCTTGAGACCCCTTTAGATTACAGATTTTTAATAGAAATCAATGTCTTCAGATGCAATTTCTTCTTCAATTGGATTGTACATACTGCAATATGAAGTAGAATTATGAATAATCTAATGTCGGCTCTGTCCCTACATTATTCATATGAGGGATCTTTTCCCTGATTTCTTGTGAATGTTTGGAGATCATGACTTTCAATCATCATTCTGCTTGAGAAAGAACATCAATAGGAGCACATTATCCTTGCCGGGTTAGGATCTATAACCTACCCACTATGATAAGACTTCCAAATAACCCACCCGGCTAGAAAAGATAAGACAATAGCAGGGGAACCCGACAAGGATAGCCTATCCAATGAAAGACTTAGACCTAGACTGAGACATGACCAGACATAGCTATGAGATCAAAATCTTCCACTTTGACAGCATGGTTATGGGGTGAAAAGTGGGGCAACACATTCAAACTACGGTAGTATGTTAGTGTCAAATTTTTCATAAATAGGAACTTTCGAAGCAAGATGACTATCATCACTTTCAAATCTGAAACTTTCTAAATTAGGAAGAAATAAAGATTCAAATGCACCTTCATCATCTTTATTCATGAGTTCATGAGTTCCATCATGATCACCAAAGACTGCATAGTTGCAAGAGATAAAATAAGATGATATTACCGGAGGTTCTTCATCATCAACTATCAGCTCTGCCTTCAGTCTGGCCACCTTTTCTCCATACTCCTTCAGATCCTTGAGTTTTTGGAATCATGCACAGAGACTTCTGCACAAAATATTTCTTGTATGATCATCTTCTAGACTGATATTTTCTATAACAGCCCAAGAGATACTTTCTTTGAAACTGTGCAAGAAATCGCTCAACACTTTGTCATGCATTGGATGGAGTTCCATAAGAGTAGGATTAGGCCTTTTCTTGATAGTGATCTTTCTAGTCTGCATGATGAATTAGTAGAGTCACCAAGCCTGTATATACATATAATATACAAATTGAGGAAATAAATTTAGCACTAATCTTCAATTCCAATCCCCAGTAGAGTCGCCAAAAATCTGTTGGTGAACAGATTTATCCTTCAAACATAAACACAAAAGTTGACTCCAAACACCCATAATGAAGTACAAACCGCACTAACAGTTGGATAGATTATCATGGGATTGATAATCTTCCTCTGAATTATTTGGGTACAACTCCCCGTATAAGATCTCCAATGAATTCACAAAACCACTTACAAAGATGCTTTTAACCTGAAAGAAAGAAAGGTATACAAACATCTACCCATAAACATGGAAAAGATGTGAACAAGCTAATCTAACAATTAAGCACAAAAGAAAAATGGCACAAAGTCCATTGTTTCAAACCGTACATTACAGAGACAATACAAGAAGAAAAACATATCATTCTCTTTCCAATACATGAATAATTGAGGCTCAAATACCAAAAGATTATCATGAATGTAATTGTGTGAGACAGAATTATACTCACAAGAGATTAGATCAATTCACAGATTGATCTCAATTAGAAAATAAATATCCAAACTCAAAGATTTGGCATACAAACATTCCTTTTCTTTGAATATCAAAAATATGACAAAGATCTAATTGCTTCCATCCTCACAAATTACAATCTGGAAAAAAAAACCAAATATATCTTTCCCCTCTACAAATACAATTAAAAAAAGAAAAACCCCCTCCCTGACTATAGCACATAGTCTCCAGAAAAAGAAGAGGAATCTGAAACTAGGAACCCTACTCTTTCCAAAAGATTTACAATAAATAGACTCAAATGACCATTATTCAGTTATCATAACTAAATCTTGAAACTATTTTTATTTTCCAGATTTTTATCAGCTTATTCTGTCTTCATGTGATCTTTAAATATCAGTCTATCATGACAAATGGTAAGAGTATTAAGAATGAGTACAATGTTTAATGAATTATCATAACATTGTTTGGTCTTTTGCAACTTTCTATCCACTGGCACTTTTAATCCTTATAGGCATATATCTTCAATGCTATCTAGCAAATTTATATTTAATTCTCGATCAATACTTATAATGTGCTTTTCTCCATATTTCTGCAAACATTCTTGGTTAATAATATAAAACATCAATTTTATGCTTTCAATCTTTTTCTTGGGATAAATTTCATCTCCAAGAATATTAAGATCAAGAATCCTTTTAAAGTGACATGTGACCATAACTTGACAAGTGGCATTTTTTGGTGGTGAGGCTCTGTCATCATTTTGTGACTTTCATTGATATTTTTGACAATGCTCTCTTTAGTCAGCTATAACTTGCGAACCAGGAATAATTATAAAGATCGCTTTGGTGAGATTCTAAAGAATTAGGATTTCTCAAACATATAAAAATTTTAGCACGATCCAAGATGGAATTTGAAGTTATGCCCCCCGCAAGAGGACTATTGTTATGCTTCTTGCAAATCCGTGGTTGCCTGTTACATTCAAAACTTTGAACATTCTTCATGTCCAAGCTTTCATTTTGATTTTATCTTAAGAGACAATTTGATTCAATTATAGAGACATTTTGAAAACCTCTAAAGATATAGGAACTTTATAGCATTTCTCATAAAAAAATTGGTTAATCATGAACCCGACTGTGCACGATATTATTGATGCTCTACATATGGAAATGTATCTGAAGTCCATGAGTTCACCATTTTCGCAAAACAAAAGTTGTAATAAGGATGTGGAGACCATTGTAGATACCTTTCTTTCATTAAAGAGAGGCCATCTATCAAAATTTTATTTCCTTTTTTTGGCAGCAGTCAACTATGTCAGTCCACTTTTATAATGACAAAAATGTTAATGATTTGAAAAGACCATCTTTGCACATTGGAGGGCCCTTATTGGTTTTATTGAATCCAAACTTGAATTGAATATATGAACCCATGAAACTCTTTGCATTAACTGAACCAAAAGTACCAAAAAAAATTAGAATCTGAATGCTGCACTTTGAAATCACCAAGGTTGCCTATAATATTGAACTTGTCAAGCCTTCAAACCAAATTCCAAATCTCTGAAGCTCTGAACCTATGAATTTTCTTATGCAAACTGAACCATTTCAAACCTCTTTGAACTTTGATTTGAAATAGTTCAAAGAGGTTCAAGACCCCAAAATTGAAAGTGTAAACACTGGGGTCCATATGGATACCAACACCTAGCAATGGGAGAAAATGTCTCTTCAAAATCTATGCCTTCTTATTATGAATAACCTTTACATACCAATCTTGCTTTGTTTCTTACAACATTTCCTTCTTCATTCATTTTGTTTCTGAAAACCCACTTATTTCCTATCACATTTTTATCTTTAGGTCTAGGAACCAACTCCCAAGTGTTATTTTTCTTTATATGATCTAATTCTTCCTTCATAGATTTGATCCAAGATTCATCTCTACAAGCTTCATCAGTAGTCTTTGGTTCAACTTGAGAAATCAAACAAATTTCTTCCCTTGTCTTTGATCTAGTCATTACTCCTTGACTTGTATTACCAATAATTTGATTTTCAAGATGATTCTTCTTAACATATCTCAGAGTCTTAGGAATCTTAGTAGCCTCATTTGTATCATCATCACAAGTCTCATTTTCACATTCAGTCTCAACAAGTTCTTCTTCTATAGCAGTAGCCTCCTTGATCTTTGTATTCTGATTACAATCATATATTCTCTCTTGTATCTGAAGCTTTTCATCTATCTTCACATTATTACTTTCAATCATCTTCCTTAATCTCAGGTTAAAAAATTTGTAATCCTTGGTTTTAGTAGAATAACCAAGGAAAATTCCTTCATCACTTCTAGCATCAATTTTCCCTATCTCATCATCTCTTTTGATATAGAATTTACTACCAAATATTCTGAAATATTTTATAGTAGGGGAATGATTAAACCATAATTCATGAGTCTTACTTGTACCTTCTCTAGTTTTAATTTTGTTTAATGTGTACACTATTGTCCCAAAAGCTTCTATCCAATGCACATGAGATATATTCCCTTCAAGTAACATTGTCCTAGCAATATCTAGTATTATTTTGTTTCTTCACTCTTCTATCCCATTCTGTTGTGGAGTCCTAGGAGAAGATGTCTACCTTTTTATTCCATGCTCTTTGCAATATGAATTGAATAGCTCTGAAGTAAAATCTTCACCTATGTCTGATCTCAAACATTTTATCATGAAGCCTGATTCATTCTCTAATTTTTCTTTGAATATCTTGAATTTGTCAAATGCTTCTGATTTCTCTTTCAAGTAAGTGATCCACATCATTCTAGAAAAGTCATCAACAAAAAGTATAAAATACCTTTTACCATAGTATGATCTTTTCCTTGTGGGTCCACATAGGTTTGTATGTACCAGATCCAACTTTCCTTTTTCTATATATGATTTTATTTTATAACTACTTATAGTCTATTTTTCCATAACACATTCTCTACATACAGTGTTAGATGGTTTCACAATATTCAGTAGGTCTCTTACTACATTAGTCAAGCTTTCCTTCACAATATTATCAAAATTAACATGACAAAATCTTATGTTTCATAACCAACTATCGTCTACCTTTGCAACAAAACAAGAAGCTCTAGATGTATTTAACTCAAATACATTACATCTAGATTTAGTACCGGTTGCAATCAAGTTTCTTGTCTCACCTCTGATAAAACATCTCCCATCAATGAACTTTAATTGATAACTCTTATCCATTAGTTGTCCAACACTCAACAAGTTATGCTTAAGTCCATCAACAAGTAGTACATTGTCAATATTAGTCCTTCCATCCAAAGTAATAGATCCTACTCCTATGATAGGGTTAGGAGCATTGTCTCTCAATCTTACAACACCACCATCATATTTCATTAGTTTAACAAACATATTTTTGTCTCCAGTCATATGATGTGAGCAACCACTGTCTATAACCCATTCATATTTCTTATCAACATGTGATACTAAAGCTTTTTCATCTTTAATAGAAATAAATCCAATCTCCTCATACTCCAAATCATTATCATCAAAAATACCTTCACTAGCATAATAACATTCATTATCCTTTGAATACTTAGGCTTGAAAACCTTAGGTTTGTGCTTAGGAACTCTTTAGGACATCTAGATGCAAAGTGACCTATCTTATTGCATGAAAAGGATATCAAAGGTAACTTTCCTTCAAATTTACCCTTACCTCTCTTTTCTCTTCTAGTGATCAATGCAACAAGCTCATCTAGATTTCTTTCTTATTCTTGTATATATTCCCATTCATCAGCATATTCACCAAGCTCTTCTTTTATGTACTCACTGCTAGTGCTCGGAAGTGCAGACATTATCTTCTTGTGTGTAGATGCTTTAAATTTTATTTCAACTTTAGGTACAGAATCTCCCATTTCTGCAACTTCAAAGGTAGTTATCTTTGCAATCAAGATTTCTCTACTAAAGATTGGAGTTAAAGATATAATTTCTTCTATAGCCTAAACTTTGTTCTTGTAGATTGGTGTCAATGATCTAAGGATCTTCGCAATGACTTCTTCATCTTCATAAGTGCCTCCAGAATTTCTGATTCCAATCACAACCTCTATAACTCTTTGTACATAAGCCCTAATGTTTTCATCATCCTTCATTTGTAGCTTCTCCATCTTTGTCTTCCAGTTCTATAACTTCGCTTTCTTTGTAAACTTGTCTCCTTCATACAATGCTTCTAATCTTATCCAAATCTTGTGTGTCAAATCTAGATCTTTAACTTCAATAAATTATCCTTCGGAGAGTGTGCTAATTAGTGCTTCCCTTACAACCATGTTATATGAAAATATATTATTTTCATCATCAGTATCCTTTTCCAATTCATCCTCAGCCTTCATAGCCACCTCATTCTTTGTAATCATCCAATAGCCAATGCCCAAACATAGCAAATGAGTTCACATCTTGTACTTCTTCCAACTATCAAAGTTTTTAGGATCAAATTTTGGATTATCCTTCCTATAGAACGCCATCTCCAAGATCACCTCAAGCTATTAAGATTTCTCTCTAAGGACTAGTAGCTTTGATACCAATTGTTAGGAATAACAGTCCACCAATATAACTGAGAGGGGGGGTGAATCAGTTGTATGAAAGATTATTAAACTTTAAACTTTGAATAGAAACAATACCAAATCAAATAAACACAATGAATGCCAACACAAAAACACAATATTTGTTGTCGAGGAAACCTTGTTAAATGTAAAACCTCAGTGGAAATTAAAACCCAGTAATGATGTACTGAGAGTATAATATCCTTGTTAGAAGATCTAGCCCTATTCAGAGCTGATTAAAACATTACAGTATACAACCCCTGTTAGAGGAAAAACCCTTTTAGGAGTCAAGAAAAAATAAGGTAGGCTCGCTACCCAAAGAAGGTTATGTCCACCTTCGGAACTCACTATTCGCAACATGAGTGTATATGAAGAAATACACAATCTTTGAATTGTCCGAGAGAAACTATCTTTACTTGATCAGTTCCAATGAAGTATATAAGTTATCCTATGCTCTACATCCAGCACACTCAAGCTCACAGCTTCCACAATTCTCTTTTACATCACATCCATTCTACCATATCTTTTCAAAAGAAAAGATCATACATATATACCCTATGAGAAAATAAATGATCAGGTCAACCAATTAGGATTTCCTAATATATAAAATAATTACATAACTCCTTTCTAAGATACACACGACATCTAAAACAAGTATACAAAAATTACAATTCAGTAATCAAGGACCAACATCCATAATTCATGCTCGCCATTCATGATACATGCTACAACTCTAAAGTTGGCTTCCAAATAGATCATCTCCAAGCACACACCACAGATGATGTCATCCTATTTTACATACCTTGTAGTGATCAACGAACATTATTCAGTACCCTATCTATCATCCCTTAAGCTCACATACATTGAATCCTCTTCGCCTGTAAGATATACCCAAAACCAGAGACTTACTCTGCCAACTTCCACTGTCACTATCCAATAACCAGTTTTCACCAAATCTTCTGTAACTCAGCCAATATGCAAAATTGCATCATGCGATCTTAGATATAAGATCACAACACCTTAATGTATACACAATTGACTTCACATGTTCTGAATCATCTGTACAATATCCATACACTGTAATAACTAGACTATTTTCTTCACAGAAACATATGTTGACATCAGTGACAAAACATGAATAACAACAATAGTAGTTCCAACATCACTCAACGTAGTGATTAAACATTCCAATAATCTCCCTAATTCATTAGCAATATCCAACAATCTCCCCAATGCATTAGCAATATCCAACAATCTCCCAATGCATTAGCAATATCCAACACATTATTCTTGGCAGACATCTTCAAACCATGGTTTGGGGTAATCATGAATGAATAAATTTATGTATTTCTTGTTTCCTATAGTATAAAATTATAAGAATCTATAGAATGGTTTATTTTTATATATACTTTAATATTCCTAAGCTATAGGATTTGGTGATGCGGTTTGCACATATTTATATGATGTCCTAGGGTGAATTCCACATGTTTCCAAGGAAAAGTGAGGTGTAGATGCTAGGGATTGTTCAAAGGCTATTAAGGTTGGTCATATAATGGTGGAAAAAGATTGTGCAGGTCATAATTTAAGTTTTGGTTTGTTGGGTGGAGTTCAAGAGTGTAGAGTTTCAAAAAAATCTCTTGTAAACTAGCCTAATTAAGCCTATACAAGCATATTATTGGCCAATTATTGATTGATTTGTTACAAAACAACCCTACCTTAATTTTTTATATGTTTTAAAGATGCCAAATGGGTACTAAAATATGATTTTATAGTTAGAATATCCTAAAAAATCTCTACTACACCATTCACTATGTTATGCAAAAAAAATGAGAAAATGTAGTTAACATTCATCGGTTGCTTAAGATATGACATAACTAAAACTTATGATGAAATTGGAACCTAATGTCGTTGTAAAAACTAGAGAATGTCATTCCAAACTTACTTTATTAAACAAAAATTTAAATTTAAGTTAAAAAAAAATTGACTCATTCTAAATTTATCCTTTGACTACACACAAAGATCATAAATAGAAGATAGATACAAGTTAATTAATGAACTTTTTATTGGGAAGACAATTATTCCCCTATTGAAAAATTTATTTATTCGATCATAATCTTTGTCAGTGTATGTCAAGTTTTCATTCGTATGCAATTTATTGTCTTCACTAATATCCATCTTTGTATATTAATGATATTAATGTAACCAATAATATTATTTATAGAGAGATTAATGTGATAAAATTAGACACACAAATATTCATTTTTTATATCAATGATATAATGATATTAATGTACATGCATTCAAATAAATTTGACATTACAACAATTTTGTATTTATATTCAGTCTAATGAAATTGTTGGATCTTCCCTACCCTTTATTGTCTCAAGTATTGCCTCATGGTTTGACTTGTGAGCCTTCCAAAGAGTCTTATTGTGTGGTACACCTTCATATTTGATCAAATGGATATTTTATGTAATAATAAGGTTGGAATAATGAAGAATCTTCATGTGTGTCTCCCAATCCTTGAACAACCACAACCTAGGGTTCTTCATATGATACCGTCCAAGCCATGTACTAGTAACAACCACTACTCCTATAGGGTATTAGATAATTCTTCACCATCTATAACAAAATGTTTCAATTTCTTTTTTGTCTCCCCACAACAAGACAAATAATAATATGTTCCTTCTTTGTTCTATTCAGGTGCAATAATCACAAAAACATGGCATGCACTGGTACAAGCATAATGAGGAGATTAATATAGTGAATAGTTAGGATAAAGAACTAAATTTGAAATTATTTATACATGGATAATTTTCCTAGTTTCACTATATCGTAAAAGTAGTCAAAGTCAATTTATGATTCCATTTCTATCAATTACAATGTTGCTAGGGGCACGATATATCTCAAGTGGGATCAAAGCTTGTGTACACCATTCATCGACCCACTCCTTTGACTTGCACTCATCCCAATCTTCATATGTACATGATGAGAAAAAGCATGTCATATGTCATGTGTGGATACTCTATGAACCTGAATTAGAGATTCTAAAATAGTGTAGTTCTTTTGATTATGTTAGTGTACAACAATCCTCATATGGTGAATTATTGTTTTCATCTATCAACCAAAAACATATATGAACTCTAGATTCACCTTCATTACTTGGACCCATTGGAGAATCACACTAGTGGATGATACAATTCACATTTGACAATGTTGCTTTCTCTTTGTACTTTAATTTTTCATGTGTTAAGGCTCTTTTGATACATGCACTTGCACCATCATGCTCCCCATTTCCATGCCTAACCTCCATAAAATTCACATATACTAAATACCAATGATCTTAAGCATCCTTCTCAACCAATAAAATATCTAGGAATTCTTGAATTGTGATGCACAATTATCTGACTATGTGATGTGCAAATGATATGATATGCTCCTAGTAGTGAAATGAACATAAAATAAATGAAAGTAACCATGTGAAAAATTTAAATAATATGAGTGGTCATTGCTGATATAAAAATAATACTCCCTCAATATCTTATTGTTCTCCTTTGTACTATCAGGTGAATGCATGAATGTTATATGAAAAAATATAGCAAACTATTGAGAGCTATAATACTTTTCTTGCAATTCATTTTGTGGTTGTAGTGTGTAGTTCTCTATGAAGTTAACAAGATGGTATCAAGTGGGAATGTTTCCTTGCACAACTTGAATTTCTAATCTAACCATCAAGATCTATGGGTATGCCTTACATACTCATAAACAATTTTTTCAAGAAAAATATCCATGAATTGATACACTGGAATGTTTTCAATAACCAAATCACATTGTTTTGCCTATTTTTCTTGCTTTAGATTGTATGCCACAGTCTTATATTTTCCAAATTCTATTATTTCATTCCCAATTGCATGTGTACTCTCCATATGCTGACAAATTGGCAAACATTGCAAGCCACCGCAATTAATGCATGTGTCATCCAAGCTTGAGAGCTTGTAAAATTGTTGGCCATCCACTCTTTAACACAAAATGGTAGATATTAAATCCTTTGAAGATCTAGGTGGATCCTTTATGTTAAACTCCTACAAAAAAATGTTAGAATGAAAATCTACACATATATGCCAATAAACATCATAATAGTTAGAAATTTTAGTGTGTACCTTACAAAAACAAGTTGTGTCTAGATGATTTATCTTGACATAAAAAGGTTTATCCAATCCAAAATATCTTTGACTAATTTTAATTTGAGGATACATTTCTATAAATTTTGAAAAGAATTTTGTTTTAGTTGAATCCAAAAGATATTTTGAATGTGTATCGCATGTTCGACTACCACTCCTCCTTACAACATCTCTTTGATTAGGAGATACTCGTGTGTTTTTCTTTCAAAAAATTTCCATCGAGGATTTCAATGTTCCAACAATTGCTTTATCTTTTGTGGTAATCTACTAGAGAAAGCTCATAACTCATTTCTATTTGGATCCTCCACTCTTTGACACCTTCCCACAGATCTCATTTGAGACTTTCTACTTATTTTGAATGCTTTACATGTCTTTCTAGTGAGTTGAGATTTCTTCATTTGAGTACTTACTATTGTTAATGTAAGTGCATGTTTTGTGACATTACTATCTTCCATGCTTGATGTAGAACCCACACTTTCATATGTAGTCATTATATTCTTTACAATAAAAAATTTTCTTGACTCATTAATCGTTGTTAGCCCAAGAATCTTCATGGCGGGCCTAAATTTCTAGTTTTGAGTCATTTCAACAAATAGTTGACATCTTCCTATCACATTTAAATTCTCAAAAAATAATAGCCAAATGTGGTTAGCATATCTTTAAAAATTAGGCCTGGGAATCTTATTAGACATTAGTTTTAAAATATTAGTATCAATATCAATCAAATATTTTGGATTTCTATATACAATTCTAGGAGGTGTTCTTAACTGTTGAGTGGGTACAACATTAGGAACATCAACAATATTATGGATGGACTGTGTAACTTTGATTGAATGTGATGTGTATTTAATTTTATATGTGAAAGATGGAACCTTGCCAACTTGAGTTGTTAATGGTTTTCCTTCAACATGATACGATGGTGTGCCTGCACCATGGGATGTAGAGAATGGTGTACCTTTAGCATGATACGATGGTGTGTTTACACATTGGGATGTAGACAATGGTGTGCCTTCAACATGATATGATGGTGTTCCTTTAGCATGATATGATGGTGTGCCTTCATCATGATATGATGGTGTCCCTTCAACTTGAGATCTCATATATGATGTTCCCGCAACTTTGTGATTCAATTATCTTGTTGCACACAAGTTTCTCATATGTTTCCTTTGTGTTTCCAATTATAATTATCTCTTACTTTGTATTGATGTTTCATATTCATCTTCCAAAGGAAAATCTTCTTGTATGGTTTACAATTTTCTTTGTTCATGAAGTTGTCTCATTCTTTCCCTTTTCTTCTCTTTCTCCACTTCACGCTCTTTCGGTGTTAGAATATTCTATTATTTCTTCAGTATGATAAATTATACATGTGTGTATAAGTAAAACAAAGATTAGTTGAAAAATTCTTTTTTCAACTACATTATTCATTACACCTTTCACCTTTCCAATGCACCTTTCCAATTAAAATTATTCATTACATTTTTTCAAATTTTTTTGAAACTCTATAAAACTTTGAGTTTTCACACATCTTCCTTCTTACTCAAACATGAATTATAAAAATGTATTACAATAAGTAAAATTATGAATTTATAACAAATCCATATTATTTCAATTTTAAACAAAAAAACTCATTATTCATATTGCATTTCTAAAAAATGAAAAACTTACCTCAAATGATCAATTTTGCTCAAAAAATATTGACTTTCCCACTTCTATTTTGAATTTTGAACATAAAGGTGATGACAAATTGATAGAATATGTTGATTGCACTTGTTTGTGAGATTCAACACCATGAAAAGAATTTATTTTTCAGATAATGTGCATAAAATAGGCAAGAAATAGAAAATGTGGGCCTCAATCATGAGTTCCTTTTTTTTATATCATATTTAGTATTCCACATATGGTGTATGCCATATATGGTGTACACCATATATAATAAAATAAAACTCAAGAAAAACTTTTTTTCATCAATGGTTCTTTACATATGGCATGTGCCACATGCTCTCTCTCTCTCTCTCTCTCTCTCTCTCCACTTCTCACCCTCTCTCTTTCTCTCCTTCTCACCTACACTCTCTCTCTCTGTCCACTTCTCATAAGAAGGGGATGATAAGGGGAGAGGGAGAGAGCTTTAAAAGAGAGAGAGAGAGAGAGAGAGAGAGAGAGAGATGTTATAATACTTTGTTGCATGTTTAGCATTTGGCATGCACCATTTATAGCATGAATATTTTTAAATGCATTGGGAAAAACCAAGCCTAAGGCTTGGATTTTTCTTGGGCATACAACCCAAAGGTTGTGACGATTCAAATAGGCCTGAGACGTGTTTTCCAACAAACATACCAAGAAATTATTATTTTTTTGTGTAGGATCCCCCCCTCAGGTTTGCACATGGTGTAACAATGATAAAATTAGACAATAAGATGTTATAAAACTCCATGTTAGCTATCTATCCATATAATTTTTTTGAATTCTGATTATGTTAAGTTTTCATCTCTAATTTCTTTTGCAAGTGTGTATATTTTTTGTCAAAAACCAACGAGTACTATTTTAGTCATAGATTTTGGCTTGTTTAAATCATATTTTGAAACAAGTTACTTTTTTAGAAATTAGACTCCATTCTACACACTTTCAAAAAAAAAAATGATTTTCGATCAGTTTTCAATGATTTCTAGAGGGAGCATGCTCAAATTTTGTGTTTTAAAGATGTGTCCACTTCATAAATTCGTAAAAAATCATACGTTCATCAAAAAACTAGTAGAAAAATCTAGGATAAACTATGTAGTGTTAGCTAACTTCTCATTGCAACAATTAAAAAAATTTAGAAAAAAGTTAACATTTTATTGGGAGCACACCAGATACTATGTTATATTTTTTTTTCATAGAAAACATGACCACTTTTTGTTCTCCCCCTTTTTGAGGGCCTTAATATCAAGTATTTCAAAATAAATTAGTAATTTAGAAACTAGATTTGGTGTACAACAACTCTTGTTTCTGTTGCATCTTCAAATTTTGAGTCTAAGTATCTTCAATTTCTCATCGAAGTTCAGAGTTTGCTTATTTCAAAATAGAAAAAAAAAAAATTTAAAAAAAGTGGCATCTTATCCCACATTTTATCCTATAAAATAAATTGTATATATGAGAATCATGGCCAACAGTTGAGAAAAAGCATAAATTTTGTGTAGCAACAAAATTATAAATTTTTAAAAAATTGTTGACCATTAATTTTTAAAAGATTTCACTTTTACCTCTAAGAAAATTTTATGGATATCTGACATAGTGAAGAGAAATTGAGTAGGTTTCCAACAATTTAACTTGTCATTTCATCACTCTCAACAATTAATATGTTAATTTTGGTGACCATAAGGATTTTGAGCAAGATTTTTTGGAACAACTTGAGAGGAAAAAATATAAAATAAAGTAAGAGTGTGGACAAAATAAGAGATAATGCAAAGGTAGGAGGATAGTTGAGAGATGAGGAATTCAATTTAAGTAATATATGTAGATCTAAGTTGGGATAATCATTAAAACTAATAATAATAAATAAAATTAAAATTAAAAAGAAAGATAAGGCCACATGAAAGAGGATAAAATATTTTCAATAGATAAAGAAGGAAAGGCCCAAATCAATAACAACAAAAAACTCAAGGCACAAAGGAAGAATCTCACAAGTGGTGAGATTAAGTAACAAAAGCTTTTAACCAAAGCTAAGATCCAACAAGAAACAAGTGTCCTAGCCCTAGATTAATAACTCTCTTTCTCAACAAGAGAAAGAGGGAGAAAAGAGCTAACATGGTCATTACTCTGTTTACTAGCACTAGTCCAAAAAAATTCTATTATTTGAACTCCCATAAGGAAAGGGGGAAAGGAGGTCCCCCCACCTCAAGGAGACAAAAATTAGCCAAAGAGAAACAATAAAAAGAGAGGGTGAGAGGTAATCAACAACCAACAAAGTAGATGAAATCAATGAAAAAACCAAGGGAGAAACATGAAGAGATAAATCTAAAGAAGGAACTCTAGTAGGCATTAGGAGAAGACAAAGCCACCTCAACTAAGCACCCCCTTAGAGTCATGAGAGGATACATTTACTGAAGTGACAAGATCATCAACAACCAAGTGATTGTCAAAAGCATTCTTCTGCAAATAGAAGGACCCTTCCAACAACACTTAGATAAAATTGAAGCCAAGTGGCTAAAATAAAAACAATGACAATTTAATGAAAAGGATTTCCCTCATAATCTAAAGGTTGAGACCAAGGCTAATCCCTAACCATCAAAACCACTTCACCATGAAGAGGAAAGGGGAGTTCAATGTCTCATGAATGAAGTGGACTTATCTATCTTAAGAAACAACCAATAAAATTACCTAATAGATTCATAATTTAAGACTACTCCTAAAATTAGAGGGGAGATTAGGAAGTCGCACCCATGCTAGGTACATGTCAAGTAGTTCTCATAGTGGTTGAATGTATTATTCCAAGGCTTAATAGAGAGCGGATTCTCTCTCCAAAACCACAACTTGTCCAAAACCAAGTTAATTTCTTCTAAAGAAGAAAAGGAAGCAATGAAGAAGCCTTTAGCACAAGGGGAAAGATCAATCTCACTAATCCAAAGGGGTCACTAAGAATTTGTGGTCCAATAATGGAGACCCAACAAGGAAGGAAAAAGACCAAAGAAACTATAAACCAAGGCCTTGTTCAGGTAGAATTCTATATTAATCACAACATCCTTACTGCAAATCACCATAGCAGGGACTTGGCACAAGTAAGAGGACTGGGCTTTATCTAGGGGGGACAGAAGGCTCAACAATTTGAGTGAAGCTTTGGACATCGCTAATAGAAGCCAATTGTGTAGAAGCCACAACCTTGACCCCTAAGGGACTAGCACACATAGATGGTGATATAGTAGATATACCAACACCAAAAGTATCACCTAAACTAGTACTAGAAGACCTTGAGACAAATGTTCAACCCCACCACACCAGCAAACATAACCACCTTGACACTATGAAAAACTACTACACTAGAACTAGCAGGGGAAAGATTGTACCAATCCATATCAAGAATAGGAGTTATAATAAAGTCCTATAAGACACCTATGCATACAATCAAACCCTCTTTTGATTAACTACTTCAAAAATAAATTCCCTAAATTATAGAACATAACCTATAATTGAACCTTTATATGTTTCCTTATAGTAGTTTCACTCTATATGGAACAACAATCCAAATTTTGTGAGGCATGCTAGAATAATTTTGTCTGATTTCTCTGACGTATTTTATACTTTTCATTAAAATTTTGTAGCCACCATAGAAGCGTCTTGAAAGAATAAGTTTTCATTAACTGATAATATAACGCTGTTACATAAAACATAGACCAGAGCACAAAACTCTGATAATCTATGTTGGAACAAACCAAATAATTTTCAACTTCTAGGTATTTACGTAGAAACCTGTCTGCAGAAAACATATAGATCTTCGGGCATAACATAAACTCCTTGCATTTATGTAGAGATATTCTATTGCAAGATGGTGTGCAATATAGTTGGAAGAAAGTTTATTTTGATGGAAGGGTGAGTGGAGGATCCAAGTGAAGCACAAGTGTCATTGCTGTAGTTTTGTTTGTCACCACACCTCTGTGCAGAGCAATTCTGTACTTACCTTTACTCACTTTCTGCACACCATCACAAATGTATTCAATCATCAGTTTCCTTCAATTTCATAACTTACATTACATTAAACTCAGAGCATTTGAACTCAAAACTCACCACAAGAGACTCGCCAAGATTGATAACAAGAGCACCAGGAAGAGGAGCAACAGAGATCCAACCCCCATTTTTTTTCTCAACTTGTAAGCCATCACAGACATTATCTTGAACAAGAATAGTAATTGCACCGTGGTCTGTGTGTACATGAGTGCCCAGAACCTTATCTGGATGTGGGCATGGTGGATAATAATTGGCCCTGTAGAAAAGATTGTAACCTCCAAATTCCTTGCCCAGATCCTCAGTGGGCATACCCAAATCTTTCGATATTATGTTCAGCACATGCATCATAAGTTTGTCGGATTCCTTTCCAAGATCTTCTATCGTTTCTCTGCAAATTAATGCCAAAAGAGAAGAGAAACAATTTTAAGCAATATGCTAAGGAACTTAAAGAGACTTGAGCTGTTTATACAGATATCTGTTTGTTCAAGTTTTGTTTAAACAGCGAGTAGTTTTGATTTGGTTAGGTGGTTTATCTGAAACCGTACTAATTTTTCCAATAGAATCTATCTATAAATACAACTTCAAATAATAGATTCCGTTCATCCCTGCCAACATTAATGACTAGTGACTGCATCGCCATGGTTTATTAGTAAGCCTCCCACCCCACATCTATAGTTGAGACTTGAGAGTGGGGCTCCATGAGACGCTGGCTATGGCTTGGCTATAGGCGATCTTCCGCTATCTAAGATGAGTGGAAAGATATAATTGGCGGAAGGGATATTAAAGTAGGCAGTGGCTAGGTTCTTTACAAAATGCACCAAAGATCAAAAAAATGTCTAATTTTTTGTTTTTTTCAGATTCGTTAAAATAGGGTGATTTTTTTGTAAATTTTTTGTGGTTTTCAACTAAAAATATGCAGATCATGAAGAACAGATGGTGAAAATTTTGTGAAAATCTGTTGTGCTTTTGATTTTTTGAAATTTGATCAACGATACATTCTGTAAGAAACTTAACCACGTCCATTAAAATATTAAATGAAAGAAGTCATTTAAATAAATCAAAATTTAAAATATATTATTTAAGTCTGATTGTTTAATCAACTAGAATTATGGTTTTCGTAAATAGATAATACTACACATTAACATTTAAACACATATTGTCATATCTAAATGCGAAAATCTTAAAATCTTCAATACCATCATGAATTGTTAGTTTAAGCTTTTGTCTAACCTATAGTCTAAATACATATTATCATCTCTAACTATGAAAATCTTAAAATCTTCAATGCCATCATGAATTTTTAGTTTTAAGCTTTTGGCTAACCTATAGTCTGTGGGCGTTGAGGGCCAGAGATGGGGAGCTTTGAGTGAATCAGGAGCAAGGAAGGCATAGAGCGAATCCATCCAATCAGTATGCTGGTCTCTGAAGCCCTCTGTACGTCCATAACCAGCAATCTGGTCTGTTTTTCCTTCCTCTCGAGCCCATTTCATTTTTTCCTCTACTGGAAGCTCAAAGAAGCCTCTTGCTGCTTTCCTTGCATTCTCCACCACATGTAGAGGAATACCATGATTCACCACCTGTAATCAATCACACGTAATGTTAAACTAAGCAATTCATAGCTTAAAACTTGTTGGGTAAACCCAATTGATGTTGATCTCGTATATCACCTGGAAGAATCCCCATTCCTCACAAGCAGCAGAGATTCTCTGGCTTATTTGGTCAGGAGACTCACTCATGTCAACTAAAGGAAGCTCCTCAAACACACCATGTCCAAACAAGGGCCTTTCTTTGCCTTGAACAAGAAACTCCTGAGGCACTTGACTGAGATTCTGAACATAATGCTCTACCATGCTTGCCATCTCAGAAATTGTGTGTGAGTTATGAATCCTAGGTATATATATATATGAAGAGAGATATTTAAGTATGGAGAGTATAATATTTAATGTTGAACATAATGCTCTACCATACTTGCCATACAAGAGATACTGGAAATATCAAAGAAGGGATGATATTCTCTTGTTCATATCGTCATCTAAATAAAAAATACTCAAACCAAGAAAATCACTAACGATAAGGAACCTATTTGGCCAAATGAAAAGAGTCAAACCATGAAGAGAATGCAGCGAACAGAACCAAAACAATGATTACAAAATGTGAGCTTCCACGAAAACTTGCAGAGGAAAAAGAGAATAAAAAGTCTGAATGTTTTCATGGTTTCCTCCGCGACAATCACTAGAAGATCGAGCAAGGACAATACCGTCTTTTGGCCTGCGATTGCATTGTTTCCTCCGCGAGAACGTACAGCAACAAATAATTAATTTGTTTATATTTTAAACCTTTCAAACTATGTTCTTAAAATAATATCTTTCATTATTATTAGTACTTTGTTCTTAAAATAATATCTTTTCATTATTGTTATTAGTACTTTAGGTAAGGTATAGAACTATACTAATGAATTTTGGATTCTACTAGTTAACTAGTTATTAAAAACAATCATATGAATTAATGATAAGTAAGTTGTCTTTTATTTTTCTAATTTATTTTATTATTTTGAAATTTACATACATGTTATTTAAGTATTTAAATTTTAAAAAATATTTTTCCTTTATGATTGGTTAATAGATTTGAGGTGTTATACATGGATTTTTAAGAATGATTGTTATGTGCTCTATGTTAGAAATTGGAAACGGTTTTTTTTTGCCCATAATTGTTATCATATAAATATTAAAATTAATTATTTTAAATAGTAAACATAAACATCTATATAATATCTATTTGATGTATTTTTTAAAAATAAAAGAATAGACTAGTATGTTATATTGTATTGTAGTTTATTTTAATTGATGTTTTTATAAATTAATTATAATTTTTATATTATATTAATTTTCTTACTATATTTTTTAATTCTTAAAATAATAGCTAATATCAAATTATATATTATTATTTTATATTTTTATATTTTAATATCAAATATATAAAATTAAGTCTATTATATTACCTCTTTATTATTTAAAATATAATAATGTTATTATATTTATGAATTCATTCATTTATGATATTTATATTTTAAACTAAAATAAATATATTTATAACTCTAGTAAATTTATTAAAATTTGAATTAGATAAACATTTAATATTAAAATTACAATTATGACAAAACTAAAAAGATCAAAAAATTATTTTACATATAAATTATTGTTTGAATTAATTATGTTCATATCCTATTAATTTCAAATATCATAAAATAGCTCTAATATTAAAAATTTGAAAATCACTTTAAATATTATAAAATAGCTCTAATATTAAAGATTTGATTATCAAACTATATTTGATATTTCATTACATATAATGATAATTAATAATTAAATTAAATCCAACTAATTTGATGATACTAGCTTTATTATGTTTCCTTTTTATAAAGATGGTTTGTTATGTATTCATAATTATTCATTTAACCATCAAAACAGTAGGAAAGGGCGGGTATTGCAAACAGTTTTGAGAATATAAACCTAATTTTATAAATATGCTTGGCTTGGTGACTTCTACTCTAGGTAAGATTTAGGTTACTATATGAAACTAAAATAAAATTGGAAAGAGGCTTTATATCTACTTCGGATAGGAGCATCTGATAAAAAATATTATTTTAAATAAAAGGTAGTACTTCAACAAAGACAAGAAAACCTCTACCAAAAGAATATGTAGTTGATACAAAAGATTTGGTTGTAGTTGAGACAAAACAGTGCAATTACTAATTATTGTTCTTTATATTTACAATGTATCAATTTGTGATATTGTTATCAAGATTTAACTATGTAGTTTTTGAGTCAAATTCATCAACTCATGTTTAATGAGCAGTGGTTCACAAGAACCCATATGTCATGCCAATGAATGTAACAATTAGTACTCATTGCATTCAGGCGATGTACAAAGAAGTGAAGCACAAAGACTTAGACTTCGTTTAAACGATGAACATAGAAAATGAAAAATGAATCTAGAAATAAAATTAAACTTTGATGGGCTATTAGAGATTTTCTTAATTATTATTTAACGATGCCCCCTGCTATAGTTCTTGACAAAACCTAGTATTATAGTTTGGTAGTTTGAAGCAAATGGTTTGGTTATAATCAAAGGGTAAATGAAAACATATTTGACTCGAATAAATAAAAATGTAGCCACAATTCGTTGTTGCCCATTTTAAGAGATTTCAAAACAATTTTATAGGGCACAAGATGCAGTGGTTTAAGTTTTTTAGAATTTTAATAAAAAGAAAGAATATAAATTTACACATATAAGGAAGATTCAAATATTCATCTTGGTTTGTTTGTTTGTTTCTATTGTTTTTGACTTGTATGTAGGCTCAAGGTTCTCTAAGGGAGAGGGCTTCGTTGATAATTGAGCATTCTAATTTTGTGTCTTTCAAAAATTTTACATGACAATTTCAAATCACATTCAATTTTTTTTAGCAGTTTTTTTGTAAGTTCTTTATTTATAACTAAAGTTTCAAGTTCATATGATCAAATGTGATGCCTCATAAACATGATTTTAGTTGAGGACTGCAAAATGATACCAAAAAATTATCAATATCTATGATCAACACTAATAATTTAAAAATTACAATTATAAGCAGAGAGTTTGGCAGGAGTCGACTCACATGATTCAGACACATTAGCTGCACCATATAATTATTGGGGGCAATTTTAATGCCATATTAAAATTGTCAGAAAAATGTGGAGGCATCAGCCCACCTCTGAAAACAATACAAGATTTCTCACACTTTGTACAAGATAATAATCTTGTGGACATTGAGCCAAGTAAAGGGACATATACTTGGACCAATAAAAGATCCAACTTTGCTCAGATTATTGTCAAACTAGACAGGTTTCTTGTATCACGGCACTGGAATCTTTTAAAGACAACTTTCCTATCAGAAATCTTACCAAAATCAAGTTCAGATCGCTTCCCCATCAGCATACAAGTAAATTTTCCTTTGGCATCCCAGAATCAACCCCATAATTCTTCCTTCAAGTTTGAAAGAATGTGGCTCCAACATCCAACATTCATTCCTTTAATCAGTCAATGGTGGATGACTATACCTGGCTTAGAAGGCACCAAAATGCATCAATTTGCAACCAACCTAAAATATACTAAAACCCAAATTAAAAAATGGAATGAAGTAATGTTCAAAAACATTTTTAAAGAAAAGGATATTGTTAAGCAAAAATTAGAGGAAGTTTTGGAAAAGATCACAAGATATGGGATGGATAATGATTCGTTCTTAGCTCAGAAAAGATTATCCTCAGATTGGGAAGAACTATGTAGCAGAGAAGAGACTTACTAGAGACAGAAATCACAGGAATTGTGGCTTAAAGAGTGGGATAAAAACACAAATAAAATTCATGCATCAGCTAAACAGAAAATAGCAGCTAGTCGAATTTTCTCAATTAAAAATGCAGAGACAGGTGCCTCACTTTCAGATGCCCAAAGCATACAAGATGAAGGGGTGAGATTCTTTAAAAATTTGCTAGCCCCTCTGACCACACATCCCTATGCAGCAGATCGTGAGGTAGAACTACTTGCAGCCATCCCAACTATTGTTTCAGAATCAGATAACATTAAGCTGATGGCACCATTTACAATTTAGGAACTTAGGAAAGTAGTCTTCTCCCTTCCACCAGATAAAGCGCCAGGACCAGATGGATTCATGGCTCTCTTCTTTCAAGCATGTTGGGACATAGTAGGATGGGACCTACTGGGAGTTATTGAAGAATCAAGATCTAGTAGATCTATGTTAAAATACTTCAATACTACCAATATAACTATTATTCCAAAAGTGAAAGTACCTAAGACCTTCACGGTGTTTAGACCCATCTCTTTGTGTAATACGGTATATAAAATCATTACAAAAGTAATATATCTTAGAATGGAGCAATTGATTCCAAGCCTAATATCTCAGCCTCAAGGAGGTTTTGTCTCGGGTCAGGAAACAATGGAGAGAGCGTTAGTAGCACATGAAACATTACATTCCATTAGTACAAGAAAAATGCCAAATTTTGTCATTAAATTGGATATGATGAAAGCATATGACATGGTCTATTGGAATTTCCTATTCAAAGTTCTACACAAATTTGGATTTTTAAAAGCATGGTGTAAATGGATTCAAGCTTGTGTATTAGGGGCCTGGTTCTTAGTAGTAATTAATGGTGTCCCTGCAAGATTCCTTTCATCTACGCAAGGAGTAAGGCAAGGAGACCCTTTATCCCCAGTTCTTTTTATACTAATGGCTGAATCTTTCAGTAGGCATATTCAACATAAGCAAAATACAGGACTATGGAAAGGTGCAAGTATTGGTGAAACAAGCATCGTGATTACACATACATTATTTTCTGATGACACCCTTCTGTTTGGAACCTCCTTGGTTTCAGAAGCAAAGTAGATTAAACAATCCTTGGATCTATACTCATCACTATTAAACCAAAAAGTGAATCCACATAAATCCAAGATTTTCTTGTTCAATACAAATCAGATAATCACCAATAAGATCGTCAATATCTTAGGCTTCATAGTTGACTTTCTACCATCAACCTATTTGGGGATTCCCTTCTTTGTAGGAGCTAATCGATTAGGTTATTGGACATCAATTATTGATAGAATCAAATCTAGAGTGGTTGCTTGGAAAGCAAGGTGGCTGTCCCTTTCTAGCAGAATCCTCCTTATAAAGACAATGCTTTCAACAATCCCAAATTACTATCTATCAGTACTCAAAGCTCCCTCTTCGGTTATCAAAGCCATACAAAAGATTTTGAGAGACTTCTTATGGACAGCAAATATGAATGGAGAAAAGAAAATTCCTTTGGTATCTCTAGACTGTATGACACAAACTAAACAACTAGGTGGAGAAGGGATTCATGATCTTCATAAAAGGAACAATTTTTTTGGAGGAAAGCTAATTTGGAAAATGTATTCTAAACCAAATAATATTTGGTGTCAAATCATGTAGCAAAAGTATTTAGACAATAATAATCCTACCAAAATCTTCACCATCTTAGATCCTCCGAAAGGTTCAATAATTTGGGACTTCATGGTGGCTTCAAGGGAGATTGTGTCTAACTATATTTCTTGGAAGTTAATAGTGGATACCAAGTTAAGTTCTGGCATGACTCATGGAATGGGGCTCCACCAATTAGCAAGATGGCAGGTGTGGATCACTTGTTTAATGTTACAGAAAATTTGTGGGGGTCACTTCTAGTAAACTATGTTTCTGCAATCTTAATTCATTCAAGAAAGGTGATTTGGAAAGATCCATCAGAATTGAATCTTTCTCCTCAGGACTCTCGATTATTGAAACAGATTCTCTCGAATAAGATAGTGTATTTATCAAATACAGAGGATAAGGTGCTTTGGGCCCCTATAAAAGAAGGCAACTTCAACATTAAGGAGGGGTACAATATTATCCAACATCAGGAAATTCAATCTCCTTCTTGCCGAGCATTCACATTTTGTTGGAGCCATTTAACATTACCTAAAGCAGGTTGCTTCGCATTGTTAGCATTGAAAAATGGGATTTTAACCAGTGATAGATTACACATACTAAAGATAGCACAACCTTTTAATTGTTTATTATGTGGTCAAGCTTCAGAGAATGTAGACCATCTACTCTTATCTTGTACATTTGCGCAACAGTGCTGGACTTTTGTGTTGACAAAACTTCATTATTTGATGCCTCTACCAAACAAGTTATGGGATTTGTTTCAATATTGGCCACAATTATACCCTGATTCCTTATTTTCTGCATTATGGACATGTATACCAGCACTGGTGGTATGGACAATTTGGTGGGAGCGAAACAAAAGAATCTTTCACAAATCTTCCTCTACAGTTGAAGTAGTGCTATCTAACTTGGAAAAGTCAGTATCTGAAATGGTAAATTCTAGTCATACAAAGCTTAAGTGTAACCTTTGAATGACAAGCTAGGATAGTGTGATTTCCAGAGAATGGAAACATATTCATGTACCATTTGGTTGGTGTCAGCGACAACATAAATCTGACTCACAAGACCGTAAATTAGTTTGTTGGCTCCCACCAGCAGCAGGGATTATGAAGCTAAATTTCGATGGATCCTCTAGAGGTAATCCAGGTAACTCAGGGGAAGGAGCCTATATCCATGATCATCTAGGTGTGGTTAAAGAACTAAAATTTTGTACTCTTCCTTGTGGGTCGAATAACATGGCGGAAGCTCAAGGACTATTCATGGGTCTCACATTGGCTAAAGAGGGAGGTTTTAAACGATTGCAGGTGGAAGGAGATTCCTTGATAATTATTAACAATTGCATAAAAAGGGAAACACATAGCTGGCAATTAGGATATATCTTCTGAAAAATTTGGGACCTTTTGGATTCCTTTGATGAAATATACATTTCCCATACTTATCATGAAGGGAATGCTCTGGCAGTTTATCTTGCTAATATAGCATGTGATGGTCATAAATTGATGTCACTTGTATCCGCAAAAATCATTACACAGGATAAGAAGCTGAAGGAACTGGTATGTGCGGATATGATGGTCTCCCATACAAATTAATCTATAAATTTGACAACGAAATAAATTTGGCTAGGTGGCTATCGGGTACATCCATTAAGCATTTCATAGGTTGTGGGATTGATATTGTTAATTTTGAGCATTATCAATAACAGATGATCATTAAATAGGACACAAGACTGCAAGATCTATTTTGTGCGAGAATGACAAATTCTTCATCATATGTGGTGTCTGAAATTGACAACTTAATTATTTGTTAGGTGTTGAGGATCTTGGCTACATAGTCACAATATCCCATTTGATGTGAAAATAGTACCTTTGATGTGTGCTATCCTACGACCTTATGCAGATTTAAGTGACAAAATTAATTGCCATAATCTATATGTCGTCATTCCCTCTTCCTATATGCTTATAACATCTAATCTACATGAGTGGGATGCCTGTGTGCTGCGTGGTAGTACATTCCCACAAAATTTTCTATGAATATTGCATTCCCAAGGTACGAATAGTCATCATCCTCCTTCAACCTTGAAATTTGCGGGGATTCGATGAATTTGGCAATTTATGGTTTGCATGATGTGAGTGCTTTCTCGGCCCTATTTATCGTTCCATTCATAGCTCCACACCAACCATTCAGTTTAGCTCAAATTGCTAAAATGGATCTGAGGATTGGTCAAATTATCAAGTGCAGACAATGTGCCAAGTATCATCATGATATGTTGCCGAGGAATTATAGACTGAGGTTACAATCGTCTAGGTTTGAAATGGTGCTTCCTTCGTATATTGATGAGGGATCCTTTAGCGCTATGTTTGCTTGCCATTCTCAAAGACTTCGAGATGCTATCCGTATAGTAACTGGGGATGAAATTCTTGCCCCACATGTGCGTCAGTTCTTCTTCCCATCACAGGTTGTTGGGCATCTTCCTGTCCAATGCTTTGGACCTTATTCAATCAGTGCCCCTGTTTGTCTTACTGGCAGAGAAAGTTATCAATCCACACTACCTGCAGAATAATGAGCTCATGAGGGCTTTATAACAATACGATCTTTGGGATGGTTTGGCACTAGTGGGTGGGTTATTCTCCCATCAGGAGTTACTCACAAATCATGATTTCATGTTGGTCTATGTTAGTATTAAACGGTCCTTAGAGAAGCAGGACACTAGGTATGCAAAAAACACTCTATGTTCAATGAATCGGCGTCTAGGGTTCCATATGGTAAACTCAATCAAAATCAAGGTGAATGCATTGCTGGATTTACTTGAACTTCCTAATCCTCCACCATCTCGGTCAGCAATGCGGCTTCAATCGTGCACTATCAATAGTGGGAATTCGCCAAGGTTACTTGATGCAGTGCCAGACCTTAATGCTCAACCTTCGGGCTCGGGTTGTGTACCTCAGTTGGAAGAACAGTTTACACAGGCCGCTGACCATGTTGCACCTCGCCCGCAAGCTTTGGCCTGTGATCATGGTTGGACTTCCAGTTTTTCACATCTTCCGACTTCATCAGATTGTGGGGTTGCTGCTAGTTCAGATCCTTCGGGTTGGTCTCCGCATGTTTCAATGCCTCTGACCGAGGATTGGGGTTTAGAGGATATGGATGAATAAATGTTCCATTGTTTAGTGTGTCTAAAATTTTGATGACCTCTTGATAAGTTTGAGTCTAAATTTTGTGAAGTAATGTATGAAGTAACTAATGGGTCTTGATATGTATGGTTTTGCTATGTATTGTATAGCAATCAAATCTCTTGGAATATGGGGCTTTGTTAGGAATAGGACTATGGGCCTATCAGGCATCTTTTGTATCTGCATATGTAAATATTTGTACTCGAACATATAATAATTCATTCAACTAGTGGATCCTCTCCCTTAAAAATATAATAATCTATACACCTAGTCAAAAAAAAAAAAATCCATTCAAATAGTGAATCCTCTTTGAGATATAATAATCTACACACCGAGTAAAATTGGAAGAATTAGAAACTGAAAATTCCATGACGCATTTGGGCAGGTAAGTCAGAGTAGAATATTTCCTTTTATACCCATAAACAAGTCAAATAAGTGAATCGGGCTATTTTACTATTGTCTTTTATGGTCATTATGCTTCCCAGTCACAATAAAAAAATCTTATTTATTCGAGGTACCCAAATTTTATTGACTTCAGCGAAATAAAAGTGCACATATTTGATTTTCATACCATTTCCTCTTGGTGAACACTTAAAAAGGGCTAAATCTATTTTCTTTTGTGAAGTTGAATGGTTCACAACGAGCCCACCAGGGATCAAGTCTTGTTGGGTGCAAGGCTCCTACATCGTAAGAGATGAGGCCAAGATCATGCCCTGGATGAATTTGACGACGTGGATGCTCCTCAGTCCTTGGCTCTAAGCTGAAGAGGTTTCAGGCATGTGTGGGCCCGTATCAAGTTCCTAAATCATCTTCGTGGTGGCCTTCACTAGTTGGTAGCTCACAGGCTCCGTGCCTTGCTGGGCTGCCTCGCAAGTCTGAACCCTCCATCAAAAAAAAAAATGAGGGTTGTTTATGCCAAGCATACCTTGCACTCTACTCCTTCACATGTTGTAGTTGGTTTGTGTATCTCTCTACAAAGGCAACTTTTGAAGGAAAATTGGAATTTCTCAAAAGCAATGACATGTTGTAAAAGGCCTTATATTGTTAAGAAAACTTTAGTTTCTCTATTCTTCTTTGGCTAGTCTATCTATTTTTAATGCTCTTGGCTTTTTTCTTCCTCAATATTTAGATTTTTATTTCCCTAATCTCCTTTCTTGTGAAATTCATTTTGTTTTCATTGACCATTTCTTTGTAATTGTTTCAAACCTTTTTAATTTAATCAAAACCCATTTTTAATTTAGCTATCACATATTTTTATCTTTATTTATTTTCTTAATTATAACTTTTAATTATAATTTTTGTTATTCTTTATATTATTATTCTTTAACATTATTATCATTCTTACTATAAATATAAATCTCTTATAATATATTTTGAATTCATCAAAGAGACATTCATGCATGTTAATGTAAATGCTAGCACCCAATCAAGATGAGTTAAATTGAAAACTACCCCTTTCAACTAATTTTGAATCTTGAATTAAATTGAAAACTACCTCTTTTAACTACATTTGTGAATTATTCATTGATCTTTTCCAATTTCACTCTTCATTTCCATGATCTTTTCTAATTGAACAAATCTTACACTCTATAAAAATAATCATAGTAGCATTTAGAAACTAGCGTTAAAGCTACATGATAAATATAAATGACCAAGTTATAAAATATAAGCAAAAACTAATAGAAGATCAGTGTTACCACTATGTTCCTAATATATAGAAGAATGATGGCGTCGGGATTGAGAATACTAATGTATAGGTACAATAAAGAAAAAAACTACTTTCATAAATTAATATTATAAATATGTTTATTGAGATAATTAATTAATACAATATTCTTTTGGTTGCAATGGAGATGTGGATTCAAAGATTCCAATGACTAGTACAAGATATTCCATCAATGCATTAAATCTTCCAATAAAGGAATCATGGTATCAATGGATGAATGGAAATATTGATGTGGGTGGGTATAGTGTAATTTACAATGGATTAATATTTGCAACTATAAGAGGAGTGGGGCATGAAGTTCCTAGCTATCAACCATCTTGAGCCTTGACCATGGCTAAATCATATTTTTCCAATAACCCTCTACTATCAAATTAATCACATATTTGGACATTAATATCAATATTCAAATTATTTCAAATTATTTCTATAATGGTTTGTTTAAAGTCTATTAAAGTTTGATATTTCATTTATACATATTTGGTATGACATTAAAATATAGATATGAGGTATAACATATAAAATATAAATAATATGGACATTTGTATCAAATGTCATTAAATTGTTTTAAAAATGATTTAAATTGCAATTCTTGTTTATAATAGAAGTTATTAAAGAAATTAATAAGTGAGTATTTAAATATATAATCCTAAAACATATATAAAATTAGATAATTTAAAATAAAGTAAACACTTCTTAATACTAAAAAAGACCAATTAAGTATATGTAATCAATTAAACATAAATTAATCATGATTGATTAACAATAATCAAGAACAACAAAATAGATAAAATTGTATTTTATATCTTAGAATATTTAATGTAAAGAAGGATAATGTTAATTTTTTATATATGAATGGGAAATGAAATCTCTTAGAGGTGGATTTAATTTTTGAATAGTCTTTCACTTGAAAATGATATATCTCTACCATTGTACTATGTTAAATTTTATGCTAGATATGGATTCTATTTAATATCAATCATATAGGTTTGGTTATAATTTCATGTTTAAAAACTCATCATCTATAGATACATTTGTCCCTTCTTAATGTACAGTTTTTCTTTAGCAATGTTGATCTTCCAACCAATCATTTACAATGAATAGAATCAAAATTGTTAATGTTGGCATTCTTTTAAAGTCTTTGAATTGTAACATCAAGTAAGATGAACAAATTAAAGGTTATATAAGAGGTTTTTAAGTGGCCCTTACACCATTCTATACAAAGAAAAATAACAAACAATTAGCTAACCATTAGCAAAACAATAGTAGACCAACACAATAAACTAGAAAGTAAAATAAAAAATCATAAAAAAGGAATACAAAATTGTTAAAGTATTAATAAGTCCACCCCTTGCAAGTAGAAATCTTCATGGAGATTAACTTAGTCCTCTAATTTATTTTTATCCGGGTTATATAATTTTAATGAACAATTGTAGATCAAATTCTATTGACCAAAATATATACACATATTCACAAAAAGGTAGGACATAAGGGGGAAAGTGTACCAAGATGGTGAATAAAAGCAGGTCAAAAGTGGCTACTTTATTTTTTTTAAATGATCTAAAATTTAACTTAGAAGAGCAATTTGAGACTCGCACACTCAAAATTTGAAGATGCCAAAAAATAAGAATTATAGTTCTTAGAATCTAGTTTTTGAACTACTAAAGTTTTCAAAATGGATAAGGTTAAGATGGCCAAATCCCTCCCACACACAAAACTGTTTCTATTTTTCCAATAAAACATAGCATAGTGTCTGGCGTGCAAGTCAGAAATGTTGTAGTTGAATTTAGGATTTTCAAAACCCCTTTGATAAATTGATAGAAAGATAGTAAGGGTGAGTACTTGAAGTTGTGTATTTTTTGGTAATTTTTTTGAACTAATATTTTAGTGATTTTTCAAAGTGGACACATCCTAAAAGTTAGATATAGGTTTGTGTAGGTCACTTAACTTGCACCAAAATAATAAAAATGCATTTTTATTTGAAAGTGTAAAGAATGAAGTGTAGAACAGTAATGTATAGTTTATGCCAAATTTAGAAAAGTAGGTCAAAAGTTATTAAAAAAGTAGCACACTAAATTCTTTGAGAACTATGTAAACATTAGTAAAAGAAAAATAAATTTAGTATTGTTCAAATCTTTAAAACAATATAGTTAGAAAGATCTGAAAATGTGCCAAATTATGGTGGTAATTTTATAGATACCCACTTGATAACATGTAAAATTGATGATGATAAAGTTGAGCAATCATATTGGAAAGAGAAAATACATTAAATGGAGGGAAATGAAAGTCCTAAGCCTTAGCTTTTCATCCAAGTGTAAGCACAAGCCTTAATGCATACATGTAATTTGAATTGTAAACCTATACGCGCATCTGATTAAAAGACCACAAATGATTTTAGAATTATAAACCTTTACATGTTTGTTTTATTAAACAAATTATGTATGAGGTTTTTTATTAAAATAGGAATCCTTAACTCAAAACCTAATCTCCAGACACCCTCCAGAAGAAACAAATAATTAATACAAGAATTTTATTGAAAATGAGGTAAGTAAAAGTGTAAGAGAGGATCTTCTTAAATAGGAAATAACAATTATGAAGAATGGACAAGGTTGAGACAAGTGTCTCAACCTAGTGGAAGAAGAGTTCTAAAAAAACTCAAAAATATCATCTAGGATAAGTTAGAGTCCAAATAGGACTCAATAATATCCATCCACCTAATCAATATGTTAACCCAAGTAAACTTAACTAAAGAGTAAATTGGTAAAACACCATTTGCTCCTAAACCCCACCTAAAGTGTAACTTAGGGAGTACATAAATGAAATAGAGATGCTTTATGGGTCTTGAAAAAAAAGACATGTTAGGTACCGATGTACAAATACAATGCAATATCTCATAATAGGAGAACAACAAAAAATGAGAAAACCTAGTGGGAGAAAACTCCTCTCAAAAAGAGAGAAAAAAAATACTAAAAAGAAATGAAAAGAAAGGAAGAGGAATCTTCAAGACTCCCCAAGGACTACTTACTTCACCCCTAACATCTGCCACAACTAATGCTAGTGAGGAGATGCCAAAGGTTTTGTGAATATATTTGCAACTGGATGCTCTATAAGCAAATACTCCAAAGAGGAAATGCCATCTTGAATGAGCTATCAAATGAAGTGCATGTGGGTTTCAATATGCTTGATGTATTTACGTTCCACAAGATTATGATAAATATGTGTGGCACTCTAATTATCACACCAAAGAGTAATGGAATGACTAAGAAGAAAGCCAAACTCAACCATCGACTATCAAAGACAAATAATTTCTTGACTAGTCAAGATAACTCCTTGATACTCAACTTTAGTTGATGATAGTGCAATAGCAATTTGATTTTTGAAATACAACTTGTAAATGGACCAGAACCAAGGAAAAAAAAGCCAATGGTATGATTTTGATCATCAATATCACTAGCCCATTCTAAGTCAGTAAAGCTCACAATCTCAATAGCACCTAATGTGTAGTGAATGCTAAACTGTATAGTGTCATGAATGTATTGTAGAATATGCTTGGTTGCCTACAAATGGCTCTCATGAGGATCTTGAGAGAACCAAGAGATAAGACTAACTACAAAGGAAATATCAGGATAACTATTCAGTAGGTACAAAAGGCTTCTAACTAATTTCCTATACAAGGTAGCATCAATAGATGGAGTATTGATATTGATAGAAAATACAACACTTGACTAAAATGGACTAGAGGATAGATTGCAATTTTCTATCTTAAATCACTAAACTGAATCAAGAACATACTTCTATTAGAAAAGTGAAATAGGTGCAACAAATTTACAGATTTGAAGACCAAAAAAATAATGCAACAAACAAAGGTCGGTCATTCCATAACACTTCATCGAGGCTCGTTTACTTTTCTCAATAATGGCATCATATGGGTTTGAAAAGAGTCCTACAACCATAAATGCATTAGTAGTCTCAAAACAAGTGCAAGATAGATGGATTTGTAATGAAAATATTCTTCAAACATCCTACAAAAAACAAGTTATACTACTAAAAAATAGAAAAAAATAAGTAATATGAAACTGAATCAGGGGTTAGAAACCAAAAATTCAATCAAATTGACCTTGAAAAATACTCTCTATTTTTTATGCAGTGAAGTGTAGACAGAAGCATATAATTGCATGATGGAACAAAATAAGACATGTGATGAAGACTAGAGTTGATGTGTCGTACGATGAAACACAAAATTGCATGTGATGAAATCCCCTACTCCATATAATCGTATGATAAAACTCATAATTGCATGTGACGAAACAAGTATCGTATCATATAATCTAGACTACTATGGTACAATGATTGTCGCAATTTCATAAAATAAGAAAAAATAACCTCCAATAAATGGGGCCAAAAATATGATTCGAGCCCCATGGTGGGCACTATAAATGTGTCGTATAAAATTGGTATTCAATTAGAATACAACCGACACTTTAATAAACCATTAACTCAAGAATCTAGCTACTAGTACCCAATCATAATGAACAACTAAATCCTTGAAAATGACTATTACTTCTTAGTTGAAGTGATTTTAATCCTTTATACAATCCTCATCAAATTTGGCATGTAGGATTAGTGACTTTGTTAGAAAGTAAAGACCACCAAGATAACTGAGAGGGGGGGTTGAATCAGTTATCTAATAATTAAACCATTTATCATCATTAACTTCAATATCAACTTCAATAGCTTTAAACCATATAATTAATGTAATAACCAACCATAGAAAGATAATCATACACAATGATGCAATAACACAAGATATGTTAACTAGGGAACCTCTTGATCAAAGAGTAAACCCCGGTGGGAATGATGCCCACAAAATGATGCACTGATATGAAAGTTCCTTGTTAGAGGATGGACCCTGTTAGGAGTCTTATGAAATACATTTAGTACATAGGAATCTCTATTAGGAGATTTTGAATCCCTGTTAAAAGATTCTAACCCTGTTAGGAGTTATGGAAGACAGAAGGACCCACTGCCCAAACAGCTTCAAGGCAAGATCTCTGAACTCGCTGTCCAATAGATCTTAGGATTATTCAATAAAATAATATGAAATATGTTACCTCCTTCACACTGTGCCAAAACTGCACTCTCTACTACACAAGATCACAAATTCAGATCTCTGTACTTCGCAAGTCTTCCTTCATCACTAAATTAGCTCTTTTCTTCACTTCATGGATACATTCGCATCACAACTTTCACAACTTCATATTACAACTATTACAATCCACATATAACAAGGAAAACATTCCTTCCTTTATACCACACTCAAATAATTACAATTGAGTTGGCATGCAAATACAAAATAATAATTTCAACACGCTACATCAGAATTACATAAAACTGTCAACTTCCAAATAAAATAACTTTCCAATTGTGTGACCTCAAAGTTTGCACTGTGAACCATGTCACCACCAATGAGTCTCAAACTTTCCTTTAACTGCACAGAATTAGATTCCATCCCGATTAGGAGATATCCTCCGATTGCCAAAAACCACTACACAGGAATGCTGCCAGAATACTGCTTCCACCAAAATGCTTATAACTTTCATGAATAAATGAATTTCTTTTTGTGCTCTTAACCATAGGCTAATAACATACCAAAGAGCATACCATCAACTGTGCATAACTCAATCTTCAATATAACATGTGCGCAAAACAAAACTGTGTCTACTTCTCTGCTAAACTCCAGAATATCACTGTGTTGACATCAATGACAATCATAGTCATGAATGCAACAACTACTGATACAAAATGACTGCCAAAGGCTTCAACATTCATTCCTAACAATCTCCCCCATTGGCATTGATGGAAACATAGATGAAAGACATCCAATGTTCCAAAAATCCAATCACTACTACTCAACTACACTGCTACTCATCATCAATCAAATCTTGCTTCATTATCCTATTCAATCTCTCCAACAAATGTAGTTCCTCAATGTTTCCTCAATGTTTTTCATGATTCTCTCCCCCATTGACATCAATGACAAAAATTCTATCACTATGTCAAACAATAGCTCAACGTCAAAAGACACTATTCAAAAAATATATTCACAAGATTCCTCAATGACTCAGCTCAGATACACATACTCCCCTATAGAGGAAGTACCAACATCCAATCTAGAAAATAGATAGGGCCATAAACTACTGGACGGATGCAACCATCTGCATCATTACTTAGAAGTAGGTTGGGGCATAACCCCAAGCATACCTATTAGATACTCAAATGTTTCCTTAGGAAAAGGTTTAGTAAATATATCTGCTATCTGCTCCTTTGTGCTTATGTACTCTAGTCTAACTTCTTTTTCTGCAACTTTCTCTCTTACAACATGATACTTGATCTCTATATGCTTTGTTTTAGAATGTAAAACCAGATTCTTAGACATACTAACTGTACTTGTATTGTCACAATATATAACAATAGGCTCATCAGACTTGATTCCAATGTCCATTAACATCTGCTTCATCCAAATTATCTGATTACAATTGTTTGCTACTACTACATATTCTACTTCTGTTGTACTCTGTGAGATACAATTCTTCTTTTTTCTCAACCAAGAAACTAATCTTCCTCCAAGAAAAAAGGCTCCACCACTGGTGCTTTTCTTGTCATCAACAATGCCTCCCCAATCAGCATCAGTATATGCACATAGGGTAAAATCATCATAATTTTCATACCACGGTCCATAGTCCATTGTGCCTCTAAGATATCTCAATATCCTTTTTACTGCTGAATAATGTGACTCTCTAGGTTCAGCTTGAAATCTTACTACCATTCCAACTGAATGTTGTATATCTAGTCTAGTGTGTGTCAAGTACTGCAATCCACCAATCATAGATCTGTATTTCTTTTGCTCAACTTCTGGTATATCATCTTTACTAGATAGTTTATGTCCTGTAACCATAGGTGTTCCAACTGGTTTACAATTCTCCATACTAAATCTTTTCAACAAATCATTCAAGTACTTTGTTTGACTTATAAAGATACCATCTTTGTTTTGTGTTATTTGCAATCCCAAAAAGTATTTCATTTCTCCAATCATACTCATTTCAAATTCTATCTTCATTTCATTAGCAAATTTGTCACTAGCTTCATCTTCTCCTCCAAAAATAATGTCATCAACCAAAATAACCAAAACTAACAATCCATTCTCAATTTCTTTTGTGTATAAGTTACTATCAGTTGTTCCTTTTGTAAATCCCAATTTTAACAAGTACTTATCTAGTCTAGCATACCAAGTTCTAGGTGCTTGCTTTAGTCCATACAATGCTTTGTTTAGTTTACATACCATGTCTCCTTCTTGAGTCAAAGGAAAACCTTCAAGCTTCTCAATGTAGACTTCTTCTTCTAATTCACCATTCAGAAATGTTGACTTCACATCCATTTGATACACTTTGAATTTCTTAAATGCTGGATAAGCCAAAAATATTCTTACCACTTCAAGTCTTGCCACAGGGGCAAAAGTCTCTTCATAGTCAATTCCTTCTTGCTGTGAGTATCCCTTACATACCAATCTAGCTTTGTTTCTAATTACTTCTTCTTGTTCATTCATCTTGTTCCTAAATACCCATTTAGTTCCAATCACATTTTTGTCTTTAGGCCTAGGGACCAATTCCCATGTCTTGTTCTTTTCAATCTGATCCAATTCTTCTTTCATAGCTTTAATCACTAATACATTTGGGGTGAAATTGCGATGACAATTTGCGACGATGGGAAAATGTTATATGTTTTTGGCTTTTTTTTTTCAATTATAACCTGACAACGTCGCAATTGCAACGTTAACGAGATATAAGAAAAAAAAAAAGAAAATGTTGGTCATTTCTATGTTCAATAGCACCGAGAGGGATTTTTGCATCCGTTGGATAATTTCTATGTTGGACGAGGAGATCTCTGTGGCCAGGCATCTCTGTGGTGAAAGGCATTGTACATTCAGAATCCAAAAGGCCAAGAAAGGTATGATTTTAAACTTCACTTCCTCCTCCTTTTGTGTTACCCTCTCTTCCCTTTATCATGTGCTCAAGTACTTCGGGCATCGCTTCTGTATTGTACACTAATTTGTATCAGTGCCTCCATTAAATGGAACACTACCCCTTAAACTCTTAATAGCATCGATAGGTGAAAGCTTTGTTGTATTATTGTCATACATTATTCTTTATATTTCTAGGTCATAAGACCAATCATTAACATTGTGCTTCATGGAGATTCTAAAAATGCCTTGGACTGTGCTTTCAAATGATATAGTCACGAGCCCAGCTAGGGTTTACAAATATCATTTAAAAACCTAAACATTCCTCTGATGATGTCCTTCATTTCAACAAAGCACTCAACACAGTGCACAAATTTGAAAATACCTTGTAGAAGGCTCTCAAGACTGCACTGAGTCTTTTGATAAATCTACATGTTTGTCACTGGGGTGTAATGATTACCATTTTAGTTACGACGACAATTTGATGGTTCTGCATCACTTTGTATGAAGTGTTTAAGCTGTAGAAGTACAACAGTTATAGAATGGTTGTTGAGAATTTCTAGATATTCTAAAGTTAACCAACCAGGGCATGTCATGATATCCACTATATAAAAGTGCACTAAAAAATAGTAGTGTTTAAAAATTATGTTATGATTTTTTAATTAAAAATTCTTTTAACTATCAATACACCAAATCATTTTGTATGATCAGTTAAAGCTGTAGAAGTTCAGTAGTTAATAGAACAAGGGTTGAGCATTTTTGGATGGGATATTCTAAAATTACATATTTGGTTTGATAAATATACCTTCTAATTTTTGTTGAACTTTCACACCAAGGAAATAATGCATGGGTCCTATATTTGACATTTCATATTTCTGTTTCATTTCTTTCTCCATGAGAGCTTTGTTGTTACCTATATAAATAAGATCATCAATGTAAAGGCAACCAATGAGAATATCATAATCAATATGTTGAACATATGAGGTTGGCTCTTAGTTTCTTTTATTAAATCTCTTCTTCAAGAAATAACTGCTAATCCTTGTATACTAGGCACTGGGAGCTTGCTTCAACCCATAAAGTGTTTTTTTCTAAAAACTTGTAAACTAATTGTTCTTTGCCTAGAATTTCATAGGCCATAGGTTGTTGAATGTTCCACATAGACATCCTTATCTGTATAACTATTAAGGAAGATAGATTTTACATTTATATGAGATACTAGCCACTTGTATTGTGTAGCAATAGCCAATATAATCTTGATTGTATCAAGTCCAGAAATTGTAGCAAAAGTTTCTGTAAATTGCTTGAGGTGTTTGTGCAAATCCTTTGGTGACTAGTCTAGCCTTGTGTCATTCTATTGAACCATCAACATGATATTTCACCTTATAAATCCATTTGACATGAATCACTTGTTTATCTTTGGGAAGTTGCAAATAATTTCCATGTTTTATTTTTATTAATGGCATTAACATCTCATCATTCATAGCATTAATCCATACTTTTCCTTTGACTACTTTTTCATACATAGAGGGTTCCACTTGAATTGTACTAAACAAAGCAAAATTAACGATTGGTTTTATATTTTAGTCCTATGATAAATGTCAAATAGTCTTTGTGCATTTCTTGAAGAGCTTGGAGTTTATGCTTAATGCGAATTATCATCAGAATTTGTGCTACTAGAAGAACTTGGTGGACTGGAACTTGAGCTCCTATTAGAGCTTGAACTTCCACTTGAGCTTGTGGGGAGGAAGAACACTGCCATCTTCAATGCCCATGATTATTAGTATATTTTGATGTACACCATTTTTCCATTGATAGACTCTCCCTTCATCAAAAATATTTTTTGTGCTAGGATTATAGCACCTGTACCCTTTAGTTGCATTGGAATATCCCACAAGGATACAAAGTTGGGATTTTGTATCCAACTTCGTCTGCCTTTGAATTGGAATATGAATAAATGCTAGACAACCAAATACATGAAAATGAGCTACAAAAGTATTATGACTACTTTGACTTTCCTTTGAGTGATGTTCTTGATTGATTTTGCGGGATCTCAATTCAAAATATATACTGTTGTTGCCACAACCCCCTAATAACTATTTGGAAGACATTTTGATTGCAACATACTTATGCCATTTTCATAATGGTACCATTCTTTCTTTTTGCATTACCATTTTTTTGGGAGTATAAGCCACAGTAAATTCTCTTTATGACATAGTTGTTGCAAAATAAAAAAACTCTTTGGAAGTAAATTCTCCCCCTCTACCTGTTTGAGTATTTTGAGATAATACCCAATTTGCTTTTCAAGCATAGCTTTATAATTCTTGAAGCATTGAAAAGCCTTAGATATCTGCATAAGAAAATAAACCAATGTGTGGCAAGGAAATCATCAATAAAAGTTAAAAAATAAATATCCTTACCCAATTTCTCCTATTGCATATCACCACAAATGTCAACACACAAACTCTATTGGAGATATTGCCCTCCATGATTTGTTCACTGAAAAATTATCATGATGGTGCTTGTGCACACCTTGAACAAATTTCTTCTTTGGATTGAATTGTAGGAAGTCCTCTAACCATATTCTTCTTGTGAAGAAAACTTAATCCTTGAAATTTAAAATGACCGTATTGTTGGTTCCATAACCACGAATCATCTGTTATTACCATGAATGCATGCATCTTAGTGGAAACCAATGGGAGAGGAAATAATATATTCTCTATCATACAAGACTTTGCTACAAGCAATATTTATCTGATTTATTAAATATCTTGCTGTGGTTATCTTCAAATACACTTTTGTAATTTTATGCTACTAGCTGCCCAATATTCAAAAGATTATGTTTTAGTTTTGGCACAAGTATCATGAATATAATAATTTCTCCTTGCTTAGTCTTCATTGCAAGGGTACTTTTACCCATTACATCATTTTCTTTATCATCACTAAATTTAAGTTAGACTTCTTATGAATCATCTAATTTGACAAAGAGGGTATATTTACTTTTCATATGATTTGAATAGTTGCTATTTAGGAACCACACATTCTTTTGGTGTTCTTTTGTCAAAATGCATGCAAAGAATGTAGAGTACTTTTCATCTTTGGAAGACTTTAATTAATTATCTTTCAACTTATTCAAGTCAATATTTTTTCCCTTCGTGTCCATATTGTTTAGAACACCTCCATTGAATGATTCAGTGATCCACTTCCTATTCCTTGTTCTCTACCATGTCCTCTATTAGCTAAAATTTCCTTGGAATTTATTTGGGTGAGGAAGAGTCTTTGGAGAGTTTCTTCAATTTTTGTAGGAGATTGGAAAGCTTGCACCAAGCTTTCTATAGAACATTGCATATACTTCTCATGAGATTGTAAAGAACTTATCTATTCTGCCACTTTGAATGTGGTTAGATCATTCCTTTCTTCAATGGCTATCACCACTGAATAAAAGTGAGGAGGAAGAGATCAATATGCGTCCTCCTCACTTTGCCTTTTTTAAATAGAAATTTCATCCAAAAGATATAAATCGTGGGAGAGTTTCTTCAATTTTTGTAGGAGATTGGAAAGCTTGCACCAAGCTTTCTGTAGAACATTGCATATACTTCTCATGAGATTGTAAAGAGCTTATCTATTCTGCCACTTTGAATGTGGTTAGATCATTCCTTCCTTCAATGGCTATCACCACTGAATAAAAGTAAGGAGGAAGAGATCAATATGTGTCCTCCTCACTTTGCCTTTTTTAAATAGAAATTTTGTCTAAAAGATATAAATCTTCAAATTTCCTTCATGAATTTTGATTGATATTGGAGAGGAATTATTTAAAATAAAATTTAATGATAAGAGACCTTTTATAGAAACATATAGAAATACTTAATGTATGGACTTCAAACTTTGTATAGGCTCATCAAATGCCTTCAATTAGACAAATACACAATCAATTTCAGTCTATGGGTTTCCCATCCCCAAAAACCCCAATTCATCCCTTATAAACCCTTGTTCCTAGGGTATCACCAATCTCACATGTGTAACGACTTCTTTGACTAATTCCAAGTGCAAACATCAATGTTTCAACATCATAACCATGAATCAAAACTCAAACACTATCCTCCTTAAGGCAAATCTCTCTCTATAGGATTGTCCCTTCAATCCTTAATCCTTGTTTTCACCTTTTTATTGTTGGTGGCCACCAAATATTCTGGTTAGATATTCATTATAGAGTTAGAAGCATTTGTAAATGTTAGAAGAGTGCCATTCCATGAAGAAACAGTGGACATTTCATGGGATGAGCATGATTTAATGAAAAAAAAACTACAAAATTGCTTGAAAACTATCTACTACAGCCAGGCAGTGAATAAAATTGAACAACAAACTCACCAAATGGACTCAAGCCTTGATTATTATCATCAAAACATATTTGGTAAGATAGCACAATACATTCCCAACCCAAAGATATGCAGAAAAACCAAGAATGCTTCAAATTGTTGTTCAAACCAAGCTTTTTCTATTCACTTTTCTGAGACAGTCCGTCCATTATATCTTCCAGTCCGTACAAACACATATTTATAGACCTAGGTGTGGTAACTACCCCTCTTAACCATCTCCAACTGGTTTCATTTGCTAAACCTTCTTAAAATTTGAATTATGGAGTTTCCTTCCAAAATGGCTTTATAGTCGTTAACATTCAAATTTCAAATTTTAAACTACTAAACTATGCTCTTAAAGATTTTATTGAATCTTCTTATTTATGTAATGACATGGTAAGGTTATGATAACCTATAGGACCCTATCCAATGTCTTTTCTACCCTAGGCAACCCTAAGATGCAATTACAACTTTTTTTCAACATAGAAATCCATCAGGACATTATGCAATTTCATGACTTCCAATGCCTCCATGTGCCATGATTGGTTGAAGGATTGCCCAATTGAATCTAGGAGATTCTCCATGACCTCTATAATTCCTTGGATCTCCAATGTGCCTTTGACAAGAATATGATGCTCCTGCATCAATTTCACCACCTTTAAAGATGTTCTTGTCCCAAGAACCGTGTCTGGCATAAATTGCTTCTTTTCCTCCATATCTTTGCATATGGTGCATAGGAATGAAACCTCCTAAGGTAAAGTGTCTCTTTTGCTGATGTCCTACATGCAAAACATTCAAACATTTGTTAGAAATCATAACTCCTGCCCTTGGGGTAGTCACCATTGTTGCCTTGGTTGTTTTCTTGACTGTCTGGACAGTCTTTATTTCTGCCTGTTTGGGGCAGTACCCCTGCTGTCCTTCCAAATACTGCTGCACCATCTTTTCATTATCTTTTTCATGTCCTCTGATAGGATAGTACCAATCCCCCACTAACACTCCTTCACCACCTTTAAATCTTGTCCTTATCTCTGTCACTGAATTCAGAATTCTCTGTCCTTTATTCTCCACTACTTGTTGTTCCAACTTTATGCTTTTCCCAGTCCGACCTGTATCCAATTCTCTGATTCTTCCTATGAGGAGAGATTCATTTCCCTTGCAAGGAAATGGTATCAACTCAAACCTTTTTCCATTACTCCACACTTGGTAGATGTTAGTGAAGCAATCATGTAACACTTTCCTAGAAACTTGCCAAGATCTTCGTAGGATAACATGTGCACAATTCATTTTTACAACATCACATAGAATCTGATCAGAGTACCCACCTATTGAGAAATTTAACATGGTCTAATAATGCACTATGAAATTTTGATTTTCCTCCACCCATGTAGCATAATAAGGCCTAGGATGGTGTTGAATAGGCAGTTTCAAAGCATTGACAACATCCCATGATATTAGATTGCTGCAAGTACCTGAATCTATGACTAATTTATAAACTTCACCTTGTATTAAACAATTAGTCCTAAAAATACTTACTTGTGGTGTCCATTCCTCACCTCTCCTAAACATTAAGAATTCTCCTATCTCAGGGTCTGCATTACCTTTTGGCATTTCTTCCTTGTCTTCTTCTTGGACCAGGTGTACTCTCTTCTCTTTGTCAGGACATTGGTAGGATTGATGCCCCACCTTTCCACATGTGAAGCATGTGCCTGTAAACAAACCACTCCCTCTTCCTTGTCCACTCCTACCACCTCTCTGATTTTGTCCTCCTCTGGAATCATAACTAGGACCTTTGTCCTTCTCCTCCCAAACCTGGTTTGTCTTTCCTCCTCTTCCTCTCATGGAAGATCCTCCTCTTGTGTTGTTGTGCCTTTCACTCTTCCTTTTCAGTTTCTCCTCTATCCTCAAAGCCATCTGATAACACTCCTTCACACTCCTGGGATTAGTAGCAGCAAACTCATCTTGAATAGAAAATTTCAATCCTCCTAAATACCTTGCAACTTTAACAACTTCTTCATCCAAACCTGATCTCATACTCAGTTTGTAGAACTCATCCGTGTATGCCTTTACATCCAAGTCCTTTTGCTTTAAGCCCTACATCTTCTTATGCATTTGAACTTCAAAATCTTTAGGAAGGAAATTACTTTTCATCTTTGAAACCATTTTATCCCAAGAAGTGCTTTTAGACTTACCTCTTTTTCTTCTTTCAGCCTCCTCATGATCCCACCATAGGAGTGCATGCCTTTTCAGTTTGGTCTTTGCCAACTTGACCCTTTGTCCCTCAGGTATATCATCACTTTCAAAATAAGCATCCATAGATGCAATCCATGCTTAAACATTTAATGTCATTATGGTTATATGAATGGATTCTTTGCCTTAGAACACTATCATCTTCAAAATCCTATATGAAATCTATATGACCATTTCATTTCTTCAATATGCCCTATGGATGTCCCTATCTAACTATATATCTTTTAATTGCATATAATAACTAATTTATGTTCTTTTTCATGACTATGTTTGACTCATATAATTGTGATCTCTCTAGCACTATGATGTCATTTAATATGTCTTGCTAAAGCTTGTAAATTTTGTTCCTTTTGCCATGTCATGTAATATGTCTTGCCTTCTAGCTTATATGTTTTTAAATTGTTGTTAGGCCTTGTAGCTTATATGTTTTGATTGCTGGAGAGCTTCTAGAGCTAAGCAAGAAGACCATTGCACAAGTTATAGCCGCGTGCTCAGGTAGATTGTTGATTGTTACTTCTCAAGTTATAGTACTTTCGATAGTTTTGCTTAGTTTGTGAAAGTTGTAGACCGAAGTTTCATAGCCCGATTTTTGCTTCCTGCGAAGAACGATCATGTCAGATAATATAAGTGAAGAACAAAATAGGGAGACAATCACTAGATTGTGGTCTAACTTGAAAAAAAAAGGTGATGGAAAATGTTATTGTCCCTGCAAAATTTGTAAGGGCTTAAACCATAGAAGACTGCTAATCAAAATAGTTAAGAGACATTGTAGGGAGAATGGTCACATTGAAGGGGAGCATGACTATCATCCACTGGTAAGTTGTTCATTATATCATTTTAGCAATTTATATACATATGAAATCACTTGATGATGAGTTGATGATCATGGTTTATTTATGTTAATCAATTTTATATAGGTTGATCTCCCCAGGGAAGTACATGATATGAACCACAACAATCCGAAGAATATGGTTTTCAAAGTGGATGAACATGGAGGTGCGAATATCCAAGGTGAAGATAATGATCCCATGGAAGATGATGATCATGCACCAGAAAATACAATTGAAGATGATGGTATAAATACATTGATCCATGACACATTTAGTCCAAGCGTATCTAATCATGATGATGATGATAGCCTCAATGTACCTCTACTTGAGAAGGCATACGAGCTCCTATACAAAGACTCTCAAAAAACTCTTCTATCTACTGTATTGTTGTTGTTGAGCTTGAAGGTTATGAATGGTTTATCCAACATAACAATGTCACGTATGTTAAGGTATGTCATATATGTCTTTATAGTTAACAAATGGTGAATAATGTACCACTAATATTGTTTATATTAACAACTTATATTTTTTCTGTAGATTGATAGGTGAGTTTTTGTTACCACCATCAAATATTCTACCTCGCTCATATCGAGAATTATCTACTGTTATGAAAGATATTGGAATGGAGTATCAAGCAATACATGCTTGTCCCAATGATCATATTATATATTATAAAGAACATGAATTTGCAACACAATGCCCTGTATGTCATACGAGTAGATATCAAATAGATTGAATAACAAAAAAGGTGCCTCACAAGGTTCTTCCTTACATCCCCATTATTCCATGGATGCAACAATTATTCAGGTGTAGTAGCTTGGCACAATTTATGGATTACCATGCATGCAATAGAAGTCAAGATGACATTATTCGAATCCCTGCAGATGGTTTGGCATTTATGCACATAGAGGAAAAGTGGCAACACTTCAAAGAAGAACCTCATAATCTCAGGCTTTCATTGGCAGCGGATGGTGTTAATCCATTTGGAGAGATGAGATCTGTTTACTCGGTGTGGCCTATTTTTGTTATCAACAATAACATTCCTCCGTGGATGTCAATAAAGAGGGAGCACATTATGTTGGCAATGATTGTTCCAGGTATTTTTTCATTTGATAGTTATTAATTTACATGTACTTACAAATCTTGTAGTAAAATGGTCACAATAATTATGTAATGTTACTTTTCATTCAAGTAGGTAAATATCAAGTTAAAGATATGAATGTATATATTGAGCCTCTTATCAACGAGTTAGTGGAGTTATGGAATGGTGTCACTATTTATGACATGTCTAGACCAATAGGACAAAGACAATTTCAATTCCATGCAATACTTGCATGGACAATACATGATGCCCCAGGGCTAACACATTTTTGTGGTATGTTATAGTGAGTTCAAGTTGCGCATGATAATTCTAATTATAAAAATCAACATATTTAATAATCCAATTATATCATTATCTTGTAGGTCTTCAAACAAAGGGAAAATTTGCATGTCCAGTTTGTGGTCCAAAGATGAAATCTCGTCATTCAAAAAGTTTAGGAAAGCAGGTGTTTGATGAGTGTAGACACTTCCTCCATAGGAATTATAAGTATCAAAGTACGAAAAAACATCTTTTCAATGGAAAAGAAGAGACTACATCAAAGCCACAAATAATGACACCTCACCTATGGAAGTTGGAATATAATAGAATTAATCATCGAGGTACTGTCGTTCCACCTAATGGTTTATGTTTGTAATTTATATATTTCTATTGTGATTTTTGTTTACTAATTATGTAATTGATGATCGTGAAGGTCGTCAAGGCACTATTGACAACCTTCCAAAGGGACTAAAAAGCTATCCTAGACAATTTAGTAGGTTTCCCTACTATGAGTACCTACAAATTGTGCATTTGTTTGATACTATGCATATTGGAAAGAACATAATAGAGACATTGTGAAAAATATTGGATGGAAGGCGTGACAAAGAAATTTTTTTCAAAATTTGTAATGACATGCATGAATCCAATCATGCACTGAAGAATTGCATTCACTCAAATAGCAATAGAGATCAGATTAATATAAGTGCCGTTCTGTGGTTATTAATGGAGAAGCAAAGTGATGCCATAAAAGAAGTCATACGAAAAATTTGATTTCCCACAAGATTTGCTGCGAACATAAGAAATCTCATATCAAAGAAAAGTGAATTTGGGCCAGGGCTCAAAACGCATGATTGGCATACTTTCATCAAGGTAAGTTATGTTCTTCTGTATTTACAATATATTCATAAACTACATGTACTATTCATTATGTTATGTTAGAAAACAATGAAATGATTGGTTTATAATTACTGCAGTACGTGCTACCTCTATCTCTCCCAGAGCACTTCAACAATTACATCAAACAAGTGATATATGATCTTGGAAAATACATGAGGTAAGCAGTGATATCTATTCAATTTGTTGTATATATTTATTATATTCGCAATTTGTTTTTCTTGCTATGTAATCTATTGTATATTATTTTGTAAAGTCTCATATTTATATATTTTTTGTGACTTGAATCTCTTAATATAGGTGATTGTCATCTAAAGAAATCCATAAAGAAGATATAAACTATTGGAAGAGAAAAATTCCTCATTTACTGTGTGAAATGCAAAAGTGTCTACCTCCAACTTTTTTCAATGCACAAGAACACTACCTCATACACCAATTTGAGGAGATTGAATTGTGTGGACCTTTACACTCTAGGTCAATGTGGATGGTTGAGAGGCACTTGAAATCTTTGAAGGCTTTGGTTCAACAAAGAGCACATCTTGAGGGTTCTATGGTAGAGGGATATATGGTATACCAGACTATGGTGTACATTACTGAATATCTTCCTAAGTTTGCATCAAATATCCATGTAGATCGCATTTGGGATCTCGACCCTTTTAAAAAATTTTAAGGGGAGTACTTGATGGGGAAAGGTAGATTGAGGAAAGTGAGAGGTAATAAATTATAAGATGTTATTGTAATAAATTATTTCTTAATCTTCAAAATAAATCGGTTGTAATTCGTCTATTTTTTTTTGGTGCAGTTGCTCGAGAGTGGGATACACTACATTTGTATATTGCAAACAATCTTGATTGGATGATAGTATTGATTGAACGATGTCAACATTCTGGTCGCACATTAACATGGGAAGGTGTATCTTCATTGGTTAAAGAAGCTCATCGTAATGGAGATTCCAATGTTACGCAAAGGGAAATAGATTTAGCATATTGTTTAAGAGATTTACAAGTACGTACAAATTTATTAATCACCCATATGTTTATCAACTCACGATACAATAATTTTGACATGTTTCACATATTATTGCAAGTTAAACACCACAAGGGTATGTTCTGTAATGGTTAGAAATTTCACATCAAAATGTTGGATGACACGAAGAAAACTTGTGATTCTAGAATAACTGCAGTCTTTCAAGTGACTAATATTTCATCTAGAAATGACTTACATCCTCGAGAGTTTGAAAATTGATACTATGGCATTTTGGATGATATACTTGAGTGTGACTTTAGTTCCTTCAAATTAGTACTCTTCGTTGTCAAATGGTACAGGCTACGACTTAATCCAAATGATCCTAATAGAACTATTATTGAACATGATAATGGATTTATAATGGTTAATACAAGGTCATTTGAGCTAGTTGGGGATGAGCCCTATGTTCTTCCAAGCCAATGTGAGCAGGTATTTTACTCAGAGGTTCCACATAAACCGGGTTGGTCATTTGTTGTTAGACATGAACCGAGAGGAAGGCTGATAAAGTATAATGCGATGGAAGAAGAAGATATCAAAGAAGTAGAAGATGATGTAGATGATGATCACGATCGATAATTATTGGATGATGTTCCTGACACAAATTTTCATGAAGAAGAAGAAGAAGATGATGATGATGATGTTGCTACTGATGATGATGATGAACATGATGTTGATGTTGATGATGACGACAACGACGACGATGACGATGATGAGGATGACGACGACGACGACGACGACGATGATGATGATGATGATGATGATGATGATGATGATGACGAGGATGATGATGATGATGATGATGATGATGATGATGATGATGATGATGATGATGATGAGGATGATGATGATGAAATTTAGAGGTATGCCATCAATCCTTAATCTATTTAATATTCAAACCATCAAACCCTCCTTCCTAGGTGCATAAGCCTAGGGCTTTACCAAAATGACCACTCCAAACACTTCTAGATCGTACCAATGGATCAAACACCATTACATGGTCCTAACATGACATTCTATGCCATCAAACTCTTTATTCCTCTCATAATTGGAAGTGTGCACTTGATCTATGTATAGGAATTCTCCTTGAGTCTCTATTGGAGATTTGATGACTATGGCAACCATTATAGGGGTGTAACAGCAAGAGAAAATCCAAAAAATATAGCAGCAATTGGACTACTCTAAGGCTTTGTTAGGTATTGACCTTAACATGTGCTCATAAGTTAGGTATTGACCTTAACATGAAAGTTTTATGGTCATATTTATAAGATAATGAGATCCCTAAAGATAATGTGTATGAATAAAAATTTAGAAACTTACTTCTACTAAAAAGTATCATTAATAAACTTTGGCTTCACCATACAATCCTTTTTCATTCAATAACTTATGTCCTTTGTTTGTAGCAATGAGGATACATTATTACCTAAATCGATTGGTTTTAGAAAACCTCTTTTGGAGTGTCTTTATTTCTCATTCCACATATTGTCTCTATGTATCATGATCATCAAGAAGGCTTGTGTTTCACTATCACACATTGGTGCAGATTGGCATTTCTTGCATTCTTCCTTATGTGCTATTTCTTACTATCCTCTTGTTGCTATTATAAGAATAGCTTTTCTCTTAATTGGATAGTGAATGCCTTGGGGTTGTATGCATAGGATTTCCATGTCACTTTACCATAGCCTCTCTATTGGTTCTTCTTCTCCTCAACATCACTATTTGCTCCTAGACACCCATTGTTATGCATTTTTCCTTCCTCCATTGTCAAGTTGTTCACACCATGTGAAGATTCCCCATTTCGTTGGCACATGCTCAAGTGAATAAGTTCTATTAAGGAAGGACTCTTTGTCAATTTCAATCCTAATGGAGTGCTTCCCTGCTCATCCATTTGGTTTTCAGCATTCACTCTATCTCCTCCATTATTCATATCCTACTAGGAATAGACAACCAAACTTTGTCACTCACATATCACATTATTGAAGAAAAGTTGACACTTCAGAGCATTTGGCACTTAGAATAAGCAATACCCATCAAATGTTTGTCCTAAAAACTTATGAACATATCCTATTAACTTACCTGTTGAGCCAGGTTCATATAGTTGATACGTTTAGAACTTGAAATCTCTTGTGAATCTACATAAGAGTTCTTCATGTGGGCTTATATTTTCTCGTTACTAACTAGACATGAAAAGAAACTATTTGGCAATATATCTATGGTTGCCTATGATGCAACAGGGAATGGCAATGGACCCTCTACTGAAGGCAATGATCAACAATCCTTTGGTCAATCTCAACACCTACTCATAGGGATAGACCTTATGCTTTGGTCTATCAACTTACTCACTTGGAAAATGAGTAAACAAAAAATTATTTTAGTTCATCCACAAGACACCCTAGGCAAGATACATTCAACCTTCAATGGTTACTAACATGAGTTTGTCTCCATCCCAATCCTACACCTCCAACTCAACACAAGCTTCACAAATCTAACGGCCTCATTAGGTATGGCACCCTTGAGATGAACAAGAGATGGGTACTTAGGCTAGGAACAGCTTCAAGACACCAAATACTCTGTAATTACTTGATTTCCAAACACATACTCCAAGGTGAGTTGATGGATTAACAAGAAACACAAATTTAAGTGTTATAATGTGTACCTTTTAATGTTTTTAATTTTTATGTGATGCTTATGATGGATGTGATTATGATTATGATGTGATTATGCTCATGATAATTGAATTACATTTGCAGGAAACTGAACCCCTTTCAGGAGCATCCCGCACAGTCTCATGGATCGACAGGTATAAGTCAATACACCTTATAAACAATCTATTTAATACACTTATCAAAAGTAAGATTGATGTCTTCTAAGATCTCTCCCATTTGCAGGTACCATCGAATAGGTATTTGTTAGAAGTGTCTTCCTCAAGTGAGGGAAATATAGGAGTAGAAGAGGAAAGTGAGACATGTAGTTTATTTAGAACAGGGAGATTAACTAGAGGTCAAAGGACTAGAAGGAAATTCAATAAATGCATGAAATTTTTCCTTGCTCAAGGGGGGTCATGTTCTTATGATGATGAGATGAAAGGCGACATTGAGGTTCCCTTGAGGTACCAACATCTACAGAAACATTGGGTACCCAAGGAACTTCCTCCAATAAACACTAATTTTAGTGTTAATAAGAGGATATATCACATAGCACCATCATCATTACATGGTTTGGGCCTATTTTCTATGGACGACATAAAGGTGTCTTACAAAAAAGTTTCTGAATTGATGGAGTATGTTGGACCATGTTACGATTACAAAAGTTGGATGCATATTGTTCAATATAAAAAAATTATGCGTAGGTATGCACTCTCGGTAAATTATATACAACAGTAAGACAATAATCAAAGTAAAAGTGTGGCTATATACATTGATGGAAGGCCAAAAGCAACAAGGAATATTGCAGATTTTATAAATAGTACACAACCTGGGTCAACTATAAAGCAACCCAATTGCATATTTGAGGCGTGCGAGGGAAATCATGTATTCATCTATGCAATAAAGTCAATACGTGCAGGGGAAGAGCTGCTTATTGATTACAATTTGAACCGCATAGATACAAACGAGGCTACTATCATGGGGGTGGTACATACTATTAAACCAACTTCTAATCAATGACTCCAACATAGCATTTAGTTATTAAATTTTTGGCTAACATTTTTTATACTTGATCTTTGACACAGGGGCACAATATGGAGCAACCACCCAGAGGGGATGGTGATGATATTCCCAGCTTAACTACACATGAGCAGGTAAAACTCATTGTAATTGTGCAAACTAGATAGAAGCAAAATGTTATTTTTTTAATGTTGTTTTCTTCATTGTTTTGGAGTAATTTTGATAATACTAATACTATTGTTGTCATAGAGGGCCGGTGGTCAGAGAGAGGGAAAGCAACCTGCAGTCCCTCAGGAGTCCCCCCTTGAGGACCCTTTTTTTATTGATTTAGCAGAGACCGATGACCCGATCGATTCCATTAAAAAGCTGCTAAAGAAAATTGGAAAAGAACTTTTATGTTTGGCATCCATACAGCCTCAGACTCAGGAAATAAAAGAGAGGGGAGATGACTTGTTGTGCACTTCTGAAAACTTAAAAGTAAGTATTAATGAAATTTTTAATTATAACAAGAGTTCAATAATGGTTTTTATGTTATGCTCTTTTATGGCATTAATTAAAATATGGATGCGTTGTCTTTATAGAGTTATTTGCGTAATTTTGAACCCCATTCCCATGATGAGGGTACTGCAGGTGGTTCAGGTAGATCGCATGTTCCATTCCCCACTTGTGTTTTCCATTGAATATATATAGGAATGATCATAATCATTGACAATACATGCTCAAAGAATCCTTTTTTTTAATGCTCTAACAATCTTGTCCATGCTAGTCCACGCGTTCTATATTTATGCATGCTCTAACAATTTTATTCTTCAGCTCCTTTCCATGATGCTATGACAACACCGCCTACATCTAGGACAACCACAAATGTCTTTCCGACTACTATGTCAACAACACGCAACCTACAAGCATCAACTATTGCACCATCTATTGGTACACAAATCCCTCTTTTTCTCTCTTTTGTTATGTGTTGAAGTTTTATGTGTTTACGATGTAGATCCCTTTATTGTGTTTGTGCCATGGGTGCTCTACACCAATTTATTTCCCTTGAAGTATTATTTTTTGGAGGCATTTGATAATGGTTTTCATTTTTTGCAATAGGAGATGCAACAAGTCTCGATGCAGCATCATTTCCTAGATGTTCCCATGTTCCTAGTACGGGAATGGTGAAGGATTGCATATTGATCGTCAGCAATGATGAAGGCATTCCCTTGAAAGTAGCCAAAGTTCTAGGTACTTTAAAGTTATTATTATTCTATAGTGATATAATAGTAATTTAGTTTTTTATCACTCTTCATCGACTAATGATCCCATGATTGTTTTGTAGGGAATGATGTTTTCTGGCGAAAACTTGGTGATGAGTGTTTGCGGATATTCGGGCCCACCCTACGTACATGGTGGAACATCATATCCTAACTAAAACCCCAAACCACTATTTTGATTTCATATCATTGCTACAATAGTTTTCCTTTTCATCCATTTCTTGAACTATATTAAAGGTAGCCTCACTTCATTTATGAGTCTAACATGTTTTTTTTTACTTAAAAGGTGGAATAACCAAGAAAAAAAGTTGAAGGATGATCTTGTAGAGAGTATGACCCAGCTTTTTGGACCTTGTGCATTTGAGAGAAACAGACTCCTTGAAAGAGCTGGTTTATGTTTGAAGTATATTAGGGACCAGTATAGGAAAAATTTACAAGTTAACCCCAGGCACGAGCGTTCGCCCTATGTTCTTGAGGCTGAGTGACAGGCTTTGATTTTGGATGGAAAGTATAAAGTTGACATGAAAAAAGGAATTACACCAGTAGAGAGTAGAGCAAGGTATGTGATACTATTGAGAATGTAATTATGTACTAATTAACCTCTATATTTATATGATCTAACATATTTCAAACTTTTCATAGATTTCCTGACACATCAAAGGCAACAAAGGAAAGACTAGAAAAGCATGGGACACACAAGCTCGGCTCTGGTGGTTTTTCAAAACTTCAAGCACGAGTTGTAAGTATTAGTAAATGAAAAATTGTATCAATTTTTTTATATATTGCAAGGAATTTTTTTTTGATGAAACAATGCAAGTAAAATTCACCATACCAAGCAAAAATGTAGGGCTCAGAGTTCAATAGATGCCTCACAAAAGAGGACAAGAGAATTGGCTTCCAACAAGGCTATAGAGTCATGGCTGAATGGCTACGAGCTGAAATCAGTGTGCAAGGTTCTAATAATGATGCATCTAAACCACAGGTAAATAAGCTAAATGAAATTTATTTCAAATTGAATACTTTACCAATTAGCCTATTTGATGTTAAGTTCCAATATAAAGTGAGTATATCTATTTTAAGCAAGCAATGATAACAATGCATAGGATATTGGAATGCAGCTTGACAATCCTTCTACACAATCTATGCATGATGAAGGTTCGCATGATGTGCATCCTAGTGGTGGAGGTATACATTTACTATTAAATTTTTTATATGTAATTGCAATTGGTGTTTGGATTAACGTAACATTTTGTATAGCAGCTGTAGAGGATTGAGGGGTCAGTGTTCATGAGCATGTTGAGGTTGAGTCCAGACAAAATGATGTGGCCAGATCAGGTAAAGAGCGCCACAGTTATGTTCTTTAAAATAATTAAATACTTGTAACAATTATAATAAAATATTTTTAATTTAACTCTTTTATTTGTTATTGCAAAGGACCCCCCTTTGCAGCAGCATAGGAATTTGAGATCATCAAGAACAGAGAACAAAACAACTGATGAGGGGGGAATTGATGATAACACTGATGCTCCTCTTAGAGCTTACATAGAAAAAAAAATTAGAAAGAAAAAAAAGAAATGATTGTCATCTACATACCTTAATTGATAATGACTAAATTTTATGTCTCAATGAATTTAATTATGTGCTAATGAATGTTCATGAATTATATGTTAATGTAGAATATTGATGAATGTTGCGTGTTAGCGAATCTTATGTGTTAATGAATGTTATCATGTGATATTGATTGAATGTTACATTTTATTAATGGTTGAAAGAATGAATGAATGTTAGATGTTAATAGGGAATGTAGAGTGATGTTAGGGGGAGGGGGCGTGGGGCCAAATGAGCTTCCACCTTCACGTGGTTGGCCCTGTTTAGTAGAGAATATTAAACTATTCTCGAAACAAAGTGAAGCTCAATAAGATACTAAATATTTCTCTATTTTGTCAAATTTATACTTTTTTAAGTCTTTTGAAGATTTGTATCTGATAGTACTCTAATACCCTGTGACTACTCTAAGGTTCTTGGTACATCTTCTTGTAGGTAATTCTTCATAGACTCAGAGTAGAGTTTGAGGCAGAGGAATGGAGGGAAAAATCTTTTTCCAGGTAATTCTTCATAGACTCTTCATTATTATTGTATGTAAGGAAACCCAACACATTCATTTCCTTCATCTTTACCACATTTGTACCCTCCATTTGAATGGATTTAGTCCCATATCAGGAGGAAATGGTGAAATAACCATCATAACAATAGTAATATAGAGCAAGTTTAATTGGTCTTTTCATATGTCTATCTTGTGCATTTAGAGATCATGGCACGTCATGAGGCCATATTTCTTTGAGCAATTCAGTCAAACAGTTCACACGTAGTGTCTATGGTTCTACATTCTTTTACAGAAATTCTGTCAGAGTTCACAAGCTAAGCCTAGGGTTCCACATTCCACTGCATACAAATCTGCCAGAGCATTTCCAATTTCTAACTATACTTCACTTACAACCTTAAAATAAATATACCCATCGTATTAATAATTTATTAATTTAGGAAAAGTGATTTTGGCTGGGTGAGCAGATACAAAATTGTTGAGGGAATGGCAGTGTTGTCTGCGCCATGATTGTAATCCAATTCAATGCATATATTTTGATATAGGAAATAAAACCTTTAGTTGAGCTCAAATATTTCTTTATAAAAGATGGTTGCTTTAAAGATGAATAAAATAATTATAGATTCCTCCATGTTCTATACTTCATTGTCCATTAAAATATTGTGTGTGCTAAAAACATGATTCACAAATTAATGTCTCAAAGGTCATTGCTTAAAATTATTCCATGCTAAAAACAAAACATTCATTTGATATCATGGATTTATAAAGCCTAAATGTTTATTGCACATATTTTGACCAAATGTTAATTATAGAGTTCTATTGATAAACAGTCATGTAATGGATGTTTTTTATACCAGCACTAAGTTGACATACAAGCTTATTTGGGGTTTGTTGTACTTTTACTTCATTGCAGGTTATGTAGCTTAGCAGTTCACTGACCTCATAGGACATACAATTGCAATGCCCTATTGAGTATCTGGTATGTCTATAGATGTCTCACTCTGCATTATTTTGTTGTAGCATTCCATTGTTTATTGACTTTCAAATATTTTATGGAACTTACACTAGTAAGGCCAAAGTATCAATTAACCGATCTTTATTGTTTATGTATTTTACCGAGTATTGAAGTTTGTTTACCATATGGAATTTAGAAATTTTAATTCAAGGTGTAATATTATTTTGGATTCCTTGTTTTTGGGAATATTTGTTGGTTTTATTCATTTTCTTTAATATTTAAAATGGAGTAGAGGGATACAATTTTCTTCAACATCAAGTTTCATAGAATTTATAGTATTAAAATTTTAAGAATGTTTAAAATTTTATTGGGTGGGTGCTATTGTCAAACATAGAAAAAAAAAAGTGATTGTTTCTTGTGTATACCGTTCCTTTAGACTTGACTAGAATCTGCTATATTATTAATAGTCTGTTATGATTCTTAATAAGAATAATATGAAATGATATTTTAGTTCATCTTTTAAGTTGTTTCCAATTCAAGAATTATATTTAGTAGGGATATAACTAGGATTGTGAATTTATTTTCGCTAGATTAGTAACCTTCCTACAATGCCATGGATGTTGTCAAGACATGAAACCCCATGTAATAAAAGTCTTCCCTAGAGATGCTATTCACATGTAAAATAGCTACCCCTCATGTTTAAAAAAAAAATTGTTTCAAGCATTATGGGATCATCCTATTCAGTTACAAATGATTAGAGCATAGTTATGAACAAGAAGAGCCAAATCATGTCTAAGATACAAAGATAAACTCTTGTCCTGGTACAGATCCAAGTTTTGTATGGACTATTTTTTTCTAGTTGCCTTGGTTTTTTCGATGTTTTAAAAAGGGAAAATTCACAATTGGGGAAATTTACCCGATATTGTTTGGCAGTGCACCTATATTGGCGGCTCCCATAAAATCTCATGAATGCTACACTTTTGCGAAATGAATCCATTTGCTCAAATTTTAGCATAAAAATGTGAAACCCTAAACTCAAACAGTTCTAACCGTTTTATCTATGTTTCCACTGACACTTGTCATCTTTAGATGATAAAAGAAAGAGCTTGAAGTCTTGCAAAAACATTATTAAATTCAAAGGTAGCAAGAAGGTCAGTGATAGATGTAGCATGTGTTCGGTTAGGTATTCATGTGAGCACAAAGGAAAGACCAGTCAAGTCACTCAATCAATTCACTCCCAATAGGCCTACTACTAAGAAATATGTAATTCAGCAGAAAATATGCTAACCAGATAGGATCACATTAATAACATCTTAAATTCATTTATGTTGTCCATAAACACTTACATTTTAATTGAACCATCATGCTTTATCAAATTTATTTTTTACTCTTAACTAATCAAATATTACCATTCATAAAGATTGATAAATAGTCAACAGAGCATGATTATTCTACAAGAAATGCCTTTGTTTTGGGTAGGTTCCCATCTGTCAAGACTGGAAAACTACAGGTAGGCTTATTTTGCTGTGAGTTTCAGCAGTGGAACAGTAATGAGAATATTTGAAGACATCAAGGACGTAGAGTAGTATTCAAACATCCAAATATTGTTGCAAGTAAAATATTGTTAAACAAGTCACCTTACTAGTTTTATAAGAAAATAATAACACCCATATACACATATCTTCTCCTTGATAATCTGCATATAAAGAATCACCTTGATAATGTGCATTTAAAGAATCACCTGTTAAGATAAAGTAAGCAATTGAACTTTTAATGAGGAATGAACCCCAATATTCATTAAAATAAAGCTACATAGCACATACACCATAATTATTATCATTAAAATAAATATTTAATTTTCATTAAATTGAAAATCAGTTCATACATATTTCTTATACAAATAATGATATTATAGGGCCTACATTTATTTCCCCTATTCTTTTAGAATTCGAGCACCTTCAACCTTCCTTGGTAGTGGATGCCTCCATGTATGTTAGGCTCCCAAATGAAAATATAAATTATCAAAAATAGTATAATTCTTATCCTTTATAAAATATTCTTCCTATCATCTAACCATAGCTTCTCATTTAGATAAATTATTATATCTTGTTCTCATCTATGTAGCTTTCATTCATTTATCATCTATCCTTGTTCTCATCTATGTAGCTTTCACTCATCTATTGGTAGCAAAATCAGATAAGGACAGCCGCACAGATCCTCTTCATCATTATCGCAACTGCTACTGTCCTGTAGAATTCAAATTCTGAGCTACCACACATGTCGCAAACAACTCACTATGAAAACATCGACAAGAAACCCTGCAATCACATTTGAAATTGGGCGCCAATGGCTAGCTGGTCAACAGCCAATCAGAATCCAGCATGTCAGCACCACTGGTACTGTGAACCCACTTAACTCCGCAACAGCGACATCAAATAGTTGTCGCATGATCACATAGCTAGGAAACGGACTATGCGAACATGCGACACACTGCAATCCTCTACCTCCGCATAACCGTCGATGCCAAGAGTTAACACAAAATGTCAGTCGCATGATCGCATAGCCTTGAAAAAGGCTATGCGAACATGTGACTAATCGCCAGCAATCACCATCGCTACCGCCATGCTAACCAATCGAGAATCGCCATGATACCACCTACCAACGGGACCACCAAATAGCTACAAATAGGCCCCAGCACATGTGGCACCCTTGTCGCATGATCGCATAGCCAAGAGATAGGCTATGCGAACATGTGACAACCTACAGACCTTTACCCTACGTCACCACCATGCCACATAAAGTTAACACCAAGGGGTCTGTCGCATGATCGCAAGCCATGGAAATGGCCCTTGCGATCATGCGACAAGGCCATAAGACCACCACATTGTCACTCACCGGCCAATGAAAAGTGAACACCCGCACTGCGTGACATCTTGGACCCATCGAAAGACCCCACATCACCACCTCCCACCGAGCCCTAGGGACACATGTCAACCGGTCGCATGATTGCATGTCAGAAAACCCTAACATAAGATCATGCGATAGCCAACCCCAGGCTACCACATCACCGCCAGCGGGACCACCAAACTGCATCACCAATGGGCCTCAACACAAAAAGGTAACCGATCGCATGGTCGCATGTCAGAAAACTCTGATATGCGATCATGCGACAACCAATCGTTAGGCATCAACACATTGAATATATTATGATGGATACGCATAGAATTAGGATGGATTTGTTGTATTGGCGATGCCCAAATGCCGTTGCAGTTTTGGTGGGTGTATGTCGCACTTGCAACGGTTACACATAGAATTACGACGGATTTCCTATATTGGTGATGCCTCAAATGTCATCGCAATATCAAGCAAGTGCATCATAAGTACTATGGTATTCATCGCCATTGCATATAAGGAATTGCAACGGGGTTGATGTCACAATGAAGGGGCTGCATAGCGACGGATTGAAGTCGTAATTGTGATGGAAAAGGAAAGATGTCATATTTTGCGACTAAAAAATAGCGACGTCTATTACTGTCGCAATTGCAACACATGGCTATCTCAATTATGACACATAGCCATCGCAAATCGATGCCAAATTTATTAGTGAATCCAATGTTCATCTTCACAAGCTTCATTAGTAGAATTAGGTTCAATTTGAGAAATCAGACATAAATGTACCTTCTTTCTAGTCATAACTCCTCTGTCCAAACTTCCAATAACTTGCTCAACAGGATGATGTCTTGATATATACCTGTTAGGTGTCATAGTCATTGATCTTTCTTCAACTATAGATTCTTCTCTAGATTCTTCTATGTTTTCTTCAGTATGACTTTCATTCAACAATTCACTATCAGTCTCAAAAAATTGTTCAGTAGTTTCAATGTTAGGCTGAGGATTAGTTCCTTCATCAGATTCATAATCAAGCATTCTTTCTTGAATTTTAAACTTCTCATCAACTTTTACATTTGCACTTTCAACAATAATTTTAGTTCTCTTATTGTAACATCTATATGCTTTTCTTTTCAAAGAATATCCAAGAAAAATTCCTTCATCGCTTCTAGGATCAAACTTTCCTATATCATCATCTCTCTTAATATAACATTTGCTTCCAAAAATTCTAAAATACTTAACTGAGAGTGCATGTCCAAACCACAATTTATAAGGTGTCTTCTCTATGTTTTCTCTGATTTGTACTCTATTCATTGTATATACTGTTGTATTCATTGCTTCTCTCCAAAATATCTTTGCCAAATCACCTTCAAATAACATAGCTCTAGCTGCTTCAGTCACTTATTTATTCCTTCTTTCTGCAATACCATTTTGTTCAAGTGTTCTAGGGGTTGATAACTATCTCTTAATACCATTTACTTCACAAAAAATGTTAAACTCTTTAGATGTAAATTCTCCACCTCTATCGAATCTCAAACATTTAATCCTCATTCCTGATTCATTCTCAACTTTATTCTTCATGACCTTAAACTTATCAAATGCTTTAGATTTTTCTTTCAAAAATGCAATCCACATCATTCTTGTAAAATCATCAACAAGTCTGTATGAACAATCTCCAACTTCTCTGTAGATGTAAACTTCTTGCTAGGAAATGAACTCCTTTTCTGCTTAGCCATCACACATTCCTTGCAAATCATGTTAGTAGGCTTCATAATCTTAGGTAAGTCTCTTACTGCAAGTGTAGAACTTACTTTCACAATATTATCAAAGTTTGTATGACAAAACCTTCTATGCCATAACCAACTGTCATCAATCTTAGTCATCAAGCATGTCATCTCTGTAGGGTTCAACTGAAACACATTACCTCTAGTTCTAGATCCAGTTCCAATTAGATTTCCATCTTTATCCTTAATCACACAAGTTTTCTCAGTAAACCAAACTTGATATCCTTTATCCACTAACTTTCCAACACTCAAAAGATTATGTTTCAATCCATCAACAAAGTAAACATCATCAGTATTAGTCTTTCCATCAAGAGTAATAGATCCTATACCTTTAATCAAACAAGGTGCATTGTTACCAACTCTAACAACTCCTCCATCATAATTATTAAATTTTATGAATTTTCCTTTATCACCAGTCATATGATGTGAACAACCATTATCTATAATCCAATCAGCTTTCTTTTCAACTTGGGAAACTAAGGCTTTTTCTTCTTTAATATCAAATTCAAAATTTTCTTCCTTAATTGCTACAAATCCTATGCCATCAAAGTTATCATTATCACTGTCACTCAAATGTCTTTCAATTCCTACTTCAATTTCTTCATCAGTTGCATAATAACATTCTTTAGATCTTCTAGGCTTAAAATTGTTTCTATACTTCTTAACTCTCTTAGGACACTTAGATGCAAAATGACCATATTCTTGACATGTCCAACATTTAAAGATTTTCTTACCATCTAGTTCTCTTTTCACAAGCAAGCCAATACCTTCTTCAATCTTCTTATCTTCATCAGATTTGGATCTGCTACTGCTAACATAATCTCGAGTCACACTTGTACTTCTAGAAAAAGTAGGTCTGATGCTAAGAGCACTGAATGATGTCTGCACTCTAGGTAGTTCTCCTGATAATCTTAGATTCATCTTTGCTACTTCCAATCTTCCAAGAAGAGTCTCTCTTGAAAATTTTGGTGTACAAGGTATCACTTGTTCAATCATTTGTGTAGTCTATCTAAATACCAATGTCAATGTTCTCAAAATCTTCCATATTACTTCATTCTCTATCTATTCAGCTCCACAAGACTTTATTCCTACAACAATTTCTGACATCCTACCAATATAGCTTCTAATAGATTCATCTTCCATCATTCTTATGTCTTCAAATACACAAATCCAATTATGTAACCTAGCTTTCTTTACATGTTCATCACCTTTAAAAGTAGAATGTAAAGCTTTCCAAATATCATGAGATTTAGTTAAACCTTTTACTTGACTGTATTCATTCTCCAGAAGTGCTGATAAAAGTAATTCTCTTGCAAGTATGTTACACATCAATAGATCTACCTCATCTTTAGAACTTGTTTCAAGATTGTCTTCTTCAATTATAGTCCTTTCATTCTTTGTAGTCAACCAATAACCTGGTCCTAAATACAAGAGATGTGTCTTCATCTTTTCTTTCCAGCTGTCAAAATTTACTCCATCAAACTTGGGGCTTTCTTTCCTAAAATTTTCCATAGATCTCCTTAAGTTGTTAAACTTTTCTTTCAAGGACCTGCCGTTCTGATACCAATTGTTAGAAAGTAAAAACCACCAAGATAACTAAGAGGGGGGGTGAATCAGTTATCTGATAATTAAACCATTTATCATCATTAACTTCAATATCAACTTCAATAGCTTTAAACCATATAATTAATGCAGTAACCAACCATAGAAAGATAATCATACACAATGACACAATAACACAAGATATGTTAACTAGGGAACCTCTTGATCAAAGAGTAAACCCCAGTGGGAATGATGCCCACAAAATGATGCACTGATATGAAAGTTCCTTGTTAGAGGATGGACCTTGTTAGGAGTCTTATGAAATACATTCAGTACATATGAATTTCTGTTAGGAGATTTTGAATCCCTGATAAAAGATTCTAACCCTGTTAGGAGTTATGGAAGACAGAAGGACCCACTGCCCAAATAGCTTCAAGGCAAGATTTGTGAACTCACTGTCCAAGAAATCTTAGGATTATTCAATAGAATAATATGAAATATGTTACCTCCTTGACACTATGTCAAAACTATACTCTCTGCTACACAAGATCACAAATTCAGATCTCTGTACTTCACAAGTCTTCCTTCATCACTGAATTAGCTCTTTTCTTCACTTCATGCATACATTCACATCACAACTTTCACAACTTCATATTACAACTATTACAATCCACATATAACAAAGAAAACATTCCTTCCTTTATACCACACTCAAGTAATTACAAATGAGTCGACATGCAACTACAAAATAATAATTTCAACACGCTACATCAGAATTACATAAAATTGTCGGCTTCCAGATAAAATAACTTTCCAATTGTGTGACCTTGAAGTTTTCACTATGAACCACATCACCACCAATGAGTCTCAAACTTCCCTTTAACTGTGCAGAATTAGATTCCATCCTGGTTAGGAGATATCCTCTCATTTCCAAAAACCGCTACACAGGAATGCTACCAGAATACTGCTTCCACCAAAATGCTTATAACTTTCATGAATAAATGAATTTCTTTTTGTGCTCTTAACCATAGACTAATAACATACCAAAGAACATACCATCAACTGCGCATAACTCAATCTGCAATATAACATGTGCACAAAACAAAATTGTGCCTTCTTCTCTGCTAAACTCCAGAATATCACTATGTTGACATCAATGACAATCATAGTCATGAATGCAACAACCACTGCTACAGAATGACTGCCAAAGGCTTCAGCATTCATTCCTAATAGACTTGACTACTCTGATATGGAAGGTTCAACACATGAGTGAGATACAATACTTGCATTCACCACTCTAAGATGATCTAAAGTATGCAAGTGCAAATTAGAAAACTAGAAATGAAACTAGATTGATACAAAACTATGATGTAATAGTAAATTAACAAGATCAATGCTCCTTTGAAAGTAAGATAAATTCAAAGTTAGCTAACAATACAAGATTATTCTACAAGATGAGCTAAGCTAAGAATGCAAGAGAGCTATGATGACTATGATAAGAGCAACTAAGAACTCAAGATAACACTAAAACTCAAAATTGCATATTAACTCTAGAATACACAAAGATGGATCAAATATCAATAGATGGATCCCTTGAGCCATGGAAGAGATTCCTTTTAAGGGAATTGCCTCAAGAATGAAGGGTGGAGATTAAGAGGCAAAATATGTTAGGTAGAGATGAGTGGTGAGAGGGATCAACCCTTGTGAGAGGATCCAAGAACATTTGATTGGTCAAGCTTGATGGGAGAATAAGACAAAATAATAAATCCCCTTTTAATTGTCATTTAATCAAGATTAAGTTGCACACTTATGTGAGAAATGTGTTCTTTCAATACAAGTGCTAGGACTTTATATTAAAAGTAAGGTTCTGACAATCAAATGGTTTCCAAGATTTAATAGTAGAAATAATTTGTGCTTGATTTTGGAGATAATTTAATTATGCAAGGGGGATTATCCAAGTTTCTTACATAATTATTTAGATAGTAAATTATTCCTTTGAGATTTAGAATTTTGCTTAAGGAAAATTGATCGAATTTAGGGGCTTAGGTTTTTCTAGACAAATTTTAGGTGATTATAGTGATGACATAGTCCATAAGGTACTAAGGGATATTTTAGTAGAATAGAAGGTAGAGACAAACACAAAAAAAAATAGAACCTAGTTTGGAAAGTACAAAAAGAATTAATTGATCCCATTCCTTGTCAATTTTGCAATATTTTAATGACAGCTTCAAAGATTTAAATTTAGTGAAGAAGACCTCTAAAGTTGAAATATTAGAACTCTTCTAGGAGTTGATTTTCCAACTCATGACTTCTAAGTTCATCAATTGTCCCAAATAGTACTTTGAGAGCTTCCCAAAATTTGTTGAGTATTTTCAAGTTCTCAACATGAAATACTAATATTTCTTTGTCCTTAGCTACATTAGGTTCATTTTGTGTTCCCATTGTTAACCTATATAAGCCTTTATTCTTTAGTAGAAGAATTACTTTTAACTTTCAATCATGATAATTGAAAGGTGTTAGAGGTTCTATAGTGACATTAGGAACCATGCTGCTAGACTTAGATTATTTCTTTGTTGCTAAGAAAAAGTTATGAGAAAAACAATTTTTTCCTTCCTTATTAAATTAATCGTCTAAAAAAAAAATTTATGGTCAAAATTTTAACTTCACAATTTTTTTTGTCAAACTAAAATAAGATGGGCCAAAGTTAAGCCCCCATGGGTTAGAGAACCAAGGGCTAAAAAAACATGTGACCAGGGGCTACAATTCCAAAAATAGTGCTTCTGAATTAAACCACCATGGCTCCAAAGAGGTGCATGAAAGGTGTGGGGAAGCCAGAGCCGCCTCCTTAATATGTGCATCTCTTAATAGAGTCTAATACCATGTAGAGTAGAAAAATAGAGCCGAAAGCCGACCACTGAAATAATGAAAAAGAGGTGAGTACATATAGGTAAAAATGCAACCACGAAAGTAGGAATGAAATCCTCAAAAAAGAATGGTGGTGAAAAAAACACACTATACTAGAATGATGTGTTGAAATGAAATCGACACATCTCTAGAAAAATCCTAACTGATGACAACTTGCATCAGAAATAAAAATGAACGCCCCCTTCCATTAACTTCAAACTCACTTACTCTCAAGATGGAATGATAAGATAATTTCCCTTCCCGGCCAACCAAAAGATGTAAATTTTGCACAGTATTCAGGATAAAGAGGCTGGCAGAGCTCTTTTCTACTATCTTGCAGAGGCTGCCCAAGACCCATCTACTAAGTCTCTTCTCCTCTGGCTCAATGGAGGTATTATTATTATTATTATTATTATTATTATTACTGCTGCCTTACCTGTAAATCTTCATATCATGTAATTATCTCTCATTATGTAGACCTAATGATTTAATTATAATGGCGTTATGTTATAATCAGGGCAATGACTGAGCTCGGACCATTCCGAGTTCAGCCTGGCAAAGCCACTCTTTCTAGTAATCCCTATGCATGGAACCAAGGTCTTTTTTACTTTTCTCTATGCCCACCCACATTTAGTTTCTCTCCATAATTGATGTTTCTTAAATTAAATTTCATTTCAATCCATTTTTTTTACAGTGGTGAACACCTTGTTTCTGGAATCACCTACTAGGGTTGGATTTTCATACTCCAACACCACCTCTGATTATGAGAAGTCCAGTGATGAGAACGCTGGTTATATTTTGGTCTGAGTTTTGTTATAAACATGAATGCATACCATGTTTATTTACAGAAACTCTTTCAATTTTCTTAATGAAATATACATTGTTTATTTACATGTTTCTATTGCATTGGTTGGAAAGGTTTCCACAGTATAAGAATCAAGAATTCTATTTCGCAGGAGAAAGCTATGATGGTAAGTCTTTGAACTCTTATCATATCTTAATTCCCAAGAATAACAAACAGTAAATACTTTGTGTACTCTTTTTCTTTGCAGGGTTTTATATCCCTGAATTGGCAGACACTATTCTTAAGAATAACTACTCTCAAACATCATTTATAAATCTCAAGGGAGTTATGGTGTGATTCCTCTACCTGCTTTTACAGTTTTTAGACTGTTCTGCGCTACAAGGGAAGTCTTAGTATATAGAAATTAGAGATTAAAGATAAAAACACAAAATGTTAACATATAATGAATCTTTCTATTCATCCAGAGATATAGAATTGCATTATTAAAAATATTTAATAATTTTATTATTGATGATAATTTTAATTTTCTTTCTTTTATATGCGATATATGTCTTTGTGAAAAAATCTTAGAAATCATTGAAAATATTCAAATATTCAAAATTTCTATTTGTGTAGATTGGAAATGGCTTAATCAACTTTGAAATGAATGATTGCGGGAGGGTTGAACATCAATGGTTGCATGCATTGATGTCTAATGAAGACTGCCAATGAACGTTGTATTACATCTAGTACAAGCTATCAAACTCAATGTCGTACAATTCACACTCAATTGGAAAATAGGGGAATGATAAACCCCTATAATATATATGCACCACTTTTCCCTTTCCATCCAAACCCTATATGAAAACTTTCTACTTTAAGATCTTCAGCCTTGTCTGTAAGAAATAACTATGCTTCGGTAGTTTTATTATTATTCTAGAATCTTTAAGCATATTTATTTTTTAAGTGTAGTACTAATTTTAGGTCCTATCACAAATTTTATAAAACATAAAGAAATGCTAGATTGTCTCTATTGCAGGCTGATACATCTATGGATGGATTGGATGGATTTGATTCATGTACTCCTAGTTATGTACAAATGTATCTTAATGCACAAGTAGTGCAAAGTGCTCTTCATGCAAATGTGACGAGCTTTCCTTATGCATGGGATGAATGCAAGTAAGATTACATATAAGACTCTTTGAATTAAATGTACTTATTTTATCTTAAGTTTATGACATGGAAAATTATCATCTAAACTACAATTTTCTCATATTTTTCTTTAAACGGTTATGAAATAAATACAATTTACAACCATTCTACAACAACGGTGCTCCCAATATATCAAAGAATGATGACATCGGGATTAAGAATACTACTCTACATGTATTATAAGGGAGAACCATGCTATTTTTGATATTATTAGAAATATATTTTGGATTGTGTTAGCTAATAACATGTACTTTTTTTAGGATGGCGATGTGGATGCAGTAGTCCCAGTGACTAGAACAAGATATTCCATTAATGCATTAAATATTTTGTAAAGACTGAAATTCTGGCATAAAAAGCCACATGAGTAAAACCTACAATTTTAGGGAGTTGGTCAAAAATTCAATGGTCAAATGCATAGGTCGACAAGATACCAATATATTCTCAATAATATAGGATTAAAAGAAGTAAAATTGTGACTATAACTGTCGAAATAAAGCATACCTTTGTCCAAATATAAGTGAAATGTCGACCATCTATTGAATGTAGTAATGCAGTTGAATAGTCTCACAATAGGTAGAGATAATTGTAAGGAAACTTAGGTGCGGAAACAGCTTCCTATGCTAATCTCTATAGGAGAGTATTGCGCAAATTCTTATAAATCCTTACAATTTCAGATTCGTTAACTACTTTAACAAAGATATTGCAACCACATACCATACATATAGAAAAATAGAAAACCCCAGCACTCCAAAACTTGCACAATGTATTATCTTCAACACAAAGATTACAATACACTTGCAATGCAAGTTCTTTCAAGAAATGAGAGACAAATCCAACAAGACTTAAATTTCTGTTATATCTCTCCCATAGGAGCAACATCATATATATAGACTCCTCTGGACCCAAAAATAGGCACAACCACCAAGACCCATGCACAAAGCCACATGTACATAGTTGTTACATGCAATCCCAAGAATAGGCATCCATCCCTAGAATAGACTATGACAGCTTGTCATAGAATCTACCAAAAATAATGGTCACAAGAGAAGTGTAAGAGAATCTATCATACCAACCTATTTTTGGCATATTCTCTTACACACACCAACCACTTCTTCTTGGGCGCCCAAATAGGCCCAAGTCATAAGATGCTCTTACACCTTTCATAGCACATTCCTTAAATAGTTCTTACGCATCATAGGAATCCATCATGACCATTTCAGTCATGATCTCCTTACGCACAAGATGCTGACACATCAAGTGGAGTGACACATCAACATGCCAACTAGACATGTACACTCACACTTAATTACATTATTTGCAAAAAAAATACATTTACAAAACAAATAATAAGAATAGGAATTATCCAAGGTTGAGACACCTTATTCCTAACATTCTCCCACTTGTCGAACACCTTGTAAGAGCAACAGGAACATAACAGGAACTTTAACTGCTATAGGCCAAAAGGCCCATAGACTCCGAACACCATCTGAACTTCTCAGTGTCCACTGGTTTTGTTAATGCATCTGCAACATTCTTCACAGTATCTACCTTCTCCAAATTTACCTTTCCATCTTCCACCATATCTCTCACAAAGTGAAACTGCACATCAATGTGCTTCGTTTTGGCATGGAAAGTTGGATTCTTTGCAAGGCAAATAGCGCTTTGACTGTCACACCAAATAGTAATCTATTCTGCATCAACACCAACATCAGAACATAATCTTCTAAGCCAAATGGCTTCTTTACAAGTGTGAGTAGCAGCCATGTACTCAGCTTCTGTAGTGGACAAAACAACCACAAGTTGTTGCTTACTCATCCAACTGATGGCACCCCCAAACATAGTGAACACATAAGCACTGGTGGATCTCCTACTATCAATATCACCTACCCAATTTGAATCCACAAACCCACGAATACAAACTGAATACGGAGATCCAGAAGAGTTACCATGATAACATATGGAGTAATCTGATGTACCCCTCAAATATCTGAATACTTGCTTAACTGCATCCCAATGTACCCATCCAGGATTAGCCATAAACCAACTCAGGACTCCCACTGCTTGGGCAATGTCTAGTCTAGTACAAACCATAGCGTACATAAGACTGCCAACTGCACTAGCATAAGGTACTCTACTCATGTCCTCCACCTCACTAGGAGATTTTGGACAATCATCTACAGATAACTTTGTTCCCACAGAAATAGGAACACATAGTGGTCTACAATCTGCCATGCTGAACCTGTCCAACATAGACTTCACATACTTACTCTGACTCAACCAAAGTTTTCTGTTAGACCTGTCTCTACTGATTTCCATACCCAAGATGTACCTAGCTTCCCCAAGATCTTTCATCTCAAACTGTGCTGACAACTGAGATTTAAAATCAGAAATCATACCCTTACCCTTCCCAAATAGCAACATATCATCAACATATAATGCAATAATAAGAAGGCGATCATTTTCAACTCTGAAATAAACACAATGATCTGATTTTGATCTTACAAATCCAATTGACAACACAAAGGCATCAAATTTAAGGTACCACATCCTAGGAGATTGCTTCAAACCATATAGAGATTTCTTTAATCTGCAAACTAAGGATTCTTTACCTTTAACAATGTAGTGCTTAGGCTGTGACATATAAATCTCTTCCTCCAAATCACCATGAAGGAAAGTTGTCTTCATATCCATCTGTTCTATCTCTAAATCATATGATGCAGCAAGAGATAACAGAAATCTAATGGATGTAAACTTTGCAACAAGAGAGAATATTTCACCATAATCTATTCCCTCTACCTGTGAATACCCCTTTGCAACCAAGCTAGCTTTGTACCTTTCAACACTGCCATCTGTACAGAATTTCTTCTTGAACACCCATTTACAGCCAACAGATTTTCTCCCTTTAGGCAAAGGTACAAGGTCCCAAGTTTTTTTTTTCTCTAATGAAGCCATCTCATCATCCATAGCCTCAATCCAGGAACCTGCATCTTCCATGCCCAAAGCCTCTTTCATAGATCTAGGCTCATCAGTGTTAGTAATCAAAGCAAAGGCACAACTGGAATCTAACATAGAATAACCAAACCTTTCTGGTTTCTTTCTTTCTCTCATGGATCTCCTCAAGGGCTGATGTTGAGGTTGTTCTTCCTCTTCTTCTGAACTATCAGAGCTGCTAGAGATCTCCTCATCATTAGGCCCAACATGGTCTCTCTATTCAGTCTTCTCAGGGGTAGGAGGCAACTGAACAACATCTTTTTCCCTTTCTTTTTCATCTGGTTGTAGCACAATAGGAGAAGATGTTAGCTCTCTGAAAATAACATTTCTACTATACAACACCTTACTATTCATGGGATCCCAAAGCTTGTATCCTTTCACACTAGCACTGTATCCGATGAAAATACATTCAATAGCTTTGTTTTCCAACTTAGATCTTTTCTCCTTTGGAACATGTGCATAAGTTTCACAACCAAAAACATGAAGATGTCTAATTGAAGGCTTCTTACCAGACCACACCTCCATGGGTGTCTTACCAACAAGGGCTGATGTAGGAGATCTGTTAACCAGATAGCAAGCAGTGGCCCAAAACCTTTGTTCTAAACCTTTGTTAGAATAGACTATGACAGCTTGTCATAGAATCCGCCAAAAATAACGGTCACGAGAGAAGTGTAAGAGAATCTGTCATACCAACCTATTTTTGGCATATTCTCTTACACACACCAACCACTTCTTCTTGGGCGCCCAAATAGGCCCAAGTCATAAGATGCTCTTACACCTGTCATAGCACATTCCTTAAATAGTTCTTACATGTCATAGGAATCTGTCATGACCGTTTCAGTCATGATCGCCTTATGCACAAGATGCTGACACATTAAGTGGAGTGACACATCAACATGCCAACTAGACATGTACACTCACACTTAGTTACATTATTTGCAAAAAAAATACATTTACAAAACAAATAATAAGAATAGGAATTATCCAAGGTTGAGACACCTTATTCCTAACAATAATCATGTCATTGTCTCTCTTAAGGGTAATATATCTATGCTACGGATTACCTATCCCCATCATGAAATGCGTTTAGATTGTCAACCCAGGGACATAGACTTGAAATGGGACAGCATAGTTTGTGCACTAAGCTCCTTTAAGATTCATAACACCTATGTTGTAGGAAGATAAAATGCATGAAAGGAATCTATGCTATTGTTGCAGGAAACTAAAAACACTTGACTATTGAATGGAATTACTATAGAAAACTTATGAAATAAATCTAAGCCTGTCTAACGACTTAAAACATTCACTATACCCCTCTCTACAAATGCTGCAGGAACAACCACAGTGGCAATGCTGCAGAAGTAAAATAATAACTCTATTTGAAAATAGGAAAAGTACAAGAAGCAAATCTATTCTTACTTAATCTAATCCACCTCCCAAGTGGGCCTCCTTGGTTGGCTTCTGCTAACTACTCAACACAAGAGATAATCCAAAATCACTCTTCCATTAAATCCTTCTTAACTAGTTACATAACAACTGAATAATTCATGAAGAACAAAATAGAGCAACTTCCACTATACTAAATACATAATTCTATCTTTCTTCATTACCTACTAAATCAGTCAAGATCCCTTTATATCAAGGATTGACGCTTATTGAAAACATAACAGAAAAGTCTCATTAAACCTCGCCAAATATGGAGGAGATAAAACAACCACAACATAATACAATTACTGCTGACAACAGAATAATAGTTCTGAGGCAATATAGCAAAATTGATTCCCTATATTCTCTAGAACAGAAGCTCCTTCAAAGCATGACATATCCATCAGAACCATGCTGGATTCTCCTGCCATGGTTGGTCTTCTAATGCTCCTTTAATGCAGATGTGCCACTCTTCATACCGCTCCATGTTTACCTGAAAGGTTAGTAACATTCGGTACACATATGCAAGTCAACATTTTCAACTCCTACTTAAAAGTTAGAACACAGCTTGAAATAATTATATGAAGTACTACATTATATTTATAATAGTTAGCGAAACATATCACTCAAGCTACCCATAGATTTTGTGGCTTTAACTGTACTTGGCATAGGTTCACATAAGTATAAGTCATAAAATGTCTTGGAAATATTTGTTAGAGTATCAACAAAATATAAAGATCATAACAAAATTGAGGCAATAATTGGACTCATCAACTGCCCCCTACTAACAGAATGCTTGTCCTCAAGCATTGTATTTCCTGGCTATGGTCCTAAAATCACCAATAGTCATCTTTCCCTTCTTTCCACTTCTGAAAGTGTAGTAGAACCCCCTTGTGCATTCCAACTAATTTTCTTGATGCTCCTCAACCAACTGATCCAATCTAGTAGCATTGATCTCCTACAGGGGCCAAAAGAGTGTAGGTGGTTGGAAGGATAAAGGCATCCATAATTCCCTTCTGGGTTGTCATCCCAACTTCATGTAATTAGTCACTCTGTGGACAGCTACTTCATAATTAATTGGGCTTTGTGGTTCTTCTTTTCTGAAAGCTTCTGGCAATCGGTTCCACCTACTTCTGACCCTTGAGAGAGCTCTTTGGGCTGTAAAATTGGGCAATGTCTGATAATCTCTATAAACTTTATCCCTCAATGCAAATACTTTCTCCCTTATTTTTGGCTTTGGTCTCCCATAATTCAAACTAAGCCAATCCCTCAAAAGAACATTAGGCTTATGTGAATCAGCCCTTAATGGAAAAGGCTCAGATTTCTCCAGATCCCTGTAAGTGTTCAGCTGTCTGTCATAGTTTGTCTCATTATGCATCCATGACATCAAGGCCCTTAAGTGAATGTCCCTTATATAGAGTAGATGATTCCACTTTGTTTCATGTGGGATAATAAAATTGTGCAAATAAAGCTCACATAACAGATTTTGTTGCCATGATGGCAGAATCTGATACAAACCATAAAATTCTTGGTCCAACTTGAGTGCACAATCAATGTCCTTCATTGTCATCATAAGTTGGAACAAAATAAATTTCTCCTTTAAGCAAATAGCATATACCCTAGGTGGTGGTCTTCAAGTTATCACCTAGTCAGCTAGTTTTAAGGCCTTGTCCATTTGCTCTTTTTGTTTCCTTAGCTACTCTTTGAGAGATTCAATTTCCTCCTCCTTCTCAAACATCTCCCTTTGTATTTGACTTCTTTCCTTAGTCCACCATGTTTTATGAAAGATAAAATGGTTGTATAGATGAAAGAGGATAGACTGAATTGTTGATGAAGGGAATTCTTGCATTTGAGCTTTCTTTTTCTTCTCCTTAGCAGCCTGCTAAAAGTAATCAGTGAACCACATTGATTAGTAGGGTATAATAGATACATTGGAATATATAGGATGTTGAGGAGGAGTAGATTGAACATTCACAGGAATTATCTCTTGCATTACATCAGGGCTTAGTTCAGGCATTCCTTGATCATTCTATGGCATGTTGTACTACTAGGTTCTTTCTCATTAGGAGGCTCCTCCATATGATGGGGTTCTGTCGGTGTAGGGGAGTCATTAGGAATATATTCAGCATAGGGCTCTTTAGCAGGTTTTGGTGGTGGAACATCTAGGTGTTGAAGAGAAGGTGGAGACACATGTCCTCTCATGTGAGGGCTTCTACGCACAGTTGTCTCTTCAACCACTATAGTTTTAGGTTGGTGAGACCTTTTTGGTTTATGTACTACAGGAGTAGATGCTATAGGAGTAGTTATTGCAGGACTCAGCCATTTTCTTTTATTTATTTGAATTGCAGGGTTTGAAATTTCTCCTTTGAAGTTAGGGATTTCTTTTCTAACTTTCTTCTTTCCTTTTCTTGAGGAAGAAGTGGGTACATTACTCTCTAAAGAAGGTTCAGGTGGTTGGTTTTCTAGGGGTAATTTTGGTTCTTTTTTTTTCACAACTACTTCTTCAGTAGGGCCGAAAGATTCTACTACATCTTCTAGAGGTTGGGCCACAGGATTTACTTGGGGTTGCAAATTTTTGGATTGGAGAAATTCTGCCCATGACATGGGGGAAGCATCCCTAAGATATTTTTCAACCAAAACCTTGATTAGGGCATGGTGACTAATGGATTTTTTATTTCCCTTTTGAGTTTCCTCGGCACTGATACTTAGCATATTATAAAGAAAATTGGGAATATTAACCTAAAGATTATGCCTGATATAGCTAAGAAGTTTAAAATGATGAGCATGCAAGTTTGAAAATCTTCCTTCACAAGTTAAATACCAGATGATATGCATAGCCAATTCTAGAAATGGCTATGGAAGGGACAATTTGTTGCACCCCTGCTTAGTAATTTCAAGTGGAGGATCACCTGGCCTGGAGAACTAAGCTCAAGATGACCTGGCGTCATGCTCATTTGGATAATGTTCTCCCACAACTAGTAACCCTGTAACTTCCACAATTCTCTCTTCAGTAGCAACAAATGTCAATCCCCATACAATTGCTTTTCCTTCTTCAAATGTACCCATGAATTCTACAGCAACCTCCTCATTAAACTCTATCAGCTAAAGAAAATAGCCAAGCCAGCCACATGCATTGAACCTACAGATTGCCTCAACATTCGCCAATAAAATACCATGAATGAATGGTTCATGTCTCTGTAATTTTCCACCCATCTTAATAATGCCCAATCTCTAATTTTTCAGCTCTCCAACCCACTGCTAAGCTTTTGGTTTCTCTGTAAATTCCCTCTTTTGAAATGCAATTGCGATTCTTGAAAATATCGATATTTTTGCTTGCATTACCTTTGTTTTACCTGACATGAACTATAATAATGGCATTGATTTTAGAGGACATCAATACCTTAAGTGCGAGTTACCTCACAAATTAATTATGATCCTTTTGAAGTCATGTCAAGTTTAGGAAATCAGAATTTGAAAGTATGGGAAATGTGTGAAGGATTAAAAGAATTAATGGAATGCAGCCTAAGTACAACACTAATGTTACAACGGTATGACAAGGGTAGTTTAGGAATGACACTTGGAAGTTATTACACTTCCCCTACCCCCTACAAAAGTTGAACAAGTGTCCTCACTTGTTAAATTTAGCATGAGGTTGGGAAACTTTCTTAATGCATATATTATACATTTAATGTAGTACTAGATATAATTAATTAAACCTATGTGCTAAAAGTAAGTAAGGAGTTAGAAAGTTGTACCCAGAAATTAGTTACCGTACACAAATGTGAGCTGATGAGAGTGTCAATTCTGGCGGCTGCATAAGATTACTGACGTGGCATTTTATTGAAAGCATTTGAAAATAGAAATTGTGGGTGACATGGAATTTGAGTGGGTGGTAGAAATAGGAATGAGATAAGTTGGTGAGAAGAAAAAAGAAAAGTGAATGAAGAAGTATACCTCATTAAATGAAGTTTTATTATGAGTGCTAGCGAACATATGTCATGGTGATGCTATAGGAGGAAGGCTTTCACCTTCTACTATAGGAACTATTTCCTGAGGGGCTATTAAACTGTGCATGTTGAACTATTTCAAGATTTCTTCTTTGGTTTGAGGCTTGTGATACAGGTGCAAGCAATGTCCATTGACTAGTAGCTTAAATTGTACTAGATCAAGTGTGGTCATCTGAACTACTCCATTATCAAAGAAATATTGAATTTCATAGGGTCCGAGCCATCTAGTTTGTAGCTTTCCTGGGTTCTCCTTGAATATAGAATCATATAATAAAGCCCAATCTCCTACTTGAAATTTCTTGTTCTTGATATGTGAATCATGCCATTTTTTCCTTTGGTTTTGGATTAGCTCTGTTCTTTCCAATGTTGACTTGCGCATTTCATCCAATGAGTTGAGATGGAGGAGACGTTCTGTTTGTGTTGTAGGAAGATTGATGTTTAGCTCAAGTGTTGTGCGCAATGTTTTATGTTCAAATTCTATGGGCAACATTGTTGCTTTTCCATACACCAATTCAAAGGGTGTGAACCCTGTTGTTGTCTTCCATGTGGTACGATAAGCGTAGACTGCTTCTGTTAATCAATTGCTCCAATCCTTGCGATGCAACTATACTATCTTTGTTAATATGGCCTCTATTTCTCTGTTTGTCACCTCTGCCTATCTATTTTTTTGCATATGATAAGGACGAGACTTTTGATGCCTTATGCTATACTCCTTCATTAGCTCTATGATCAGGTTTGATGTGAACTGTGCTCCTTGGTCCATTACAAGCTCTTTGGGGACTCCATACCTGGTAAAAATTTCTTCATACAAGAATTTTGCTACTTTCATCCCTTGCATTCTGCATAGCTTTTACTTCGACCCATTTTGTCAGGTAATCTGTACTAACCAAGATGTAGGATTTTCCATTTGATGGAGGATCAATTGGTCCGATGAAGTCCATACCCCACTTATCAAAGGGTGTCATTACTACTTGTGGATTAAGTGGCATCTCATCTGATTTCTTTGGATGACCCATCCTCTGACATTTATCACATTTTTTTGTATAACTAGTTGTATCTTTGTATAATTGAGGCCAATAATATCCTATTGTTAAGATTTTCAAGGTTGTTTTCTTTGCTGCAAAGTGACCTCCACAAGGCTCATCATGACAAGCATGGAGTATATCATATACTTCATCTTCTCTCACACATCTTCTCATAATCTCATCTGGACTAGTGTAAAATAGATTTTTATTTATCCATGAAAACTGAAAGCTTTTCTCTACAAGCTTTTTCTTGTCTTTCTGAGAAAAATGTTGGGGCATCTTATTTGCTGCAAGATAATTGGCTATGTCTGCATACCATGGGTTTTTTATTGCTATATGGAATAGGTGTTCATCTAGAAATGTATCTTCAACCTGAGTAGTGTCTTCATTAGCATTTTGTAGTCTAGACAAGTAGTCAACAACTACATTGGCCTTCACTGGCTTATCAACAATTGTTATATCAAATTCCTGTAATAGTAAGAGCCATCTTGCCAATCTACCTGTTATAGCAGGTTTGTTCATCAGATATTTTATTACAGAGTGATTAGTGTGAACAAAAATGGGATAGCCTATGACATAGTGTCAAAATTTGTTCAATGCATAAACTACAGCTAGGAGTTCCTTTTAAGTAATTGTGTAGTTCAATGCAGGGCTATGGAGGCTTTTACTGATATAGTAAATTACATTCTCAAGGTTACTAGGCTTTTGTCCTAGCAGAACACCTATGGCATAATTTGATGCATCTGTATGGATGTGGAATGGAATAGACCAATTTGGTCCTTTTAGGACTGGTGTAGTTGTTAGGAGGTTCTTTAGCTGCAGGAAGGACTCATCACATGCTTGTGTCCACTTAAATTGAGCTTCTTTGGTAAGCAATGTGTACAGAGGACTAGAAATTTGACTAAAATTTGAATAAAGCATCTATGGTATCCATCATGTCCTAGAAAAGATCTTACATCTTTTTGTTTAGTATGAGTAGGTAGTGTAAGTATTACCTCAACTTTAGTTGGGTCCACTTGAATTCTTGCTGCTGAAATGAAATGCCCAAGTACCATTCTGTCCTACATCATCATAAATCATTTCTCACTATTAAGGGATAGATTAGGCTCCTTACACCGGATTAGTACCTTTTAAAGATTCTTCAAAGCCTCATCAAATATCACTCCAAATTTTGTAAAGTCATCCATATATATTTCCATACAGTCATGTGATATGTCAGCAAAAATACTAATTACAGCTCTTTGAAATGTTTTTGGAGCATTACACAACCCAAAAGGTAGAACTGAATATGCATATGTCCCCCATGGACATGTGAATGTAGTCTTCTCATGATCCTCTGGAGCAATAGTTATCTGATTGTATCCACTATATCCATTAAGAAAGGAAAAATACTTCTTACCGGCCAAAGTATCAAATACTTGGTCAATGAATGGTAATGGGAAGTGATCTTTCTTGGTATCTTTGTTTAACTCCCTGTAATCCACATAGATTCTCCATTTAACCCCCTTCTTGGGTACTATAACCAGAGGTGATACGCATTTACTATCAGATATAGGATATATAAAGCCAACATCTAATAGCTTTTGCAATTCAGTTTTGACTATCTCCCTTAATGTTGGGTTAATCATTCTTTGAGGTTGACAAAGGGGTAGGCTTCCTTCATTTATATATATCCTATCATTACATAGTGTAGGGCTTAATCCCTTCATGTCCCCATAATCCCATGCAAAGGCTTTCTCATGTGTTTGTAGTAGTTTGGTTAGTTGCTCCATTTGTTGTGAAGGCAACTTATTATTCACATGGAGATTATGACCTTTAGAAAGCTTAGCAGTAGTTGTAAGGTCAAGCATGGATACTTCAGGGATAGGACTTGTGTTTACTTCACTAGGTAGCAACTAGTGGATAATATTGGGTTCTGAAGGTAATACATAATTCTCAAAATTATCTTCATATGTGCTTAAATCTAACACAAAACTCTCATATACATCTTTTATTGCAACACAGTCATTATTAAGAATGCTCCGAATGACTTCATCTTCCTCTTGTAGCTTTAGAAAGGATTGCCTATGTAAGATCATGAGCTGAACCATAGAATTCAGTTCTTCTTCACCATCTCCTAAGTCTTGCCATATAGGTGTACTCAAATCTGGCTACGGTTGAGTTGGAGGATACAATGCTAGTTTCTTAGTGTCTTGCCCATCTAAAATTCTCATGTTTCCTGATCTACAACTTATGTTTGCATCAGTTGTTGCTAACCATGGATGTCCTAGAATAACAAGATAACCAGCAAGATTGACTTTTGGTGAGAGGATCATGAAATCAGCAGGGTACTCCCAAGAATCTAAGGTAACTATTATGTCTTCTATCATTCTGGAATCAGGAGTAACAGTAGAGCTATCTTCTAATTTCAATATTGTTGGAGTAGCTCCCAACCCTTCAATACTTAGTTTATTCATAGTATCCTTAGTCATTACATTAATGGTAGCACCTAAGTCTATTAATGCATTTTTGACAGACTAACCCTTAATGATAATATTCACAACTTGACTCCACGGATATAAATATTTTGGTATTACTAGTTTTCCTAGCATGATGTCAGCCAATTGTCCTATAATGTGAACTATTGTAGGATCTTTTTTCTTTCTCCTGGGATTTTTAAGACAAGCTTCTTTTATTACTTTTCCATAAACTGGAACATCTTTTATTGCTTGAAATGGGGGAATCTAGACATGCATGTTCTTTAATTGTTTAAGGATATCAAATGGGTGATCTTCTTCTTTTGGTATGGGCTTCTCCATGTTGAGCCTTTGGAGAAAAGGTGGTTTAACTGATGTATGAACATTAGCTGAGTTGGAAAAAATTTCTAATGCAACAGTGTTTGGCAAATTATTCTCTGGAATCGGTATTGTTGTTATAGGAAGGTCTGGCACTTCAGTAATAAGGGGTGGTTTAGGTGTTGGCAAGGTAGTACCTGATCTTAGGTGTATATTAGCTATATCAATTGCATGGGTAGGGTACTTAAGAGCATCGGTAGCATACATTTGTTTCTATGGTTGTTCACTATTGGGATTCGATTGAGGTTGGGCAGGTAATTGTGTCTACTTTTAAGGATTTGTATTTGTAGGTGGCGGCATTATTACAAGCATATTTGTTGGAGGTGGTAGAGGTGGATATCCAAGATTTGGATTAGGCCATTGCTGAGGTCCTCTCCACTAGTAAGTGGGCTGCCAATTTCCTTGTGGTTGTTTCCATTGGTTTGGAAATTGTGGCCATTGGGATTGCTGTGGAGGATACCATTGATTTTGTTGATTATTTGGCCAAGCATTATTCCAAGTGGGTTGATTATACTATGGAGGACTTTGGACATTCTAGTTTTTCCACTAACTATTATAAGGACTTGAAATTTGTAATGGGTCTTGAGGCATACCTTGTCTCGTGACCCATAGCTGGCATTGAGCAACCAAGAATACTTGCTTGTCCTTTCCATCTATCTTCAAGTATTCAGTTGGAAGATGCTGATTCTCCAGATTTATGACCAATTTGCATTAACAATCCTTCTTTTGTTTGCGGCAATGAGGACAGTATTCAACCAGCTATGCCTCTATGTCTGCATGTTTCTTTTTAGTGGTCATTATGTCTAGGTGCGTAGCAACATCATTGATGATATCTTGCTTGAAGTCTGACAATAGGTTTAAAATCTCCATCTTTGAAATACCAAAGCCACTTCCTTTAGTCAGCGTTGAGCGAAATCCCCTTCCTTTCTTAACCGCTACTCTAGAATAGTTCATACAAATCTTTTGAAGGGCATCCCAGGAGGACTAAGATATATCACCTCTAGCCATGAGGTCCAAAGCTTCAAGACAATTTTCATTCACTCTTATAAAAATTAGCTTCTATGAATCCTCCTGCAATGCATGTTGCGGGTTCTTCTGTAACCTAAATAAGAAGTGTGATATGTAGTCCTCTAATGTCTCATCTTCCCTTTGTGACATACGAAAGATGTCATCTCCTTTTGAGTCACTTCCCTTGCAATATTCTTTATACTTTCTTAGAACTAAATCTCTCATTCCATCCCAATTAGCTACTTCATTTGCTCCTAAGCCCATGAATCATCTAAGGGCTGACTCCTTCAGTGTTGTTGGAAATAGCTTAGGCTTATTATGACTATCAGTATTATAGTCAAAACTTTGACACAGTATGTCAAACTTGAACAAAAAGGTATTAGGATCCTCCATAACAAGGCCATAGAACTTTGGAAGTGTTGAAGCAGGTTTGTTCTTGAGGTTAGGATTATTAATAAGACTTGGAATTGGAAATGGAAATGTAGGAGCTACCATTACTAGAGGTATTGGACATTGAAACTATGGCTAGAAATTATTGTTGAATAGAGGGCTCTAAGCAACAGGTGGTCCTGGATTGGGATTATTATGAAAACTGGCTAATATTTCTGCAAAAGGATGGAGGTCAAATATTTCTTGGGTTTCTTCTTCTATTGAAGATAATGAAATAAACTCAGGATTGGCATTAAGAAATGGTAATTCAAGCTCTTCAAACTCTTCTTTAAGTTTAACAGACTCTTTTGGAAGAAATCTGCCATGAACATCTTGCCTTCTTCGATGCATGCAAGTAAGTTGATGATTTGTGAAGCAAGCTCACAACTTTTTGGTATTGACTAAAAACAAGAAACTAATATGAAAAATAAATGACTCATTAAGGTTCCTAGTTTGACACCATCCCCGACAACAGCGCCAAAAATGAACAGTCTCACAATAGGTAGAGATTATCATGCCATTGTCTCTCTTAAGGGTAATATATCTATGCTACAGATTACCTATCCCCACCATGAAATGCATTTAGATTGTCAACCTAGGGACATGGACTTGAAATGGGATAGCATAGTTTGTGCACTAAGTTCCTTTAGCAGTCATAACACCTATGATGTAGGAAGATAAAATGCATGAAAGGAATCTATGCTATTGTTGCAGGAAACTAAACACACTTGACTAATGAATGGAATTATTGTAGAAAACTTATGAAATAAATCTAAGTCTGTCTAACAACTTAAAACATTCACTATACACCTCTCTACAAATGCTACAGGAACAACCATAGTGGCAATGCTACAGGAGTAAAATAGTAACTCTATTTGAAAATAGGAAAAGTACAAGAAGCAAATCTATTCTTACTTAATCTAATCCACCTCCCAAGTGGGCCTCCTTGGTTGGCTTTTTCTAACTACTCAACACAAGAGATAATCCAAAATCACTCTTCCATTAAATCCTTCTTAACTGGTTACATAACAACTGAATCATTCATGAAGAACAAAATAGAGCAACTTCCACTATACTGAATACATAATTCTATCTTTCTTCATTACCTACTAAATCAGTCAAAATCCCTTTATATCAAGGATTGACGCTTATAGAAAACATAATAGAAAAGTCTCATTAAACCTCACCAAATATGGAGGAGATAAAACAACCATGACATAATACAATTTTTGTTGACAACAGAATAACAGTTCTGAGGAAATATAGCAAAACTGATTCCCTATATTCTTTGGAACAGCAGCTCCTTCAAAGTGCAGCATATCCATCTGAACCATACTGGATTCTCTGGCCATGGTTGGTCTTCTAATGCTCCTTCTTTAATGCAGATTTGCCACTCTTCATACCACTCTATGTTTACCTGAAAGGTTAGTAACATTTGGTACACATATGCAAGTCAACATTTTCAACTCCTACTTAAATGTTAGAACACAACTTGAAATAATTATATGAAGTACTGCAATATATTTTTAATAGTCAGCAAAACATATCACTCAAGCTACCCATAGATTTTGTGGCTTTAGTTGTACTTGGCATAGGTTCACATAAGTATAAGTCATAACATGTCTTGGAAATGTTTGTCAGAGTATCAACAAAATATAAAGATCATAACAAAATTGAGGCAATAATTGGACTCATCAGGAGTCACAATAAGAGATGTCCCATCAAGTACAAGCAAGTACAAACTATCAAGTCAGGATAACAACCCAAGAGATTCAACCAACATGTTGAATACAAAGAAGTGTAGCACTGTAAAGGAAAGTCCTTGAAAGAAGCTTTAGAAACCTATTCATAAAAGTCAGCAAGGGTGAGAATATTGTGGGAGTGTGTTTCCACCCTGACACGAAGTAGTTACGCTTCTCCAAAATCTTTCTTGACATGAAAGATACCCATCCCAGGGTGAAGTATTCTAACAAAGTAAAACTAAGAAGTAATGGAATTTTTGCAAGTCGAAATCCATACTTCAAATGGTAGAAAATGTCATCATTTTGATCAATCATAAATCTCACAACAACATAGTATAATTTTCAACAGTACTATACCATTTCAAATTTCTAGCCTAACTCATAAAGTACACTTAGAGATAGCTCAAGTATGGGTCCAATTATTTAGTTTTAGAATAGAGGATTATAAAAACTCACTAAGCATCTTGATTACCAATGTCCTGAATACATACATAAATAAACCAAGATATCAAACATTCCATTGATAGACACATTCCTTTCTTATCTAGAAAACATGTGTTTACATCATTCATAGATATGTTTACAAGTAGAGATAAGTTCACAAAATCTTTGCATCTAGGGTTGTAATAGGCCTTAAACTAAATAGCTATGTGTACATCAATAAAAACACTCATGGACAAAGTAAGCACCCAACTAGGTATTACCTTTTATATAAGTTTTCTTTCAAATACTCTTTCATTCACATTGTATTATTAAAAGAAATCGAACCACTAAGTTTTCCAATCTTATATGACATAAGCCTATCTCAATACATAGAAATTTTTAATCAAATGGACATAACTACTATATTCAAAAGTGATTCTCAATCTCTTAAGAAATGATAACATTTAATTTTCACCCAAGAACATAGTTCATATTGAACAAGCATTATCTAAATAGAGTCTTTTCTTGGTCTAAAACTAATAGATCATAGTACGCTACTATTTGTTTATTTTTAAGCACAAATAACTATTTTTAGTAAAGTAAATATCCATATTCTTATTTTGTAAGTCATGTAATAGGTGTTCAATCAGCTACAAAACAAAACTTCATCAAACATTGATTTGATAGATCATTTTTAATAGAACAAGTAAGAAGAGTATTTCAACAGATTATGGACAAACTTTCATGCTCAGAAAATGATGAGCTATAGGAACACACCATACTGAAAGGAATGAGACACAAAGCTAAAACCACGACATGATCTAAAGGGATCAAATTCATGCTAAAGTGATTTACACAATTAACAAACTATGAACTATGGTTCCCATTTCAATTCTATAGAAGATCATAAACCATGATATAAGGAGGCATCTATACACAGGTTTAGCACACCAAACACCTAAGAAATTCATGACTCTTTTACAATAATGAATGAACCTACAACATGCAAACATTGCTAGACTAAACATATACACACACATTGTAACTAAATTGATTATAGGTAGTTCCTTATCAAACAAAACTATTCTCACTTCCTTACAATTAAAAGAGTACCAAAGAAGGGAGGGGAATATAGATCATCCCAATCTTGCAGGTCAAAACAATACAAAAAATATCTAGTGAAAATCGAACCAAAAGAAAACTAGAATCCTTTAACAACTCGAGATGAAATTGACCCAAAGAACCCATGAGCAGACATAAATATCACATACTGATTTTGTGGAGCATTTTAATTTTGAAAGCCTAAAATTGAATATGAATAAGATATTTACCTCATACTACAAAATAGAGAAGACTCCTGTGCCTCCCACCAAATAAATATTACCAACCTAGATCAACATAGTCGTACACAACTAATTCACAGACTGGTGAAAATGGTGTACCGAGACAACCAAATCTTCCTTCAAAAACTTCACCACAAGCTCGATGGGTTAGAACTTTATTTCCTCTCACATTGTTCATCCAAACTTTCATTCTTTTGCTAAGTTATTTTCTTGTGATAAGAAGAGTTGGAATCGTGTTACCAGAAATCAAAATCTGTTTAGAGAATCTGTCGAATGTGTCTGCTAGTGTCTATGTCACCAGTTGCATATTGCCAATGCTCTACAATTGGAGTGTTAATATGCTACAAGTATCCAATGTCAATCCTTTGTGTTTCTCTCATATTTCCTGTAAAACTTTACTAACAACTAGTCTAAAAGTTTGAGGTTTATGATTGGTGGGTAAAAGTACAAACCTGTGTCACACTTTTATAAAGCAAAAGGTCGACAACATAAAAAAAATTCAACTTTAACGACATAAAAGTGGAATTTGTGTTTAAAATTTGAAGATGATGTAAACTAATGAAATGTGTAAAATTGGATGAAGTTTATGCCTATAATTTTTTTTTAAAAATTGAACAAAAATTGACATAGTTTTTTTAATTTTTTAAGTCCATTTTTTTATTGCTGAAATATGCTAAAAATCTAGGTTCTAGCTCCCACCAAAAAACTATATGAAAATAATCTTTTTTTCCTCTAATTTCAGAATGTGTTTTAGATGACATGTATAGCTAGTGCAAAAAAAAAAAAAGATTCGATATCGGTATGTATTTTGTCTGTTATAACTATCCAAAGTCAATGTTATCCAAAATCAATAGTTTTTGGTTCCTACCAAATTTTCCCTATCAAATCTATACCATTAAGAAAAAACATTACATATTCTTGAAGAGGACTCTCTCCTCTAATGTTAAATATAAGTTTTAAATTTTTTTGACATGATTTTCTATTTTTTTCTTTTTTCGAATGAGTTTGTTCTTAAATGTTAAAATACCTACTTGATGTATTTTTAACTTATAATATATTATATGAAATCAAAACATAATAAAAATTATATGACATAATCTTGATTCTGAGCTCTACAAAACAATATTTTTAGATTTTACAAAAAGTTAAATTTTGACAGAGAATTCAGATCTAGAAGTGAGAACTTCTAAAACTCACCTATTTTTGCTTATTTGGCTACCACATGGGATGCCACTTAGGTAGATTCAGCTAAAACAGTTCCAGTCAGAACTGGTTCAGTCGGAACTAAGGGCGACCAAACATGGTCCTGTGGATGACCATGCCCCTCAAATATCATATTTTTTAAAATTATTTTTTGAATTAAAAAAAATTAGAAATTGATAAAATCTAACCAGGAAAAAATGATTTTTTAAATAAAATCATTTTTTATAGAGTTTTAATGGTTTTTTGCAAATTTATTAAATACTTTAATTAGTCTTAATTGGTCAATTAATAGGTCCTAATTGGTCAAGTATTAGTCACAGTTAGGTCTTCATTGGTCCTATTAGATCTTAATAGGTCCTATTGGTCCTAATTGGTCTTAATAGGTCCTATTAGTTCTTAAGGGTCCTATTAGGTCTTATTAGTAGGTATTAGGTCTTATTAGGTCTTACTAATCATGTTAGGTCTTAATATGAAATATTAGGTCTTATTACTCATGTTAGGTCTTAAGGGGTCCTATTATGTCTTATTAATCATGTTATGTCTTAATTGTTCATATTAACTTTGCATGTTAAGTCTTAATTAGTCTTAATTGTTTAATTAATACCTCCTAATTGGTCAAGTATTAGTCACATGTTAGGTCTTCATTAGTCCTATTAGGTCTTAATAGGTCATATTGGTCCTAATTGGTCTTAATAGGTCCTATTAGTTCTTAAGGGTCCTATTAGGTCTTATTAGTAGGTATTAGGTCTTATTGGGTCTTATTAATCATGTTAGGTCTTAATAAGAAATATTAGGTCTTATTACTCATGTTAGGTCTTAAGGGGTCCTATTATGTTGTATTAATCATGTTAGATCTTAAGGGGTCCTATTATGTTGTATTAATCATGTTAGGCCTTAATTGGTCATATTAATTTCATATGTTAAGTCTTAATTAGTCTTAATTGGTCAATTAATAGGACCTAATTGGTCAAGTATTAGTCACATGTTAGGTCTTCATTGGTCCTATTAGGTCTTAATAGGTCCTATTGGTCCTAATTGGTCTTAATAGGTCCTATTAGTTCTTAAAGGTCCTATTAGGTCTTACTATTAGGTATTAGGTCTTATTAGGTTGTATTAATCAATTTAGGTTCTAATATGCCCTATTAGACCTCTTATTAATCTTTTCAGGTCCTAATAGGTCTTATTAGGTCTTATAAGTCTTAAGGGGTCATATTAGGTCTTATTACTAATGTTAGACCTCTTAACATATCATATTACATCTTATTAGATATGTTATGTCTCAATTGGTCTTAAAAGATCCTACTAGAGCCTATTAGTCCTATTAGATCTTAAGGGGTTCTATTAGGTCTTAAGTGGTCCTATTAGATGTTAAGGGTATTATTAGGTCTTATTAATCATGTTAGGTCTTAATAGAAAATATTAGGTCATATTACTCATGTTAGGTCTTAAGGGGTCCTATTAAATCTTATTAATCATGTTAGTGTTGGAGATTTGCCAGTAGGCCAATACTACTCTTTGTTTGTCATTGATGACAACATATGGAAAGTAGCATGCATGGAAGTCTTATATAATAAGCTTTCTATATATGTAGCATGGACATGATATCAGTATGATATCATGGGCACAAAGGTTAACTGTTAGTACACATAGTTATATAGTAGTTGGTGTCAGCAGTGTTCCTCACAGAGTTACAGGTAGTTTTCTATTTATGGTTGTCTGTATAGTTATCATGGATCCTTGCACGCTTGTATATATGTTGAAGACATGTTAGTGATGTTAATTTCATGGACGCATGGTCTGATGATGAACACAAGTAAAGTTATGCAGTCGTTATTCACCAATAGTAGTTTCCTGTATTCGTTCAGAAGAGCCGACATAGATTTTATTGGTTCTTAATTTGCACCTATCTTGAGGGTATGCACCCTTGGAGTTAAGCTTAGAGAAGTGTTATTGATGTTTGGTTAAGAGCGCTTGAGTTAATTCAGCTTACAGAGAAAGTTCTAGTTGTTTTGGTAGAGCCGACAGTGTGTAGCGTGCGTCTACATTTATTTTATTAGACAGGTCCCAGATTGTGTTGTGTGCATAACAGAGCTGAAAAAATATTGTTGGATTTTATTATGGTTTCTCTAATATGATTTCAAGGTGGTTCTAACAATCCAACTTAATTATACGATTTGGAGGAAAGATATTTATAAGTAGTCATTTGTGATTGCTGAAGTGTGGTTCATAGTTGATTAAGTAGAGCAGAGCAGAGTGTGTGAAGTGTTGAGCCATCAGAAGAAGGTCTATGTGACCAAGTAAAGTACTTGTGCTATTCATTAGAACTGATCTAGACAATAGGTCAAAGCGAAATTCACCAAGATCCAGATATAGTGTGTATTTGTTATTCAAAAGGTTGTAGCCTTCACCCATTTGAGAAGTAAGCTCTCAGATAGAGCGTCCTCTCCCCTAATAGGGACAATTATAAAAGACTCCTAACAGGGTCCGACCCTTGACCAGGTCTACTATACTTAATATATTGTAAAGCTACTCCTAAGAAGGTAAAGGATCTTCTAACAAGGATCATTATACACTAGTACAGAATATTAGTGGGTATCAAGTCCCACCGGGGTTTTTACTTATTTGGGTTTCCCCATAACCAAAATATTGGTGTTGTTTTCATGTGTTATTTCATTTTGTTTATGCTTTATGTTTAAGTATACTTAATTGGATAAAGAATTGAATCTTGTAGATAACCGATTCACCCCCCCCCCCCACCCTCATAATTATCTCTTGGGACTATTCCTAACAATTGGTATCTGAGCCAAGTGCCTCGGAGAGAAAGTTTAATAGCTTGAGGTTGATCAGATGGAATATTTTAGGGAAGAAAGTCCTAATTTCAATGGAGAGAATTATCTTTATTGGAAGAGTAAGATGGTGACTCTTTTGCAGTGCATTGCTTTTGAATTTTTTGATGTGACTATCAAAGCAGCTAAGATACCTACCCTAGAAGACCTTGCACAAGAAGATGCTACTAATAGGAAAAAGGAATTGTTTCATCATAATGCTATTGCTAAAGAAGCCCTTATCAGGGCCCTATCTGATGGAGAGTTTTTAGAAATAAAAAAAGTGGATACAGCCCACAAAATATGGAAGCACCTATAAGACATATTTGAAGGAGACAAACAAGAAAAGGATGTGCACAGAAAGACATGGAAGAAAAGATACATTGCATTAGAGATGTTGCCTGAAGAAAACATCAAAGCTTACAATCAAAGGATAAATGAAGTAGTTGTTGGAATCAGAAACAATGGTGGAGAGATTTCAAAGGAGGACATTATGGACAAATTGATGACTACTCTTACTCCAGAATATGAAAGCAAGATCAACATCCTTGATGAGACCATGCAGCTTACATCAAACTTCAAGAGAGAGACTTTGATCAAAAAAATCTTTGCTTTTGAGATCTCAAGATTGAAGTCAGAACCAAAGAGTGAAACATCCTTCAAAGCAATAGTTCATGGTAAGAAATCTGCAAACACTTCTGGTAATTTTGATGATGATGATGAAGAGAAAACTCTAGAGGATTTCATTGCTATGATTGCTAAAAGAGAAAAGAAAGGAAAAGGAAAATATGAAGGTTAATTACCATTTAAGTGCTTTTCATGTAATAAGATTGGTCACTTTGCATCTAAGTGTCCTACTAGAGCTAGAAAGTTCAAAAAGGATTACAAGCCTAAGTATTCTAAGGAATGTTACTATGATAGAGATGGAGTATCAGATGATGAATCTGGTGAAGAAGAAATTGGATTCATTACTATTGTAGATAAAATAAATAATAAGATAGCTCATAAAGAGAAGAAAGGAAATCAAGAGCTTGTATTGATTTCACAAGATGACATAAGGATAGACTGGATTATAGACAGTGGTTGTTCATATCACATCATAGGTGATAAAGGTAGGTTTGTTCATTTGGACAAATACAATGGAGGTATGGTTCGATTTGGAGACAACACTCCTAAACCAATAGTTGGTAGAGGATCCATCACTTTCGATGGAAAGAATAGTACTGATGATGTTCTTTATGTTGATGGTTTGAAATATAACCTTCTCAGTGTTGGTCAGTTACTTGGAAAAGGCTATTAGTTGGAGTTCAAAAATGACAAATGCATCATTAACAACAAGGATGGTGTTATGATTGCATTAGGCTCTAATACAAGAGGTAATGTGTTTCAACTCAATTTAGAAGCAATTTGTTTTGTTGCTAAAGTTGATGATAGTTGGTTGTGGCATAAGAGACTATGTCATATCAATTTTGATAACATGGTAAAGATAAGCAATGTAAAAGAAGTAAGAGATCTACCTAGCATAGCAAAGCCAGTTGATACTGTGTGCAAGGAATGTGTGATGGGAAAGCATGTGAGAAATTAATTCAGGAGCAAGCAGAATTCAGTAGAGAATAAGTTGGATCTGATTCATACTGACCTATGTGGTCCAACTCAAACAAGATCATACTATGGTGAAAGGTATTTCATTTTGTTTGTTGATGATTATACTAGGATGATGCCATGGGTTGCATTCTTAAAAGATAAGTCAGAAGCATTTGAGAAGCTCAAAATATTCAAAGCTAAGGTTGAGAATGAATCTAAACTAAAGATAAAATGTTTGAGATCGGATAGAGGAGGAGAATTCACCTCTGATAGATTCTATGAGTACTGCAAAGAACATGGCATAAAGAGACAGTTAAGTGCACCTAGAACCCCTCAGTAGAATGGAATTGCAAAGAGAAGGAATAGGATCATTCTTGATACAGTGTGCACCATTATGATAGAAGGAAAAGTTGCACACGCCTATTGGAGAGATATGGTCAATACAACAGTCTATACCATCAATAGAATTCAATTGAGGCTAGGCACTGACAAAGCACCATATGAGCTATGGTTTGGTAATGTTCCCACAGTAAAATACTTTAGAATATTTGGAAGCAAGTGCTACATCAAGAGGGATGAAGCAGTAGGCAAGTTTGATGCAAGAAGTGATGAAGGTATTTTTCTTGGTTACTCTACTAAAATTAAAGCTTATAGATGTTTCAATTTAAGGTTAAAGAAGATCATTAAAATTTCTCATGTAAAGATTGATGAAAAGTTTATGATTCAAGAAAGATATCATGATTACTCACCCATGATTGAGGAAGAACCTAGACCCTCTACTAGTGAGACAGTTATTGAAGAAATGTTTGATAGTATTGATGTGGTATTCAATGACCCTGAGACAAGTGAAGAAGAAACTTCCAAGGCTGATAAGTCATCATCACCCAAAGTTCCAAAGTTTACATCAAGAAATCATTCCAAGATAGACATCATTGGAGATCAAAGCGCCAAAGTCCTAACAAGGTCCCAAGAAAAGAACTCAGCTAGCAGTGAAGTGGTATGTTTACTATCTAGGATTGAACCTTTAAGTGTTGAAGATGCATGTAATGACTCAAATTGGCATGATGCTATGAAAGATGAACTTGATCAGAATGTTAAGAATGACACTTGGGAATTGGTCCCAAGACCTAGTGATAAGAATGTGATTGGAACAAAATGGATATTTAGAAACAAGATGAATGAAGATGGTACAGTAGTAAGAAACAAAGAAACATTAGTATGTAAAGGATATGCGCAAAGAGAAGGCATTGATTATTCAGACACATTTGCACCTATGAGTATATTAGAAGCCATTAAGTTATTTTTAGCCTATGCTACAGTAAAAAATTTCAAAGTTTACCAGATGGATGTCAAGTCAGCATTCCTGAATGGAGATTTGAAAGAAGAAGTATACATTGAGCAGCCAGAAGGATTCACCTTATCAGACAGACCTAATATGGTATGCAAATTAAAGAAGACCCTCTATGGACTTAAGCAAGCCCCTAGAGCATGGTATGAGAGACTAGATGGATACTTAACAAAGATTGGATTCAAGAAATGAGCAACATATTGTAATCTATTCATTAGAGAGACATCTAAAGGTTTACTTCTTGTACCTATATTTGTTGATGACATTATCTTTGGAGGTAATGACAAACTAAGTGCTGAATATGGCCAAAGAAATGCAAAATGAGTTTGAGATGAGTATGATTGGTCCTATCAAATACTTTTTGGGACTAAATGTGCAACAGATAGAAAAAGGAATTTTTATTAATCAATCAAAATATGTGAAAGAGATACTGAAGAAATTCAAGATGGATGATTGCAAGCCAGTAGGAACCCCTATGATTACTGGATGCAAGCTTACAAAAGAAGATGACTCACCGGCAGTAGATATAACATTGTATAAGTCTATGATTGGTAAACTCATATATCTTACTCAGACTAGACCTAATATTTCAAATGCAGTTGGCATAATTGGAAGATTTATAGCAGAACCTAAACAAAGTCACCTCATGGCAGTAAAAAGAATATTCAAATACTTGCAGGGCACTATAGATTATGGTCTATGGTATCGTAATTCAAAAAATGTTGAGCTTCATATGTACATTGATTTAGATTGGGTAGGATGTGTTGATGACAAAAAAAGTACTTCAAGAGGAGCAGTGTTTCTTGGTGACAAGCTTGTCACTTGGACAAGTAAGAAACAAAATTATATTTCTCAGTCAACAGCAGAAGCAGAGTATGTTGCAGCAGCCCTAAATTGTTCTACAATTGTTTGGATTAAGCAGATGATAAAAGATTTTGGAATTCAGATTGATTATCCTATTGTTATTCATTGTGATAACATTAGCACTATCAATACGTCAAAGAACCCTATGATGCATGCAAAGACAAAACACATTGAGGTCAAGTATCACTTCCTAAGAGAGAAAGTGGTAGAGAAAGAAGTCAAGTTGGACTATGTGAGTACTAAGGATCAGTTGGAAAATATATTCACAAAGCCCTTACCTAAAGATACTTTTGAGTATCTGAGGGAGAAGTTGGGAGTCATTCCCTTCCCTATTTCTACTTAGAAGAAAGAAGGAAAGGCATCAGTCCTCTGGGACTGGTGGAAGGTTGACTACTCTACCTCATGAGTAGTACCGGTGCTTAAAATGAATGGTGCCCTTTGCCATTGATGTCAAAGGGGGAGTAATATAAAGAGTCATGAAAAATAGAAGTAAAAGAGGAGTAATATACTAAGGGGGAGTAGTATTCAGTTTTGATAGCAGTTCAGTTGAGGAAATGGAGAATATTAGAAAATATTGCAGCAAATGGAGGATTCATCTTTGGAGGAGTTTTGAAGAAGAAATGGAGAATGTTATAAAAGAAATGTTCATTTAGATTGGTGGTGGTTTTTCATTCCACATGTTTCCATCAATGCCAAAGGGGGAGATTGTTGGAGATTTGCCAGCAGGCCAGTACTGACTGTATGTTTGTCATTGATGACAACATATGGAAAGTAGCATGCATGGAAGTCTTATATAGTAAGCTTTCTGTATATGTAGCATGGACATGATATCAGCATTATATCATGGGCGCAGAGGCTAACTATTAGTATAGATAGTTATATAGCAATTGGTGTCAGCAGTGTTCCTGACAGAGTTACAGGCAGTGTTCTATGTATGGTTGTTTGTATAGTTATCATGGAGCCTTTTACGCTTGGATATATGTTGAAGACATGTTAGTGATGTTAATTTCATGGACACATGGTTTGATGATGAATGCAAGTAAAGTTATGAAGTCATTATTCGCCAATAGCAGTTTCCTATGTTCGTTTAGAAGAAATGACAGAGATTTATTGGTTCTTGAGTTGCACCTATCTTGAGGGTATGCACCCTTGGAGTTAAGCTTGGAGAATTTTTATTGGTGTTTGGTTAAGAGCTCTTGAGTTAATTCAGCTTACAGAGAAATTTCCAGTTGTTTTGGTAGAGCCAACAGTGTGTAGTGTGCATCTATATTTATTTTATTAGACAGGTCCTAGATTGTGTTGCGTACATAATAGAGCTGACAAAATGTTGTTTGAGTTTATTATGGTTTCTATAATATGATTTCAAGGTGGCTCTAATAGGCTGACTTGATTATATCATTTGGAGGAAAGATATTTATAGGCAATCATTTGTGATTGCTAAAGTGTGGTTCATAGTTGATTACGCAGAGCAGAGAAAAGTGTGAGAAGTGTTGAGCCTTTAGAAGAAGGTCTATGTGACCAATTAAAGTACTTGTGCTATTCATTGGAACCAATCCAGAAAGTAGGTCAAAGCGCAATTCACCAAGATCCAGATATAGTGTGTATCTATTATTCAAAAGGTTGTAGCCTTTGCCCATTTGAGCAGTGAGCTCTCAGACAGTGCGTCCTCTCCCCTAATAGGGACAATTGTAAAAGACTCCTAACAAGGTTTGACCCTTGACCAGGTCTATTGTAATTAATATATTGTAAAGCTACTCCTAACAGGGTAACGGATCTTCTAACAAGGATCATTATATGCTAGTACAGAATATTAGTGGGTATCAAGTCCCACCGGGATTTTTACCTATTTGGGTTTCCCTGTAACCAAAATATTGGTGTTGAGTTCATGTGTTCTTTCATTGTGTTTATGCTTTATGTTTAAGTATACTTAATTGGATAAAGAATTGAATCTTCTAGATAATTGATTCACCCCCCCCCCCCTCTCAGTTATCTCTTGGGACTATTCCTAACAATTAGGTCTTAATTGGTCATATTAGTCACAAGTTAAGTCTTAATTAGTCTTAATTGGTCAAGTAATAGGTCCTAATTGGTCAAGTATTAGTCACACATTAGGTCTTCATTGGTCCTATTAGGTATTAATAGGTCCTATTGGTCCTAATTGGTCTTAATAGGTCCTATTAGTTCTTAAGGGTCCTATTGTGGTATTATTAGTAGGTATTAGGTCTTATTAGGTTGTATTAATCAATTTAGGTGCTAATATGCCCTATTAGACATCGTATTAGTTCTTAAGGGGTCCTATTAGGTCTTAAGTGGTCCTATTAGATGTTAAGGGTCTTATTAGGTCTTATTAATCATGTTAGGTCTTAATACGAAATATTAGGTCTTATTACTCATGTTAGGTCTTAAGGGGCCCTATTATGTCTTATTAATCATGTTAGGTCTTAATTGGTTAGAGAGAGAGAGTTCATGGTGGTTCCTAGTATTTTAGTTTATGTTCATTTTTAGTGTTAGGGTTTATGTTGTTTCATGTTCCAGTTTCATGTTGGTTTAATGTTAGGGTTTATGTACATTTCATATTAAGGTTTTTTTCTCAATTAGGTTTAGGGATCTTTTTTTTTAAATTACGTTTATGGTTAGGGTTCATGGTTATTTAGTGTTAAGGTTTATGTATGTTCATGTTCTAGTTTCATGTTTCTAATAATTTGTAACAACTCTCTAATGTTTTGTAACATTTTCTTAATATTTTGTAACATTTTCCTAATGTTTTAAAATATATGTAATAAAAATAAATTAATTAACTAACTAACTAACATATTTTCTTAACTGAAAAAAATATTATATTAATTAAATGACTAAATCTACATAAAATCATATTATTTAATTTCTACAATTAAAAATAATCAAATTACATAAAGAAAAACAAATATTAAATTAACTTATTATTAAAATAACTATTTCTACAACTATTAAATTAACATTTTTATTAAAATTATAATAATTTAATATTAAATTGACAAAAACAACTAAAAACATTAAAAAACATAAAAATAAAAATAAATGAAAAAAAGGCCTACCTATTTCAGTTGAATCTCTCCTAAGGCGCTTTGCAATTCTTGCAACTCACTCCGTTCAAATGAACCCACCCAACACATTTTTGGGGTTTATATAGGTTTTACCAGTTTTGGCTAAAACTATTTCGGTTGGAACCATTCCAATCGGAATGGTTTCGGTCGGAAACCTCCTACCACATCAATGCCACATGGTGCCTTGTGTGTGCCATGTAGTTCCAGCCGAAACCGGTCTAGTCGGAACCATTAAAACTTTCCTCTAGTGCGACATGGGTTTGTACTTCTACCCTGGTATAGGATGTTTTAGGATCAGTTGGGCTAATCAAAAGCAAGAAGAAAATATTGAGGATTCTGAACAACATGAGCACCAAAATCAAGCCCCTCGAAAGGTAAAGGAAGTATCTATTTGTTGTTATAGAAATTCAAGGCTGAATTTCTCAATTATTGGGTGTAGATGCTATATAAAAATATCTCATTCATCTTTTTTTTATAATGTTAAGGATGACGCTTCTTCCTGGACTGTCTATTGCAAGCAAAACTACTTTATTATTGGGAATGGTTGTTAAATTAGACACATCTCTCGGCCTTGATCCTTCATGGCTTCCATCGTTATTTATTCTCTCTAATGTATAAGATTGGTACGACCAACTACTTTCCCCCTATACTCTCCCTAATCCCTGTCAAAGAATGTGGTAATAAATCCATGTAAGGGAATTAAAATCCTAAGTGGAATCTCTGTCCACTCCTCCCAGTTCCATGTGCATTCTCATCGCTCCCCTTCCAATGCTTTGAACAAGTGGTTCTTCCCTAACTATGTGCATAAATAAGAGGAAGTTTACAAATTGATTCCAAAGACAAGCTTCCATGCTGCTAGTTTAGGAGGAAATTAAGAGTCAATTAAAAGTTCTTAATTGCCATAATTTTTCTACTTTGAGTGAATAATTGCCCATTTCCAGCTCATCCCCTAAATTTTAGTATATTATGAAATGGGTTGTGACATCTTTCAATTGAGAAAGAATGGTATCCATGGATGAATGGACATATTGATGTGGGAGGTTATAGTGTGATTTACAAAGGCTTGATGTTTGCAACTGTTAGAGGAGCAAGACATGAAGTACCTAGCTATCAACCATCTAGAGCTTTGACCATGACCAAATCTATTTTAGCTGATAAGCCTCTACCATCATAGAAATTCATGTATTTAGACATTACTATTTTTAGTTAAATTATTTAATAACCATTGGTACGTTATTATTATTAGAAAAAATTAACGATGATTTTCAATCAGTTTTTAAATTAAATTTAAAAATATGAGATTTAGAATTTTATATTTATTTGATTTGTAATTCCCAAAAAATAGAAAGAAAAACTAAAAAATCTAAAATAAATTAGTGCATTCAAATATCAAGTTTTATTAGATTATATGAAAATGATGCAAGTTAAATATTTCTTCTATATAATATTTTTTCTATTTATAAATTTTTAAGTTAGATAAGTAATAATGATATACGTGTGAAATTATATAATTGTAGAGAGAAATTAAATTTTCCATGATTAACCTAGGATAATTAGGCAAATGTACTCAATTAAAGAAAATTAAGGTTTATTAATGATAGTTGTGAATAATCAATTAAATAATTATAGTTGTTATCTTGAAAAACTAAGGCAAAGAGGGATAATTCTAATCATCTCAATGAATTTTGAATTGATTTTCTCTAATGTGGACCTGATTCACATTGTATTTATACAATATTTAAAATTGTTCTTTCTTTACGGGAGATTTGCACCATTGATAAATATTAAATTTAATACACTAAACTAATGTTTTTTAATATAACTTGTTCCATGAATATTTCTAGGAGGAGATAGAATGTAAGAGATTAAAAATAGGATGTTTTAAATGTATTTCGACAAATACCTATAAATACAAATATATAGCTCAAATCATGTGAAAATGCATTTAATTATCTTACAATGGATATTCAAATAGGTAAGAATAGCTATAATTTATCTTTACAAGATTTCAAAGACATATATATTAAGTTGAAAATGAATAGGAGACAACCTTATATCAAAATGAATTAATTAGGATGGTAGATTAATATGATCTAGGTGAGAAATAAATATCTAAGTATGTGTGGTGCCATAAGTGAAGGGTATATTATCAAATGGGTAGTGATGGCTATGGTGTAAATAAATGTGTATTTTGATAGTTAAAATTTAGGGGACTAGTTTAGGTTAAATACTCTCTATAGGTTACGGTCCTATTAGTTGGTCTAGCATGAAGTAACGCGATATTGTTTTATCATCTATAAAGGTTAATTATATAGGAGTTGTCAATGCAACTGTTAAGGCTATTTGACTTTAGGGACTATTCTCTTAGTGTGGTATTCCTTTCAAGAAGTCCAAAATCATCTATTGTGACAAATAGATCACCACCTTTATATGTAGGAATTCAATCTAGTACCAATAGTGATGCAGGAGCATCCTGGGTGTAAAAGCAATCTTGCATCACCCAAAAATATTTATGTTTTTGTATTCAATAAGGGCTATTTTGTGCAGAGCTGCTATTTATGGAAAGTTACTATTTTTGGTAATTTTTGTATGTGCTCAGAATGATCTAATTTCTTTCTTGGAGGTTCATTTTGGTCATATAAATCTACCAGTAAAGTTTCATTGCTAGGTCAAGTGTACATTGGAAGATATTAAAGATTTTCGGTATTGGCAACAGGGTACAGAAACTTTGAACTCAGTTTTGAAGGCTTTAGAGGCCCCGGATGAGGTCAAAAATTTGGGTGACGGGCGCTTGCGCGGGTCAAGCCTGGAGAGCACTTCGTGGCATTTTTGAAATGGGGTTATAATAGCCGATCGGGTCAACTGGTGATGACTTATGGTCTTCGGAAGTTGGGTCACCTGAAATGGCAGAAAATAATTTTCTTCAAAATTTTTATTCAAGTTTCAAAGGTTATCTTGAGCCGACTATGATGTAATAAAATGTAAAATAAAATAATTCTAAGTTTGGTCGGCCTTATTGGCTAAAATTCTGGAACCTTCCCAGGCGGTGGAAAAATTGCCTATATAAGGAAGGCTGTATTATTGTTTTAGGCAGTTCAGAATAGTTCTGGGTAGTAGATCTGGGTAATAGTTCAAGGCTTTGTCCTACAGAATATTGTAGGGGAATGCCCATGTCGCTTTGCATATTGTAATCCTGAAAGTTTGTAATTCCACATTTGTGGAGATAATAAGAAGCCAATTTTCTGTTCTTGCATATTATTGTTGTTGTTTCTCTTCTTTTGTTATGTGTTTGTGGTATTAAGGGGAGCACCCTTCATCAAGTGGTATCAGAGTAGGATTTCCTGAGTGTGTAAACAGATCGCCGACTATGAGGCAGTTTGCACCATGACCGTGGTTAGGGTTTCAGCGCGCATCACAAAAATACCTCCACGAAGGGAACGTGGCGGAAGAGCTGGTGTTGTAACACTTGAGGTTAGAGAGCTGCAAAGACAAGTGCGAGCATTGCAAGAAGAGATTCGTAGAGGAATGAATCTTAATGTCAGAGATGAAAGCGAGAATGAAGCTGAAGAAGAATATCAAGAAGGAGAAGCCAAAATTGTGAACCAGGAGGAAGAAAGACTTTTTCGGGCCATTTCCAAGATTGGGAAAAGACCTAAGATTGAGGTTCTTACATTTTTTGGAAATCTTAACCCAGAGGAATTGATTGACTGGATCAATGAATGTGAGAAATATTTTGAGTACGAAGATGTTGACGATCCTGATAGGGTCAAATTTGCGAAGGCCAGATTGAAAGGTCATGCGAAGATCTGGTGGCAAGAAATTCAGTTGGAGCGAAATAGAAGAGGGAAAGATAAAATCAAAAGATGGGATCGGATGGTGGATAAATTGAAGCGACAGTTCATTCCTGTTGATTATGAGCTTGACCTACTGAAGAAAATACAGAGTTTGAAGCAAGCAGGAAGATCTATTCAGGAGTATACAGAGGAGTTCTATCGACTTCTCATCAGAACAGGCCATGCAGAAGCTGATAAGGAGAAAGTTGCCCGATACCTTAATGGGTTAAGGCCAAGCATTCAGGAGGAGCTGAATCTGGTTTGAATGAATAGTATTGAAGAGACATACCAGTTTGCCCTAAAAGTAGAGGAAAAGCTAAACAAGAAGTTTGAGAGGAGACAAAATGGAAGAGGTCGCGGTGGACGATCTGGTGGACAGTCATATGGTGGCTGAAATGAAGATCCGAAAAAGAATGATGAGGCTAGTAGTAGCCAGAATCAGAGAGGAAACAATTCTAATTGTTTCCAAGATCAGAATAATAGAGATCAGAGGGGAAGAGGAAGAGGACAAGGTTCAGAAAGAGGAGGCTTCCATGGAACATGTTTTCACTGTGGAGAAGAAGGTCATAGGGCATTTGAATGTCCTCAGCGCCAAGGCAGAATAGATAGGAGAAATGAAAGCCAGGCCAGAGTTGCACATGTAGATGAAGATGCTAGATCATTAAATTTTGAAGATGCTGAAAGAGGAGAAACGTTGATTAACAGAAGAGTCCTGTTGAGTGGTGATAATGAACTTGAGCAAAGGAGGAGCCTGTTTCGCACCAGGTGCAAGTGTGAAGGTAAATGTTGTGATGTGATCATTGATAGTGGAAGCACTGACAATTTGGTGTCAGAAGAGATGGTGACAAAGTTGAAGCTCAAGAGACAAAAACACCCACATCCATATCGGATTGCCTGGGTACAGGATGACCACAAGGTCATGGTCAATGAACAATGCCTGGTGAAGTTCAAGATTGGCAGATACCAAGATGAGGTGTTGTGTGATATCATATCTATGGATGCATGTCATATGTTGTTGGGTAGACCATGGCAGTTTGACAGATGTGTTGTACATGATGGTCGTGCGAATACCTATTCCCTGACAAAGGATGGAGTGTGACATAAGCTAAAACCATTGAAGGAGACTGAAGAAAAGGTATGTGGTAATGTAAGGATAACTTTTGTTGATGGAATAAATTTCCTAGATGGTATGAGGCATGAGCATGTATGTTTTGCTTTAATTCTAAAAGCTGGTAAAGAGAAAGTAGAAGATGTTCTTGTAGAAGTTGTAGATTTGTTGAATGAGTTTCAAGATATTGTATCCGATAACGTGCCTGATAGATTACTACCAGTCAGGAAGATCAGTCATCAGATGGACTTGATCCCAGGAGCGAGTTTGCCGAACAAGGTAGCACACAGAATGACACCTGTACAAAGTGAGGAGTTGAACAGACAAGTACATGAGTTGTTATAGAAAGGATTGATCCGTGAGAGTCTGAGTCCCTATGCTGTACCAGCGGTATTAGCACTAAAGAAGAATGGAGAATGGAGGATGTGTACAGATTCTAAGGCAATAAACAAAATCACAATCAAGTACAGGTTTCCATTGCCACGAATGGATGATATTATGGACTGTTTGAGTGGAGCTGTGTATTTCTCAAAGATAGATCTGAAGAGTGGATATCATCAGATTCGGATCAGAGAAGGAGATGAATGGAAGACTATCTTAAAGACAAAGGAAGGACTATATGAGTGGTTAGTCATGCCTTTTGGGCTAACCAATGCACCGAGCACTTTCATGCGGCTCATGAATGAGGTTCTGAAAGAATTTTTGGGTAAGTTTGTCATTGTTTACCTAGATGATATTTTGATCTTTAGTAAGATATTTGATGAGCATATGATACATATTCGTATGGTATTTGAAAAGTTGAGAGAAGAGAAATTGTTGATTAATTTAAAGAAGTGCAGTTTTGTGAAGAAAGAGTTGGTGTATTTAGGGTTTGTAGTTTCAGGAGAAGGTCTAAAAATGGACCCAGAGAAGGTACAGGCTATCCTTGAATGGCCTACTCCAAGGAGTGCTACTGAGGTAAGATCTTTTCATGGTCTAGCTAGCTTTTACAGAAAGTTTATCAGAAATTTTAGCAGTATTTGTGGACCCTTGACTGAAACAATGAGAGGGGATAGAAAAGAGTTTAACTGGACTAATGGGGCAGAAAAGAGTTTTCAATTGTTGAAACAAAAAGTTACAGAACAACCTATTTTAGCACTTCCAAATTTTAATAAGGTGTTTCAAGTAGATTGTGATGCTAGTGGTACTGCAATAGGAGCTGTTATGAGCCAAGAAGGTAAACCTGTTGCTTATTTAAGTGAGAAGCTAAATGATGCCAAGAGGAAATATTCTGTTTATGATCAAGAATTTTATGCTATAGTTCAGGCATTAAAGAAGTGGAGACATTATCTACTTCCTAAGGAGTTTGTTTTGTATACTGATCATCAAGCTTTGCAATATTTGAATAGTCAAGGAAAATTGAATCAAAGGCATTTGAAATAAGTTGAGTTTTTGCAGAGTTATACATTTGTTTTGAAACACAGGAGTGGAAAGTCTAATAGGGTTGCAGATGCTCTTAGCAGAAGGCAACTATTGCTGACAGAAATGCAGATTGAAGTGGTTGGGTTCAAGGAACTCAAGAATTTATATCCAGAGGATCCTGATTTTGGTGAAGCTTGGAAAGCTTGTACAGAACCTGTTACTCTAGATAGGATGAAATGGTTGGATTTCATCATCCAGGATGATATGCTATTCAGAGGGAGTCAGTTGTGCATTCCATGAAGTTCTATGAGGGAGAATCTCATCAAGGAGAAGCATAGCGGAGGATTGGCTGGACATTTTGGTCATGATAAAACCCTTGGTTTGGTTAGTGAGAATTATTATTAGCCACAGTTGCAGCAAGATGTGAAGAAGTTTGTACAGAGTTGCAGAGTATGTCAAATGGCGAAAGGAGTGAAGTAGAATACAGGGTTGTACCAGCCATTGCCTATACCAGAGAAGCCTTGGGAGGATATCAGTATGGACTTTGTTCTTGGTTTACCGAGGACACAGTGGGGACATGATTCAATTTTTATAGTAGTTGACAGATTTTCGAAGATGGCACATTTCATTCCCTGCAAGAAGACTAATGATGCTGTTCATGTAGCAAAATTGTTTTTCAGAGAAGTAGTGAGACTTCATGGTTTGCCAAAGACCATAGTTTCAAATCGGGACACTAAGTTTGTTGGATATATCTGGCATACATTGTGGAAGAAGTTGAAGACATATTTGAAGTTTAGTTCATCACATCATCCACAGACTGATGGACAGACAGAGGTGGTGAATAGGAGTTTGAGAAATCTGCTGAGATGTTTGGTTGGGGATAAGCCAACAGGATGGGATTTGATTTTACCATAGGCAGAATTTGCATACAATAATTCTATCAACAGGAGCACTGGTAAATCACCATTCCAGATTGTATATGGAAGTAGTCCAAGAAATGCATCTGAGTTAAGAAAGATAGATAAAGGAGAAATAAGTAGTGCTGAGGCTGAGGATTTTGCAGAACATTTGAAGAACATCCATGGGGAGGTGAGGAAGCATATTACCAAGATGAACGCATAGTATAAGGCTCAGGCAGATGAGAAAAGGAGGTATAAGGAATTTCAGGTTCATGATGAAGTCATGGTTCATTTGCGGAAGGAGCAGTTTTCGGTTGGTACATATAACAAGCTGAAAATGAAGAAGTTTGGACCATGTAAGATATTGAAGAAGCATGATTCAAGAAATGCATATGAGGTAGAATTGCCTAGTGAGCTAAATATTTCACCAGTGTTTAACATTTCAGATCTGACAGAGTATCATGAAGGAGGTGTTGAAGATGCGATCACAGCAGCACAGTGGAGTATTCCAGCAACTAGTTCAGATATCAAGGAGATTGAAGACATACTGGATAGTCATTTTGGTAGAAGCACAAGGAATAGGACATATGAAGAGTATTTGGTCAAATGGAAAGGATGACCTGTAGAAGATTCATCATGGCTAACAAAGGAGGAGGTTAACCGTCTTGGTTTTCCTCTGCACACCTGAGTCATGATAGGGTCACTTCTCAAATTACCCTGGGTGTCTGATGCAGGAGCATCCTGGGTGTAAGAGCAATCTTGCATCACCCAAAAATATTTATATTTTTGTATTCAATAAGGGCTATTTTGTGCAGAGCTGCTATTTATGGAAAGTTACTATTTTTGGTAATTTTCGTATGTGCTCAGAATGATCTGATTTCTTTCTTGGAGGTTCATTTTGGTCATATAAGTCTGCCAGTAAAGTTTCATTGCTAGGTCAAGTGTACATTGGAAGATATTGAAGATTTTCGGTATTGGCAGCAGGGTACAGAAACTTTGAACTCAGTTTTGAAGGCTTTAGAGGCCTCGGATGAGGTCAAAAATTTGGGTGACAGGTACTTGCATTGGTCAAGCCTGTAGAGCGCTTCGTGGCGTTTCCAAAATAGGGTTATAATAGCCGATCGGGTCAACTGGTGATGACTTATGGTCTTTGGAAGTTAGGTCACCTGAAATGGTAGAAAATAATTTTCTTCAAAAATTTTGTTCGGGTTTCAAAAGTTATCTTGAGCCGACTATGATGTAATAAAATGTAAAATAAAATAATTCTAAGTTTGGTCGGCCTTATTGGCTAAAATTCTGGAACCTTCCCAGGCGGTGAAAAAATTGCCTATATAAGGAACGCTGTATTATTGTCTTAGGCAGTTCAGAATAGTTCTGGGTAGTAGATCTGAGTAATAGTTCGAGGCTTTGTCCTACAGAATATTGTAAGGGAATGCCCATGTGGCTTTGCATATTGTAATCCTGAAAGTTTGTAATTCCACATTTGTGGAGATAATAAGAAGCCAATTTTCTGTTCTTGCATATTGTTGTTGTTGTTTCTCTTTTTATGTTATGTGTTTGTGGTATTAAGGGGAGCACCCTTCATCAAATAGAGAAGTTCCATAAAGATATATTCAAATGTATTAGACTTGGGAGCTCATTTATTCTTTTCTAGTATTTAAAGTAGGCTTTTGATTTTTTTTTGCTAGTCTACTTGAGACCTTCTTTGGGTGTAGTGTACTTGAAGAGAATCATCCTTTTCAAGGGGGATTTTTAGCTCTCTTCATCTTCTTTTGTCTCTTTTTGGGAGAGTTCTTTCCTATTGAGCTTTCTCATTTTCTTCATCTTATGGAATTCACACATGTCCTCGCACTTTACTCATGTTAGATAATATGTGTTAATTAGAAGGGAGTCAGATGTTTAGTCCTACATCTATTCTTCCTTGTCTTTATATGCAAGGCATTGATTTTTTATTTTACACACCCTTATTTTTAATGATAGATATAATTTTATTCCCACTATTTGCTTATCAAATATTTCATTAAATTTGGATTCTAATAATGATTACTCCAACAAAGGTAGGTTTGATGATTGATGTATTAAGATTCTAGTAAGACTCATTTGTATCTATATATGTATGCTAGGTTAAGGGAATTCATCTATAAGAACACAAAATTGGTTATTGCTTTGGTTATGGGTGTAGGATTGTTTAAATCTATTTGATATATGTCTTCAAAGTCTAGTTATAGTTGCTTGGACACAATAAGCTTATGCATGAGGTCTAAGTTTTCATCTACTTGATCATGAATCTTGTCATATTGCTCTTAAGTTAGAAGTTATTCATTTTACCTTTTTGTGAAAGTCCACTTTCCCTTCTCAATGAACACTCATTATTATAATTATAATTTACTGATATAATGATAAATATTCTCTAAAATAAAGAAAAAATTTATAATTATAAGGTTGAATGTCTATTATAATGTCATTATATAAAAAATATTATTCATATAGTATTCTTAAGTAAACAGACATTGTTTGATTGCCCAACTGATAAGGGATAAACTAGTTGAATTTTTATTTTTTATTTTTTCTCTCAGACAATTCTTTGGAGAATAATTGGGGCCATGGAATGAAAAAAGGCGAGTACTTTTGACCATATGATTTTGTCCCTTGAAAATGAGGGTGTGTAGTTTGGTGAGATTAGGCTACTAAGCATTACGATGTTTGAGGGGTTGTGTCTTAGATCTCACCGATCACGAGTTCAATAAAATAAAATATTCCCTAAAAAATGAATGCAGGGAAGCCAAATAGTGATCAATGGATTCTTCGGTTGTTTCTAAATATTTATCTACCGCTCAATTTTATCTACAACTGCATTGGTTTACTCCGCATAACATAGCATGCAGATTGTTTACTCTCAATTAATCTTAATCAAGTCTACCTATTTATGTACAACTCTTTCGAGTAATCCTATGTGTGGAACCAAGGTCTTATTTTTCTTTTCCATATGCCCATCCGCATTTATTTATTCTCTTCACAATTGATGGTTCTTCTTATCTTGCATTTTGATCCATTCTTCCACAGTGGAAAACATGTTATTTTTAGAATCATGTATTGGGTTTTGGCTTTTATATTCCAATACTACTTTTGATTATGATATTGCCAATGATATCAACACTAGTATTTTGGATTGAGTTTTTTTTATTAGATAAATAGAGAAGGGGCTTAAACACAAACATCATGCCAAAAGGTAAAAGAAAAGAGAGGAGCTAGCAAGTAGTGAGACCACCAAAACCAGTAAAGAGAAATCCCTTTACTAAAGAAAATACTTTTGAATGGAGAAATAATTGGTGGGAACAAAGGCCCTGACCCAAAAAGGATCACATAATAGAAACTAGAATAGAGGGGTTTAGGTAGCAACCTTGATGTCATCAAAACAAAAATGCCCATAAATCACGGGGGCTATCCAAGAAAACTTGTGGAAAACTTAGAGAAAGGGTTTTAAAAGACATCCCTAAATATTTTTCTAGTAGAATTTCCTACATACGTGTTATGATGAACAACTGAACAATAGATTCATTATCAACATTGTTAAATTTTCAGCCAGAATACATGAAATGCAATATTTAGAAAATAATAATCTACTCAGATCATATGTTGAATAAATCTTAGTCACTTACAATGCTCACTAAAGAATAAATTACTATACTAAAAAACTCATACTTTTCACAATTACCAAGAACAAGCCAATACTTTTCACAATTAAAAAACTCATACTTTTCACAATTACCAAGAACAATCATGGTAGACACACACTTATCGCAAGATACAAGATGTGCCTATAAAGACTATCACCCGACACTCTAGCTTCAACAAGATACACAACAACAAGGACAATCCACCACATAATATGAAGGAAAATAATTATGATATAATTGGAAACGTATGAAATAATCGATCATATCAATGAAGGCAAAAATTCTGAGACAGAGAGAAGATGAACTAAACAATAATAGAGCTGAACTGTAATAATTAAAGAGATTAAAAAAAAAAGAATGAAGTCATTCTGAGTAGCATATGAGAAAAGATCATCAAGAAAAAATAGCATGCGCATCGTAGGTACGGATGATATCTCCTACTGCTATCCAAAAACATTAACAGTCCCTCTTAGCATAGGAGATATCATTTTCATATTTCATGTCAAGTAGTCTCTCAATATGACAAACACAATGTCTTCATCCACATGTTTCAACAACAAAACTTTATCATGGATTCTCTCAATGTGATATCATCATCTCAATATGACGTTCACCATGGCTACTTCCATGTTTAAACAATATGATCAAAACTTGAAGGCATACTACTTAGTAAGATGGCCTTGGCATCATCATCGTTGAATTTGGAGTTTACAGCTAAAAGTTTATTAAGGGGAGAACAAAATGTCTGTATATGTTAAACAATGTAGTCTCCCTCTTTCATCTTCAACTTCAACAATTTCTTCTTTATGGGCTTTTTAGCACTAGAATCTTGTGAACCAAAAAAAATGTTAAGCCCATCCCATATTTATTTGATGTCTTTGATAAATCAATGTGACACAAATCTTCATCTGATAAATAAAGAACAATTGATGTAACATCCATACGCTCTTTAGCCATTCATTTTGTTGCTTCATCTACATCTTTTGGTTTTCTGAAAATTTCACTCACTATGTCCAAAAAATATTTTTCAATCAGAAGCAATTATATTTTAATATTTCATGTGTGAAATTCATACCCTCAAAATTTGGAAATAGTAGTTATTTTATCCATTATCCTTATTATTCAAAAGATCAAAGCTACAACATATTATTTTGAAACCACTTTATAAAGAAATAGATTTACTCATACTTCTAAAAACACACCTAGTTGTCATTCTCCCCATATTCAAATATATGAACAATATGATGCTTATCAATAATCATTACATCTCATACAATGACATCTCCTATGACATTTCCATCCTCAAAGTGCCTATGTGGCCAACTCAACTTGTCAATTTTATTGGCCTGGTCCAAAAATACAACTCAGTCGAGAGAAAAGTTTTCCTGCACATCTTGTTTGAAGAAATATAATAAGGTATTCAAGTTTATATTAAAATGTATCATAGAAATAATCCACTTCATGAATTATCAATGTGCTTCTACCAATCAGATCAATGCATCACATCATATGTAGACAACAATGAGACAACACTAATTTAGGCATGCTACTTGAGGGTTATATTGGAAGATCAACATGGTTAATAATGAGTAGAATAAGCTTTAAGTAGATTGGAATGATCATCCCTAAGGAATGGTCGTCTATGGATTTTTTCATCCCCAAGGCCCCATCATTATTCTGATCATGTCACAGATATAGCTCAAATTCTATCTCAAACACATGTTCTAGATCTTCCCACATGTAGGAAGGAGGCCACAATAATATTCATGCACTAGATCAATCTTATAACATTTCAAAAAGAAAAGAATTCAAATGTTATTATTGTTTGAAAATTGGACGTGTAGATGAATTGTGTTTAATGGGATAAAGATCTCATTGATGGAAATTTGAAAAATACAACTTTCATTGCGATTGAAGGTGAAACACACTTTTCTAGTTTTTCCGTGCATACAAATGACTCATTTGATAATGATAGATCACATCACAGTGAAAAAACTAATGAAATATTTATGAATATAAGATAATATTGGAGGTTGGAGGCATTGGAGGAAAGAGATTATGTATCATTCCAAGCTATCTTCTTGCTTAGAGATGATTTATTTCTTGAGAAGAACCTTATTTGTGTCTTTGAGGAAAAGAGGATGCTTGACATATATGGCAAGAACCTTTTTAACTGCATTGGGAAATACCAAGCCTAAGGCTCAAGGATTTTCCTTGGGCATCCAACCCAAAGGCTATGATGATTCAAATAGGCCTGAAACATGTTTTCTAGCAAACATACCAAGAAATCATATGTTTTTGTACATGTTCCCTGTCAGATTTGCACATGGTTCAAAAATGATAAAATTAGACAATAAGATGTTATAGAACTCTATGTTAGCTATCTACCCATATAAATTTTTTGACTTATGATTGTGTTAAGCTTTTCATCTCTAATTTCTTTTATGTGTGTCTACTTTTTGTCAAAAACCAACGAGTACTATTTTAGGCATAGATTTTGTCTCATTTATCATATTTTGAAACAAGTTGTTTTTTTAGAAACTAGACTCTATTCTACACACATTAAAAAAAGAAGTTTTGAGTTTTGATTAATTTTCAATTATTTCTAGGGTGAGTATGCTCAAATTTTGTGTTTTCAAGATGTATCCACTTGATAAATTTGTAAAAAAATCATACATTCATCAAAAAATTAGTAGAAAAATCTAGGATAAACTATGTAGTGTTAGCTAACTTCTCACTACAACAATTTTTAAAAAAAATTAAAAAGTTAACATTTTATGTAGAACACACAAGATACTAATATCAACCATTTAACATGACCAATTTTTGTTCTCCCCCTTTTTGAGGGCCTTAATATCAACCATTTCAAAATAAATTAGTAATTCAAAAACTAGATTTAGAGTACTACACTCTTGTTCTTGTCGCATCTTCAAATTTTGAGTCTAAGTATCTTCAACTTCTCATTGAAGTTCAAAGTTTTCTTATTTAAAAATAAATAAAACTAAAAAAAAGTGGCATCTTATACCGCCCAATTAGTTGTAAGGGTCTCGCTGGAGATGACTGATCTTAGGGGCTTGGTGCAGCCAATGAAATGAGTATGACTCTGAACGCCATCGCAGGCAGGGAAGAGTTCCGCCCATCTACCTAGCCTAACATTCTTTCTTTCCTACCGCCCGGGGCTACCCACTTAGTTTCATTAGGTGGATAGTCAAGTTGCCCACTTAGTTTCATTAACCAGAGGTGGGGGGATGGAGCCTAACGAGGAGCTAACCTCAACTCCCATCCAAGGGGTGTAAAGGCACCCACGGTGGGGGATGGGCTAACGACAACCGGAAGGAAGGCAGGACCCCACCCATAGCAATTAACGAGGACCCTCGGCCAGCATTACTTTCCCTCCAGCCTTCCCTAAAATTCTATAGGCACCCGGCCATCCTGAAGTTATCCCCTCACCTATTGTCCATCCTTTCTATCCTGGGAGTTCACCAAGACATTAGTTTTGATTGGCTAGGCAAGACAGTTGTTAATTGCCCGGCAGTCCTCAGCATCCTCCTTTGTTTCCAGCTCTGCATGCATGGTTCCTTCCGAACAACTCTAATAGCCCTTTTACCTCTAAGAAACTTTCAAGGATATCTAACATAGTGAAGAGAAATTGAGTAGACTTCCAACAATTTAACTTGTCATTTCGTCACTCTCAACAATTAATATGCTAATTTTGGTGACTATAAGGATTTTGAGAAGACTTTTTGGAACAACTTGAGAGGAAAAAATACAAAATAAAGTGAGTGCGGACAAAATAAGAAATAATGCAAATTCAATTTAAGTAATATATGTAGATTTAAGTCGGGATAATCATTAAAAATAATAATAAAAAATTAAATTAAATTAAAAATTAAAAAGAAAGATAAGGCCACATGATAGAGGAGAAATTATTTTCAATAGTTAAAGAAGGAAAGGCCCAAACCAATAACAAAAAAAACCTCAAGGCACAAAGGAAGAATCTCACGAGTGGTGAGATTAAGTAAACAAAAGCTTTTAACCAAAGCTAAGAAGTCCAAAAAATTCTATTATTTGAACTCCCATAAGGAAAGGGAGGAAAGGAGGTCCCCCCACCAAGGGAGACAAAAATTAGCCAAAGACAAACAATAGGAAGAGAGGATGAGAGGTGATCAACAACCAACAAAGTAGATGAAATAAGAGAAAAAGTCAAGGGAGAAACAAGAAGAGATAAATCTAAAAAAGGAACTCTAGTAGGCATTAGGAGAAGACAAAGCCACCTCAGCTAAGCACTCCTTAGAGTCATAAGAAGATACATAATGAAGCGACAAGATCATCAACAACCTAGTGATTGTCAAAAGCATTCTTCTGCTTGAGTAGAAGGACCCTTCCAACAACACTTAAATAAAATTAAAGCCAAGTGGCTAAAATAAAAATAATGACAATAATGTAAAGGATTTCCCTCATAATCTAAAGGTTGAGACCAATGTTAATCCCTAACCATCAAAACCACTTCACCATGAAGAGGAAAGGGGAGTTCAATGTCTCATGAATAAAGTTGACTCATCTATCTTAAGAACCTACCAATAGAATTACCTAATAGATTCATAATAAGACAACTCCTAAAATTAGGGGGAGATTAGAAAGCCGCACCCATACTAGGCACATGTTAAGCAGTTCTCATAGTGGTTGAATGTATTATTCCATGGCTTAATAGAGAATGGATTCTCTCTCCAAAACCACAACTTGTCCAAAACCAAGTTAATTTCTTCTAAAGAAGAAAAGGAAGCAATGAAGAAGCCTCTAACACAAGGGGAAAGCTCAATCTCAATAATCCAAAGGGGTCAACGAGAATTCTTGGCCCAATCATGGAGACCAAACAAGGAAGCAAAAAGACCAAAGAAACTATTAACCAGGGCCTTGTTTGAGTAGAATTTCTTATTAACCACACCATCCTTACCACAAATCACCATAGGAGGGGCTTGGAACAAGTAAGAGGACTAGACTTTATCTAGGAGGGACAAAAGGCCCAACAATTTGAGTGAAGCTTTGGACATCCCTAATAGAAGCCAAAGGTCCAAAAGCCACAACCTTGACCCCTAAGGAACTAGCACACATAGAGGGTGCTATAGTAGCAATACCAACACCAAAAGCATCACCTAAACTAGTACTAGAAAACCTTGAGACAAATGCGACAACACCACCACACCAGCAGACATAAGCACCTTGACACTTTAAAAATCCCCTAAACTAGAACTAGTAGAGAGGAAGAGTGTACCAATCCATATAAGAATAGGAGTTATAGTAAATTGCTCTACGGGACCTATGCATACAATCAAATCCTCTTTTGAATAAATTCCCTAAATTATAGAACATATCTTATAATTAAACCTTTATATGTTTCTTTATGGAACAACAATCCAAATTTTGTGAAGTATGCTAGAATAATTTTGTCTGATTTCTCTGACTTATTTTGTACTTTTCACTTACATTTTGTAGCCACCATAGAAGCGTCTTGAAATAATAAGTTTTCATTAACTGATAATATAACTCTCTTACATAAAACATAGACCAGAGCACAAAATTCTGATAATCTATGTTGGAACAAACCAAATGGTATTGTATTGCTACTAAACCACACAATTTTCAAGTGCTAAATATTTACATAGAAACCTGTCTGCAGAAAACATATAGATCTTCGGGCATAACATAAACTCCTTGCATTTATTTAGAGATGTTCTATTGCAAGATGGTGTGCAATATAGTTGGAAGAAAGTTTATTTTGATGGAAGAGTGAGCGGAGGATCCAAGTGAAGCACAAGTGTCATTGCTGTAGTTTTGTTTGTCATCACGCCTCTGTGCAGAGCAATTCTGTACTTACCTTTACTCACTTTCTGCACACCATCACAAATGTATTCCATCATCAGTTTCCTTCAATTTCACAACTTACATTACAATAAACTCAGAGCATTTGAACTCAAAACTCACCACAAGAGACTCGCCAAGATTGATAACGAGAGCACCAGGAAGAGGAGCAACAGAGATCCAACCCCCATTTTTTTTCTTAACTTGTAAGCCATCACAGACATTATCTTGAATAAGAATAGTAATTGCACCGTGGTCCATGTGTGCATGAGTGCCCAATACCTTATCTGGATTTGGGCATGGCGGATAATAATTGTCCTTGTAGAAAAGATTGTAACCTCCAAATTCCTTGCTCAGATCCTCAGTAGGCATACCCAAATCTTCCCATATCATGTTCAGCACATGCATCATAAGTTTGTTGGATTCCTTTCCAAGATCTTCTATTGTTTCTCTGCAAATTAAAGCCAAAAGAGAAGAGTAGCAATGTAAAGCAATATGCTAAGAACTTAAAAAGAAACTTGAGCTGTTTATACAGATAGCTGTTTGTTCAGGTTTTGCTTAAACAGTGAGTTTTGATTTGGTTAGGTGGTTTATCTGAAATGTACTAACTTTTCCAATAAAACCTATTTATAAATACAATTTTAAATAATAGATTCACCTCATGCCTGCCAACATTAATGACTAGTGACTGCATCGCCATGGTTTATAGATAGTAAGCCTCCCACCCTAGATCTATAGTTGAGAGTGGGGCTCCATGAGACGGCTGGCTATGGCTTGGCTATAGGCGATCTTCCACTATCTAAGATGAGTGGAAGGATATAATTGGCGGAAGAGATATTAAAGTAGGTAGTGACTAAGTTTCTTATAAAATGTATCAAAGATCAAAAGAAATGTCTATTTTTTTTTTAGATTCGTGAAAATATAGCAATTTTGTTGCAATTTTTTTGTGGTTGTCGACCACAAAATATGCAGATCATGAAGAACAGATGGTGAAAATTTCACGAAAATCTTTGTGTTTTCCATTTTTTGAAATTTGATCAACAGTAGATTTTATAGAGAGCTTAGCCATGTCCATTAAAATATTAGATGAGAAGAATGATTTAAATAAATCAAAACTTGAAATATATTGTTTACATCTGATTGTTAATCAACTAAATTATTATTTTCCTATATAGATTATACTACCCATTAACATTTAAACACATACTATCATATCTAAATGCGAAAAACTTAAAATCTTCAATACCATTATGAATTGTTAGTTTAAGCTTTTGTCTAACCTATAGTCTAAATACATATCGTCATCTCTAACTATGAAAATCTTAAAATCTTCAATACCATCATGAATTTTTAGTTTTAAGCTTTTGGCTAACCTATAGTCTGTGGGCGTTGAGGGCCAGAGATGGGGAGCTTTGAGTGAATCAGGAGCAAGGAAGGCATAGAGCGAGTCCATCCAATCAGTATGCTGGCCTCTGAAGCCCTCTGTACGTCCATAACCAGCAATCTGGTCTGTTTGTCCTTCCTCTCGAGCCCATTTCATTTTTTCCTCTACTGGAAGCTCAAAGAAGCCTCTTGCTGCTTTCCTTGCATTCTCCACCACATGTAGAGGGATACCATGATTTACCACCTGTAATCAATCACACATGAATGTTAAACTAAGCAATTCATAGCTTAAAACTTGTTGGGTAAACCCAATTGATGTTGATCATGTATATCACCTGGAAGAATCCCCATTGCTCACAAGCAGCAGAGATTTTCTGGCTTATTTGCTCAGGAGACTCACTCATGTCAACCAAGGGAAGCTCTTCAAACACACAATGTTCAAACAAGGGCCTTTCTTTGCCTTGAACAAGAAACTCCTGAGCCACTTGACTGAGGTTCTGAACATAATGCTCTACCATGCTTGCCATCTCAGAAATTGTGTGTGAGTTATGAATTCTAGGGATATATATATGTATAGATATTTAAGTATGGAGAGTATAATATTTAATGTTGAACATAATGCTCTACCATACTTGCCATACAAAAGATACTGGAAATATCAAAGAAGGAAGGGATGCTAGTCTCTTGTTCATATCGTCATCTAAATAAAAAACACTCAAAACAATGATTACAAAATGTGAGCTTCCACGAAAACTTGCAGAGGAAAAAGAGACCAAAAAGTCTGAATGTTTTCATGGTTTCCTCCGCGACAATCACTAGAAGATCGAGCAAGGACAATACCGTCTTTTGGCCTGCGATTGCATTTGTTTATATATTTTTAAACCTTTCAAATTATGTTCTTAAAATAATATCTTTCATTATTATTATGTTCATGTCCTATTAAATTTAGTTTCCTATTTAATAGGAAAAGTCAAACTAAAAATCACAAACATAGAAATTCAATGTATTAATTATTTAAATAACTACTTAAGATTTTCTAAATTCAAATATCATAAAATAGCTCGAATATTAAAAAATTGATTATCAATTCAAATATTATAAAATAGCTCTAATATTAAAAATTTGATTATCAGCTTCTACAAAATAGCAAAATCTCACATAAAATCCACATACCACTCAATTTTTTTTAATTAATTACTATTACAAAAGAGCCTAGAACATAATATTATTAAATGTTAACAAATTGTTCATTATCTTATTAACCATAAGCACATAATAATTAAATTAAATTTATTTATTTATTAATGTAAAATGTTGATCAATATTTATCCTATTAATATTCATAATTTAACATTAATTTATATTTTTTAATTTAACTTATAATGTAACAATTTATTTAAATCGAATTAATTAAGTAATATTAATATATTGATCAAACTATATTTGATATTTCATTACATATAATGATTATTAATAATTAAATTAAATCCAACTAATTTGATGATACTAGCTTTATTATGTTTCCTTTTTATAAAGCTGATTTGTTATGTATTCATAATTATTCATTTAACCATCAAAACAGTAGGAAAGGGTGGGTATTACAAATGGTTTTGAGAATATAAACCTAATTTTATAAATATGCTTGGCTTGGTGACTTCTACTCTAGGTAAGATTTAGGTTACTATATGAAACAAAAATAAAATTGGAAAGAGGTTTTATATCTACTTTGGATAGGAGTATCTGATAAATAATATTGTTTTAAATAGAAGGTAGTACTTCAACAAAGACAACAAAACCTCTACCAAAAGAACATGTAGTTGATACAAAAGATTTGGTTGTAGTTGAGATAAAATAGTGAAATTACTAATTATCGTTCTTTATATTTACAATGTATCAATTTGTGATCTTGTTATCAAGATTTAACTATGTAGTTTTTGAGTCAAACTCGTCGACTCTTGTTTAATGAGTAGTGGTTCACAAGAACCCATCTGTCATGCCAATGATTGTAACAATTAGCACTCATTGCATTCAGGCGATGTACAAAGAAGTGAAGCAGGAAGACTTAGACTTTGTTTAAATGAACATAGAAAATGAAAACTGAATCTAGAAATAAAATTAAACTTTGATGGGCTATTAGAGATTTGCTTAATTATTATTTAACAATGCCCCCTGCTATAGTTCCTAGCAAAACCTAGTATTATAGTTTGGTAGTTTGAAGCAAATTGTATGGTTACAATCAAAGCATAAATGCAAACATATTTGACTCATATAAATAAAAAATGTAGCCACAATTCATTGTTGCCCATTTTAAGAGATTTCAAAACAGTTTTATAGGGCACAAGATGCAGTGGTTTAAGGTTTTAGGAATTTTAATAAAAAAAAAAGAATATAAATTTGCACATATAAGGAAGATTCAGATATTCATCTTCATTTGTTTGTTTGTTTCCATTGTTTTTTACTTGTATGTAGGTTCAAGGTTCTCTAAGGGAGAGGGCTTAGTTGATAATTGAGCATTCTAATTTTGTGTCTTTCAAAAAATTTACATGACAATTTTAAATCACGTTCAATTTTTTTTAGTAGTTTTTTGTAAGTTCTTTAGTTATAACTAAAGTTTCAAGTTCATATGATCAAATGTGATGCCTCATAAACATGCTTTTAGTTGAGCACTATAAAATTATACCAAAAAATTATCAATATCTATGATCAACACTAACAATTTTAAAATTACAATTACTACTATTTTAATATTAAAAATATTTATCATTTAACAAGATACATATTAAACAATTACTAAAACCTATTCAACTACCTAATTATCTTCTTTAAAAAATTAATAATCTATACACCCAGTCAAAAAAATATAATAATCCATTCAAATAGTGAATCTTCTTTGAGATATAATAATCTACACACTGAGTAAAACTGGAAGAATTAGAAACTGAACGTTCTATGACGCATTTGGGTAGGTAAGTCGGAGTAGAATCTTTCTTTTTATTCCCATAAACAGGTCAAATAAGTGAATCGAGCTATTTTACTATTGTCTTTTATGGTCATTGTGCTTCTCAATCACAATCAAAAAAGCTTGTTTATTCAGAGTACCCAAATTTTATTGACTTAGACAAAATAAAAGTGCACATATTTGATTTCCATACCATTTCCTCTTGGCGAACACTTGAAAGGGGCTAAATCTATTTTCTTTTGTAAAGTTGAATGGTTCACGACGAGCCCACAAGGGATCAAGTCTTGCTAAGTGTAAGGCTCCGACATCATAAGAGATGAGGTTAGGATCGTGTCCTGGGAAAATTTGGTGACATGGATGCTCAGTCCTTGGCTCTAAGCCAAAGAGGTTTCAGGCATGTGTGGGCCCATATCGGGTTCCTAAATCATCTTCGTGGTGGCCTTCGCTAGTTGGTGGCTCATAGGCTTCATGCCTCACTAGGTTGCCTTGCAGGTCTAAACCCTCCATAAAAAAATTGAGGGTTGTTTATGCCAAGCATACCTTGCGCTCTACTCCTTCACATGTTGCATTTGGTTTGTGTATCTCTCTACAAAGGTGACTTTTGAAGGAAAATTGGAGTTTCTCAAAAACAATGACATGTCGTAAAAGGCCTTATATTGTTAAGAAAACTTTAGTTTCTCTATTGTTCTTTGGCTAGTCTATCTATTTTTAATGCTATTGGCTTTTTGCTTCCTCAATATTTAGATTTTTATTTCCCTAATCTCCTTTTTTGTGAAATTCATTTTGTTTTTGTTGATGATTTCTTTTTGATAGTTTCAAACCTTTTTAATTTAATCAAAGCCCATTTTTAATTTAGCTATCACATATTTTTGTCTTTATTTATTTTCTTAATTATAACTTTTTATTATATTTTTTGTTATTCTTTATATTATTATTCTTTAACATTATTATCATTGTTACTATAAATATAATCTCTTATAATATATTTTGACTTCATCAAAGAGATGTTCATGCATGTTAATGTAAATGCTAGCACCAAAATCAAGATGAGTTAAATTGAAAACTACCCCCTTTCAACTAAATTTTTGAATCTTGAATTAAATTGAAAACTACCTCTTTTAACTACATTTGTGAATTATTCATTGATCTCTTCCAATTTCACTCTCCATTTCCATGATCTTTTCTAATTGAACAAATTTTACACTTTGTAAAAATAATCATAGTAGGATTTAGAAACTAGCATGAAAGCTAGATGATAAATATAAGCTGAAAATAAATAGGAGACAACCTTATATAAAAATGAATTAATTAGGATGGTAGATTAATATGATCTATGTGAGAAATAAATATCTAAGTATGTGTGGTGCCATAAGTGAAGGGTATATTATCAAATGGGTAGTGATGGCTATGGTGTAAGTAAATGTGTATTTTGATAGTTAAAATTTAGGGGATTAGTTTAGGTTAAATACTCTCTTTAGGTTATGGTCCTATTAGTTGGTCTAGCATGAAGTAACACGATATTGTTTTATCATCTATTAGGTTAATTACATAGGAGTTGTCAATGCATCTACTAAGGCTATTTGAATTTAGGGACTAAATTCTCTTAGTGTGGTATTCCTTTCAAGAAGTCCAAAATCATCCATTGTGACAAATAGATCACCACCTATATATGTAGGAATTCAATCTAGTACCAATAGAGAAACCATAAAGATATATTCAAATGTATTAGACTTGGGAACTCATTTATTCTTTTCGAGTATTTAAAGTAGGCTTTTGACTTCTTTTTTTCTAGTCTACTTGAGACCTTCTTTGGGTGTAGTGTACTTGAAGAGAATCATCCTTTTAAAGGGGTATTTTTAGCTCTCTTCATCTTCTTTTGTCTCTTTTTGGGAGAGTTCTTTCCCATTGAGCTTTCTCCTTTTCTTCATCTTATGGAATTCACACATTTCCTCATGCTTTGCTCATGTTACATAATATGTGTTAATTAGAAGGGAGTCAGATGTTTAGTCCTACATCTATTCCTCTTCTTCCTTGCCTTTATATGCAAGGCATTGATTTTTTATTTTACACACCCTTATTTTTAATGATAGATATAATTTTATTCCCACTATGTTCTTATCAAATATTTCATTAAATTTGGATTCTAATAATGATTACTCCAACAAAGGTAGGTTTAATGATTGATTTATTAAGATTCAAGTAAGATTCATTTGTATCTATATATGTATGTTAGGTTAAGGGAATTCATCTATAAGAACACAAAATTGGTTATTGCTTTGGTTATGGGTGTAGGATTGTTTAAATCTATTTGATCTATGTCTTGAAAGTTTAGTTATAGTTTCTTGGACACAATAAGCTTATGCATGAGGTCTAAGCTTTCATCTACTTGATCATGAATCTTGTCATATTGCTCTCAAATTAGAAGCTATTCATTTTATCTTTTTGTGAAAGTCCATTTTCCCTTCTCAATAAACACTCATTATTATAATTATAATTTACTGATATAATGATAAATATTCTCTAAAATAAAGAAAAAAAAAATATAATTATAAAGTTGAATGTCTATTATAATGTCATTACATAAAAAATATTATTCATATAGTATTCTTAAGCAAACAGACATTGTTTGATTGCCCAACTAATAAGGGATAAACTAGTTGATATTTTTATTTTTCTTTTGTCTCTTAGACAATTCTTTGGAGAATAATTGGGGCCATGGAATGAAAAAGGTGAGTAACAATACTTCTAAATGATAACAGCATTTACTTCTGACCATATGATTTTGTCCCTTGAAAATGAGGGCATGTAGTTTGGTGAGATTAGGCTACTAAGCGTTATGATGTTTGAGGGGTTATGTCTTAGATTTCACCGTTCACGAGTTCAATAAAATAAAATATTCCCTAAAAAAAGAATGCAAGGAAGCCAAATAATGATCAATCGATTCTTCGGTTGTTTTTAAATGTTTGTCTACCGCTCAATTTCATCTACAACTGCATTGGTTTACTCCGCATAACATAGCATGCAGATTGTTTACTCTCAATTAATCTTAATCAAGTCTACCTATTTATGTACAACTGTTTCGAGTAATCCCTATGTGTGGAACCAAGGTCTTATTTTTCTTTTTTATATGCCCACCCGCATTTATTTATTCTCTTCACAATTGATGGTTCTTCTTAGCTTCCATTTTGATCCATTCTTCCACAGTGGCAAACATGTTATTTTTAGAATCATGTATTGGGTTTTGGCTTTTATATTCCAATACTACCTTTGATTATGATATTGCCAATGATATCAACACTAGCATTTTGGATTGAGTTTTTTTTATTAGATAAATGGAGAGGGGCCTAAACCCAAACATCGTGCCAAAAGGCAAAAGAAAAGAGAGGAGTTAGTGAGTAGTGAGACCACCAAAACCAGTAAAGAGAAATCCCTTTACTAAAGAAAATACTTTTGAATGGAGAAATAATTGGTGGTAACAAAGGACTTGGCCCCAAAAGGATCACATAATAGAAACAAGAATAGAGGGGCTTAGGTAGCAACCCTAATGTCATCAAAACAAAAAAGCCCATAAATCACAAGGGCTATCCAAGAAAACTTGTGGAAAACTTAGACAAAGGGTTTTAAAAGACATCCCTAAATCTTTTTCTAGTAGAATTTCTTACATACGTGGAATGATGAACAACTGAACAATAGATTCGTTATCAACATTGTTAAGTTTTCAACCAGAATACATGAAATGCAATATTCAGAAACAAAAAGCCAAAAAAGACCAAATGACACAATAAGTTATCCTAGGAAAGCCCTCAACTTTAAAATACAAAGATCTTAATTATATGATTGATAACTCTTATTGGTCAATCAATAAATGTCTTCTTCTCTATTTGAATATCACAGTTTGAATACAAAAAATATAATGCTCTAAGAATCTCATAGATATTACTAACACAAAATTAATGTTCCTTCAAGAATATTGATCACACTCAGATTGAATAGGGGAGATTAATCTCTAGTGTATACCACTCGCAGTAAAGATATCATACTAAAGATAATAATAAACACAGAGAAAATAATAAGACTCAGATCACATGTTGAATAAATCTTAGTCACTTACAATACTCACTAAAGAATAAATTACTACACTAAAAAACTCATACTTTTCACAATTACCAAGAACAACCCAATACTTTGAGTATATCAACAATCATGGTAGACACACACTTTGAAGGAAATTGAATCAATGATATGTTGATCATAAAACAAGAAATATGCAAAAGCCCCAAATCGCCTTCATCTGGTATCAGAGCCAGCTTGAAAAAATAAAAATTCATAGTCAGTATAGATAAGAGAAAGAAAAGCAGAGAGTGAGTTTGCAAAGATTTTTTAGAAGCCAATCTAAGAAGTCTGTGTGCAGAGTTGTGAACAGAGGAATTTTTTGTGATGAAAGTTTGTCATCACAAAAGTGTGCAAGTAGAAATTGCAGCAGCAATTAGAGAAGTACGTGGATAGAAACCGGAGCAGCAAATTGGAAAAAGGAAGGAAGAGCTTGGAAATCAGAAGAAAAAAATTAGTCTTGAGGGTATTGAAGTGAACAGCTGTAGCTGTAGTTGTAAAAGGCAAAGATCATGTGATTTGGAAAGCATTACCAGTCACAAGATCTACAATATCAAATCTGCCACTATTTTATGAGATTATCTCTGAGATCAGAGAAGGAGAAGGTGCATGTGAGGCTACTTGCAGACTGGGAAAGAAGAGAGTTGCATCCGAATTTCCCCCCTCCTAATTTCCACGTGGAAGCTTAATCTTCTTTTTGTTGTAATGTTTTTACTTTTTGTTTGAAACTGAAGCTTTTTTTAAAGTTGAAAGTTTTAAACTTTGTACTTTTTACATTCATTAAAAAGTAAATAGCAATTGCTTTTAAAAATCTTTGGTCAAAGCAATTTTTTAGTCTTCTAAGCCTGGTTTTTAAAATAGGTGCTGATTTCAATTTTTTCTTTTTTTAAAAAAAGAAAGAAATGATATATTGGAATTTTTGTGAAGTGAGGAATAAATATTTTGTATCTAAGAGCATTACCGGTTGAAACTAACACTTATTTTTCAAAAATATTATAATAAAAAAACTCATTTTGTGTGTGTGTCCCATTTAAAGGGACAAGGAGAGTATTCATTTGTAGATCTCTCCTAGACTTGGTGTTGAGAAATTTGGGTCATTATGCATATTTTTATGGAAAATATGGCAGGCAATGTAATGTCTAATGTGTTGATTCCCGTCTTTAAAGGAGACAATTTTACATATTGGTGCACTAGAATGCAAACTTTGCTCAAATCTAAGGATTTGTGGGAAATTTTTCAAAATGGCTATGTTGAGATAGCATATGTAAATGCATTAAATGACCAACAAAAAAGGGAATACAAAGCAAATGTAAAGAAAGATAACGAAGCATTATTCTTAATTCAGGGTGCAATCACTCAAGCTATTTTTCTGAGAATAAGTGGTGCTCTTCATTCTAACCAAGCATGGCAAATATTAAGTAATGCATATCAAGGTGCACAAACTGCTAAATTGCAAACAATGAGAAAGAACTTTGAAAATGTAAAGATGACAAGTAATGAATCTGTCAATGAATTTTTGACAAAGGTAGAAGGTCTAGTGAGTTGAAGATGAAAATATTAGGGGAAGATGTAGATGACAAGAATGTCATTGAAAATATTTTAAGAAGTTTGTTTCTAAAATTTGAAGGTGTGGTCTCTACAATTGAGATATCTAAGGATCTCTCAAGCATGCAAATCAATGAATTAAGTGAAATTTTGTTAACTGCTAAAGAAAGAATGAAAAGTAATGAAGAAAGCTTAGAGCAAGCATTTTCCTCTAAAGATAATATAAGAGGAAAAATAAACACATTCTTTAAGAGTCATAATAAACATGACAATAACAATAAGAATGAATACAAAGGTGAATCTAGCAATTTTAGAGGAAGAGGAAATGATTCCAAAGGAAGAAGTAGGAACTTTAGAGGAGCTGGAAGAGGAAGAGGTAGAAGTAATGGGGGAGATAATAGTAAAAGGAATGTCCAATGCTTTCATTGTAATAAGTTTGGACATTATGCTCAAGAATGTTGGACCAAACAAGGTGAAATAGAAAAGAGAAATGCTCATAGCACTATTAAAGATAAACAAAATTTGTTTATTTCTTGCCTCAATACAAGTTTAAGTGAAAATAATGTGTGGTATATAGACTCTTGATGTTCTTTACATATGACATTTAATGAGAATCCATTTGTCAACTTGGATCCAAAGCATCAAAGTACTATAGTACTAGGAGATAATAATTCTCATGGAAGCAAAGGTAAGGCTACCATTGCAGTTACAATAGAATATGGTGAAGTGAAGCATATCAATGAAACATTATTGGTTCCAGCACTCAAAAAGAATTTGTTGTCTGTTGGACAAATGTTAGAGAAAAATTATCAAGTAACTTTTGATAAGAATGAGTGCATAATAAGAGATAAATTAAAAAATAATGCAATTTTTGCAAGAGCACAAATGACAGGGGATATGATGTTTCCTCTTCATTTTACTCATGGGAACCAAGCACTAAGGTCTAGTGAAATGAGTGAAAGTAAGATTTGGCACAAGAGATATGGTCACCTTAGTTTTAATGGGTTGATTTTACTAAAAAGATTAAAAATGGTTGAAGGTCTACCATTAATTGAAGACACAAAAGAGGTGTGTGAAAAGTGCATTGTTGGCAAACAACATCAGATACAATTTCTTGTTGGTAAATCTAGCAGAGCTAAAAAATATCTTGAGATAATCCATACAGATTTGTGTGATCCTATGGAAACACCTTCTTTGAACAAATCCAAGTATTTTTTAACTTTCATTGATGATTACTCAAGAAAAACTTGGGTATATTGTTTGGTTTCAAAATCAGACGTATTTAAAAAGTTTGTAGAGTTCAAAAACTTGGCTGAAAATCAAAGTGGTAAGTATATCAAAGTGATAAGGTCAGACAATGGAGGTGAATACAAGTCAAATCAGTTTATTGATTTTTGCAAAAATCATGGAATCAAAAGAGAGTTCACTACTTCTTACACTCCACAACAAAATGGAGTTGCTAAAAGGAAGAATAGGACAATTGTTGAAATGGAAAGAAGTATGTTGAAAGAGAAAAATTTGGATAAAATTTTTTGGGCAGAAGCAGTATACATAACAATGTATCTTCTAAATAGAAGTCCTACAAAAGTCGTTAAAGGGATGACTCCTGAACAAGCATGGTCTGGGGTAAAGCCAAGTGTTGATCACTTGAGAGTATTTGGGTGTGTTTCTTATGCACAAATACCAAAATAAAAAAGGTCTAAGTTAGATGATAAAGGCCTTAAATGCATTTTTATTGGTTATGGAAATGAAAATAAATCATACAAGTTGTATGATCCAATAGCAAAAAAGCTTGTGATAAGCAGAGATGTGGTATTCAATGAAATAGGAGAATATAGCAAAGACAATTAAACAAAAGTAAAAGAGATAGTTATTGATGAGATTGAAGAGGAGGAAGAAGATGTACCCGAATCATCTAGTGCAAGAGAAAGAAAATATCAAAAATATCAGAGAAGGACATAAAAGAATCATCCATCAACTCTTATGTTGGATTTAAATTTTGAAAAAATGACAACAAGGTCCAGGCAAGCAAAAGTAAATTTTGCATTGATGACTCAAATAAGGGAATATAATAAGCCACAAACATTTGAACAAGCTCAAGAAAAAGAAGAGTGGATTGAAGAAATGAATAGTGAAATAGACACAATTGAAAGGAATGATACATGGGATTTGGTTCAATTACCTCCTGGTAAGGAAGTTATTGGTACAAGATGGGTGTACAAAACAAAGTATAAATCTGATGGAAGCATTGATAAGCATAAGGCTAGATTGGTAGCCAAAGGGTACACTCAACAGGAAGGTATTGATTATACTGAGACATTTGCACCTGTAGCATGAATGGATACTATCAAATTGGTTTTGGCATTGGTAGCTCAACAGAGTTGGATAGTTTATCAAATTAATGGATTTTAAGAGTACTTTCTTAAATGGATATATTGATGAGGAAGTGTATGTTTCACAACATAAAGGTTTTGAAATACCTTCTAAAGAACATTATGTTTGTAAATTAAAGAAGGCCTTGTATGGTCTCAAACAGGCACCAAGAGCATGGTATTCAAGAATAGACTCATACCTACAATAGAAAGGTTTTTCACGAAGTCAATCAGATCCAATCTCTATATCAGAAGCTCAGCTAAGGATATTTTTATCTTAGTTCTCTATGTTGATGATCTTATCTACATAGGGAATAATCCAACTTTATTTGCAGAGTTTAGAGAAACCATGATTACTGAGTTTGAAATGATAGATTTGGGACAAATGCACTACTTTCTTGGTATAGAAGTATGGAAAAACAAAGATGAAATATTTATGTCTCAAAAAAAATATGCTTCAGATATCCTACAAAAATTTCAGATGCAGAGTTGCAAACTAGTTGCAACACCTATTGAAGTTGGACTTAAATTGTTTGCTTTAGATGTGTCAAATCTAGTGAATCCTACTCTATATAGACAGCTAATTGGAAGCTTGATCTACTTAACTACTACTCATCTAGATATCACATTTGCAGTGAGTTTAGTCTCTAGGTTCATGTCAGAGCCTAAGGAAACACATTGGAATGCAGCTAAAAGGATTCTCAGATATGTTAAAGGGACATTGAGCTATGGTCTCAAATTTCAGCATTCAGAAGATAGCAAACTAGTTGGCTATACAGATTAAGATTGGGTGGGTTCTGCTGATGATCGAAAATCTACTTCTAGTTACGCATTTAGCCTTGGTCCTGCAGTATTCTCTTGGAAGTCCAAGAAACAACCTACAGTATCACTTTCTACAGCAAAGGCAGAATACAAAGATGCAACATCAGCAACTTGTCAAACTATATGGTTGAGAAGACTACTAGAAGACTTACACAACATTCAAAGTGAACCTACCTTATTGTATTGTGACAACAAGAGTGCTATACAAATGACAAAGAATCCAATATTTCATATTAGAACCAAACACATTGAGATACAACATCACTATATCAGGGAATTGGTTTAACAAGGTTTGATCGAAATTGTGTACTGTAGTACAAAAGATCAGATTGCAGATATCTTCACAAAGGCTTGACCTCGTGAAAGGTTCCAAAAGCTCAGGGATCTACTTCATGTTCATCCCAATGGTCATTATGGGGGAGAATAACAACAATAATACCCATTCGGGGCCTACTTGTGCAGTCCTTATTGACTACATAGTCTAATATTTATTATATGGTTGTATGTATTTATGTTTGTAGTTGATAGTTGCAGCTCTTTATGATTGTAGTTGTATTATTGGTGAATATGGTTGAATCCCATAATTTCACCTCCCTTTTTTTTTTCTATATAATGGATGCCCTGCCTCTCTTTTCTTAAGGCAATTTGGGGCTTTTGCATATTTCTTATTTTATGATAAGCAGATCATTGATTCAATTGCCTTCACACTTATCACAAGATACAAGATGTGCCTATAAAGACTATCACCCGACCCTTCATCGAGAAGCTTATGTTACATCCAAATGAAACAACAAGAGTTATGAAATATACTGCTTGAAATTCTTTTCAGTATGCAAGAGTCATGCAAAGCACATACACACAACAATAAATGATAAACCATGATGCCATCTCAGCTCACATGAATAATCAGATTCCTGTTAGCACAAACATGTTTTGTGAGCTTGAAACAACACAATATGAGAGGCAAATATATATGGTGATGGTTATTATAGAGTTTCAATACTCCAGCTTCAACAAGATACACAACAACAAGGACAATCCACCACATGATATGCAGGAGAATAATTATGATATAACTAGAAACTTATGAAATAATTGATCATATGAATGAAGGGGAAAATTCTGAGATAGAGAGAAGATGAAATGAACAATAATGGAGCTGAACTGTAATGATCATAGAGATAAAAAAAAGAATGGAATCATTCTGAGCAACATGTGAGAAAAGATCATCAAGAAAAAATAGCATGTCCATTGTAGGTACAGATGATATCTCCTACTACTACCCAAAAACATTAACAATCCCTCTTAGAAAAGGAGATATCATTTGCATATTTCATGTCAAGGAGTCTCTCAATATGACAAACACAATGTCTCCATCCACATGTGTCAACAACAAAACTTTATCATGGATTCTTTCAATGTGATATCGTCATCTCAATATGACATTCACCATGGCTACTTCTATGTTTAAACAATATGATCAAAACTTGAAGGCATACTACTTAGTAAGATGGCCTTGGCATCATCATCGTTGAATTTAGAGTTTACAGCTAAAATTTTATTAAGGGGAGAACAAAATGTTGGTATATGTTAAACAACATAGTCTCCCTCTTTCATCTTCAACTTCAACAATTTCTTCTTTATGAACTTTTTGGCACTAGAATCTTGTGAACCAAAAAATGTTAAGCCCATCCCATATTTATTTGATATCTTTGATAAATCAATGTGATGCAAATATTGATCTGATAAATAAAGAACAATTGATGTCACATCCATACACTCTTTAGCCATCCATTTTGTTGCTTCATCTACATCTTTTAGTTTTCTAAAAATTTCACTCACTATGTCCAAAAAATATTTTTCAATCGAAAGCAATTATATTTTAATATTTCATATTTGAAATTCATACCCTCAAAATTTGGAAATAGTAGTTATTTTATCCAGTATCCTTATTACTCAAAAGATCAAAGCTACAACATATTATTTTGATACCACTTCATAAAGAAATAGATTTACTCATACCTCTAAAAACACACCTCCTAGTTTTCGTTCTCCCCATATTCAAATATATGAACTATATGATGCATATCAATAATCATTACATCTCATACAATGACATCTCCTATGACATTTCCATCCTCAAAGTGCCTATGTGGCCAACTCAACTTGTCAACTTTATTGGCCTAGTCCAAAAATACAACTCAGTCGAGAGCAAATTTTTCCTGCACATCTTGTTTGAAGAAATATAATAGGTATTCAAGTTTATATCAAAATATATCATAGAAATAATCCACTTCATGAATTATCAATGTGCTTCTACCAATCATATCAATGCATCACATCATATGTAGACAACCATGAGACAACACTAATTTAGGCATGCTACTTGAGGGTTATATTGGAAGATCAACATGGTTAATAATGAGTAGAATGAGCTTTAAGTAGATTGGAATGATCATCCCTAAGGAATGGTCATTTATGGATTTTTTTGGTTCCCAAGACCCCCATGATTATTCTGATCATGTCACAAATATAGCTCAAATTCTATCACAAACACATGTTCTAGATCTTCTCACATGTAGGAAGGAGGCCACAATAATATGCATGCACTATATCAATCTTATAATATTTCAAAAAGAAAAGAATTCAAATGTTATTATTGTTTGGAAATTGGACATGTGTAGATGAATTGTGTTTAATGGGATAAAGATCTCATTGATGGAAATTTGAAAAATACAACATTCATTGCAATTGAAGGTGAAACACACTTTTATGGTTTTTTCGTGCATACAAATGACTCATTTGATAATGATAGATCACATCACAGTGAACAAACTGATGAAATATTTATTCTTTATAGAATATAAGATAATATTGGAGGTTGGAGGCATTGGAGGAAAGAGATTATGTATCATTCCAAGCTAGCTTCTTGCTTAGAGATTATTTATTTCTTGAGAAGAACCTTATTTGTGTCTTTGAGGAAAAGAGGGTGCTTGACATATATGACAAGAACCTTTTTAACTGCATTGGGAAACACCAAGCCTAAGGCTCAAGGATTTTCCTTGGGCATCCAACCCAAAGGCTATGATGATTCAAATAGGCCTTAAACATGTTTTCTAGCAAACATACCAACTAGTACTATTTTAGGCATAGATTTTGGCTCATTTATCATATTTTGAAATAAGTTGCTTTTTTAGAAGCTAGACTCTATTCTACACACATTCAAAAAAAAGTTTTGATTTTTGATCAATTTTCAGTGATTTCTACGGGGAGCATGCTCAAATTTTGTGTTTTCAAGATGTGTCCACTTGATAAATTTGTAAAAAATCATACGTTAATGAAAAAATTAGTAGAAAAATCTAGGATAAACTATGTAGTGCTAGCTAACTTCTCACTGCAACAATTTTTTAAAAAAATTAAAAAGTTAACATTTTATGCGGAGCACACAAGATGCTATGTTATGTTTTTTCGTAAAAACCATGACCACTTTTTGTTCTCCCCCTTTTTGAGGACCTTAATATCAACCATTTCAAAATAAATTAGTAATTTAGAAACTAGATTTAGAGTACTACAACTCTTGTTCTTGTCGCATCTTCAAATTTTGAGTCTAAGTATCTTCAATTTCTCATTGAAGTTCAGAGTTTTCTTATTTCAGAAAAAATAAAACTTAAAAAAAAAAGTGGCATCTTATACCCCCCTTTTTGTCCCCCATCTTTGTGCAATTGCCCACCTTTTATCCTAGAAAATAAATTGTATATATGAGAATCATGGCCAACAATTGAAAAAAAACATACATTTTGTGTAGCAACAAAATTATAAGTTTTAAAAAATTTGTTGACCATTTAATTTTAAAAGATTTCACTTTGACCTCTAAGAAAATTTTAAGGATATCTAACATAGTGAAGAGAAATTAAGTAGATTTCCAATAATTTAACTTGTCATTTCGTTACTCTCAACAATTAATATGCTAATTTTGGTGACCATAAGGATTTTGAGAAAGACTTTTTGGAACAACTTGAGAGGAAAAAATACAAAATAAAGGCAAAGTGTGCAAAAAATAAGAAATAATGCAAAGGTATGAGGATAACTGAGAGATGAGGAATTCAATTTAAGTAATGTATGTAGATTTAAGTCGGGATAATCATTAAAAACAATAATAAAAAATTAAATTAAATTAAGAATTAAAAAAGAAAGATAAGGCCACATGATAGAGGAGAAAATATTTTCAATAGATAAAGAAGGAAAGGCCCAAACCAATAACAACAACACCCTCAAGGCACAAAGGAAGAATCTCACAAGTGGTGAGATTAAGTAAACAAAAGCTTTTAACCAAAGCTAAGAACCAACAACGAACAAGTGTCCTAGCCCTAGATTAATAACTTCTCTTTCTCAACAAGAGAAAGAGGGAGAAAAGAGCTAACATATTCATTCCTTTGTTTACTAACACCAGTCCAAAAAATTCTATTATTTGAACTCCCATAAGGAAAGGGAGAAAAGGAGGTCCCCCCACCAAGGGAGACAAAAATTAGCCAAAGGGAAACAATAGGAAGAGAGGGTGAGAGGTGATCAGCAACCAAAAGAGAAAATGTCAAGGGAGAAACAAGAAGAGATAAATCTTAAGAAGGAACTCTAGTAGGCATTAGGAGAAGACAAAGCCACCTCAGCTAAGCACTCCTTAGAGTCATGAGAGGATACATCTACTGAAGCGACAAGATCATCAACAACCTAGGGATTGTCAAAAGTATTCTTCTGCTTGAGTAGAAGGACCCTTCCAACAACACTTAGATAAAATTAAAGCCAAGTGACTAAAATAAAACGATGACAATAATGAAAAGGATTTCCCTCATAATCTAAAGGTTGAGACCAAGGCTAATCCCTAACCATCAAAACCACTTCACCATGAAGAGGAAAGGGGAGTTCAATGTCTCATGAATGAAGTTGACTCATCTATCTTAATAACCTACTAATAGAATTACCTAATAGATTCATAATAAGACAACTCCTAAAATTAGGGGGAGATTAGAAAGCCACATCCATACTAGGCACATGTTAAGTGGTTCTCATAGTGGTTGAATGTATTATTCCATGGCTTAGTAGAGAATGGATTTTCTCTCCAAAACCACAACTTGTCCAAAACCAAGTTAATTTATTCTAAAGAAGAGAAGGAAGCAATGAAGAAGCCTTTAACACAAGGGGAAAGCTCAATCTCACAAATCCAAATGGGTCAACGAGAATTCTTGGCCCAATCATGGAGATCAAACAAGGAAGCAAAAAGACTAGAAAGAAACTATAAACCAAGGCCTTGTTCAAGTAGAATTTCTTATTAACCACAACATCCTTACCACAAATCACCATAGGAGGGGCTTGGAACAAGAGGACTAGACTTTATCTAGGAAGGACAGAAGGCCTGACAATTTGAGTGAAGCTTTGGACATCCCTAATAGAAGCCAAAGGTCCAAAAGCTACAACCTTGACCCCTAAGGGACTAGGACACATAGAGGGTTCTCTAGTAGAGATACCAACACCTAAAGCATCACCTAAACTAGTACTAGAAAACCTTGAGACAAATGCGACAACATCACCACACCAGCAGACATAAGCACCTTGACACCATGAAAATCCCCTAAACTAGAACTAATACAGGGGAAGAGTGTACCAATCCATATCAAGAATCGGAGTCATAGTAAATTCCTCGAAGGCACCTATGCATACAATCAAATCCTATTTTGATTAACTACTTCAAAAATAAATTCTCTAAATTATAGAACATATCCTATAATTAAACCTTTATATGTTTCCTTATAATATGGAACGACAATCCAAATTTTGTGAAGTGTGCTAGAATAATTTTGTCTGATTTCTCTGACGTGTTTTGTGCTTTTCACCAAAAATATTGTAGCCACCATAGAAGCGTCTTGAAATAATAAGTTTTCATCAACTGATAATATAACTCTCTTACATAAAAGATAAACCAGAGCACAAAACTCTGATAACTAAGTTGGAACAAACCAGATGGTATTGTATTGCTAATAAACCACACAATTTTCAACTGCCAAATATTTACATAGAAACCTGTCTGCAGAAAACATATAGATCTTCGGGCATAACATAAACTCCTTGCGTTTATTTAGAGATATTCTATTGCAAGATGGTGTGCTATATAGTTGGAAGAAAGTTTATTTTGATGGAAGAGTGAGCGGAGGATCCAAGTGAAGCACAAGTGTCATTGCTGTAGTTTTGTTTGTCACCACGCCTCTGTGCAGAGCAATTCTGTACTTACCTTTACTCACTTTCTGCACACCATCACAAATGTATTCAATCATCAGTTTCCTTCAATTTCACAACTTACATTACAATAAACTCAGAGCATTTGAACTCAAAACTCACCACAAGAGACTCGCCAAGATTGATAACGAGAGCACCAGGAAGAGGAGCAACAGAGATCCAACCGCCATTTTTTTTCTCAACTTGTAAGCCATCGCAGACATTATCTTGAACAAGAATAGTAATTGCACCGTGGTCTGTGTGAGCATGAGTGCCCAATACCTTGTCTGGGTGTGGGCATGGCGGATAATAATTGGCCCTGTAGAAAAGATTGTAACCTCCAAATTCTTTGCCCAGATCCTCGGTGGGCATACCCAAATCTTCCCATATCATGTTCAGCAGATGCATCATAAGTTTGTTGGATTCCTTTCCAAGCTCTTCTATTGTTCCTCTGCAAATTAAAGCCAAAAGAGCAGAGTGGCAATGTAAAGCAATATGCTAAGGAACTTAAAAAGAAACTTGAGCTGTTTATAAAGATATCTGTTTGTTCAGGTTTTGTTTAAACAGCGAGTTTTGAGTTGGTTAGGTGGTTCATCTGAAAACGTACTAATTTTTCTAATAGAATCTATCTACAAAAACAATTTCAAATAATAGATTTCGTTCATTCCTACCAATATTAATATTAATGACTAGTGACTGCATCGACATGGTTTATAGATAGTAAGCCTCCCACCCCACATCTATAGTTGAGAATGGGGCTCCATAAGACGGCTGACTATGGCTTGGCTATAGGTGATCTTCCCCTATCTAAGATGGTGCAGGAGCACCTCTATGAGGGCCCTCACCTTCTTGTTTTTGGTATGTTAATGTTTTGTAGTTGGAATAAGAGTCACATGGAGTTGGACTCAATTTTGGCTGTGCCTAGGCTTGTGTTAGTCCTAGAGATCTACTAGTCTCCTTAAGTGTGCTTTGCCCATTAACTCAAGCAAGGCTGTCAACTTGAGGTTTCTTGGGGTTCTTCTTGAGTAGTGGTCTAGGAGTTTGTGTTTGTAGTCATTAAATGCACATGAGTGCTTTGGAAGGCCTAGTAATGGTCTATTATGATGAGTGAGCAAAAGTTGCTCAAGCAACTAAAAACATGCTCAAAAGTTGCTAAGCAACTTTGCACTTTGTAATGACTACCTAAGCTTAGAGGCTCTATACGCCCTAAAGACCTAATACTCACGCCAAGACAAGGATATTTAAGACTTTTCTAACCCTAATGTACGGGTTGGTTGTCAGAAGTGAAGATCTACAGTACGGAGAGGCAGACTGGTGAAGAATTGTGTGCTACAGTCACTGTTGTATGACTGAATACTTGTGAATACATCTAGTTTTGTGTGAAATCCTGTTGTGTGATCCATTTTGTGTTGTTAATACTTCATTGTGTGTGGTGTTTTTCATCTTTTAGTGTGCTGTTGTAATCTTTTTCTTATCTCTGTTGTTCTAGACTGTTCCCTGTTCAGTTTTGAGGAACATGGAGTGAAAGGGCTGTAGCTTTGGTCTCCACCGTGGAAAGCCCATGGGATTGTAGATTCTCAAAGTACAGACCCTAATGAATATGTACTATGATGCAGGGCCCTGGAGCAAGCAAACAAACAATAGTTTGTGGAAGCCCTAGGCGAACTATGCTCAGTTCGGTTAGGGACAGTCAGCACTAGAAGAACTCTACAGGACAGTGGGTGGAGTTTCAACACTTGCCCTTTTTAGGGGGACATATGTCATGTATGAAGGTTGTCTGGTTGTAAGGAGGAGGTCAGGAAAGTCAAGGAAGCAGGCTAATGAAGACCTAGACAGAGAGGAGGTGTTCAAACCCTTAATACCCTCATTTTTGCCATATAACCTGTACGCTCACATGAGCACCTAAGACCTCAAAAATCTTTGAGATTGAGGCATATGTATGAGAATTCCTTAAGGCCAGGAATTTTGGTTTTGCACAGGGAAGGGGTAACAAGCCCTACAATTCCGGAAGGAGGCCTAATTGGCACTTCCTTGTAGCCCTAGTTTCCAAAGGAACTACTAAATCGGGTGATCCCCAAAACTTAGTAATGCTTGGAGAAGGTGACCATAGTCATAAAAAGTCCTTGGAACTCATTAGAATTCACTGTTAGGCTGTGGAGTAGGTTTGGAAGAAAAAAGTCCCTTATTGAGCCAATGTGAGGGATAGTGCTTGAAAGCAAAGCTTATCATGATAATAGTTGAACTTGTGTAACTTGGTGGGAAGGTTAGAATGATCAGGGGTCCCTTGAGTGTACAAGGTTCTTATAGGTCATCCACGGGTGTCAGGAGTGCACTTGAGTCCTTGGGCAAGGAGCAGAGCATAGACTAGCTAGTCTATCCTAGCCTCCTCACCATAAGATGAGTGGAAGGATATAATTGGTGGAAGGGATATTAAAGAAACAGTGGCTAAGTTCCTTACAAAATGTACTATAGAAAAAAAAAAATGTCAGAAATTTTTTTCAGATTCGTGAAAACACAGTTATGTTTTTCCAAATTTTTTGTAGTTTTCGACCACAAAATATGCAGATCATGAAGAAAAGATGGTGAAAATTTTGCGAAAATCTGTTGTGTTTTCCGTTTTTTGAAATTTGATCAACAGTACATTTTGTAGGGAGCTTAACCGCGTCCATTAAAGTATTGGATGAGAGGAGTCATTTAAATAAATCAAAACTTAGAATATGTTGTTTAAGTCTGATCGTTAATCAACTAGAATTATTGTTTTCGTAAATAGATAATACCACCCATTAACATTTAAACACATACTATCATATCTAAATGCGAAAATATTAAAATCTTCAATACCATCATGAATTGTTAGCTTGAGCTTTAGTCTAACCTATAGTCTAAATACATATTATCATCTCTAACTATGAAAATCTTAAAATCTTCAATACCATCATGAATTTTTAGTTTTAAGCTTTTGGCTAACCTATAGTCTGTGGGCGTTGAGGGCCAGAGATGGGGAGCTTTAAGTGAATCAGGAGCAAGGAAGGCATAGAGCGAATCCATCCAATCAGTATGCTGGCCTCTGAAGCCCTCTGTTCGTCCATAACCAGCAATCTGGTCTGTTTTTCCTTCCTCTCGAGCCCATTTCATTTTTTCCTCTACTGGAAGCTCAAAGAAGCCTCTTGCTGCTTTCCTTGCATTCTCCACAACATGTAGAGGAATACCATGATTCACCACCTGTAATCAATCACACATGAATGTTAAACTAAGCAATTCATAGCTTAAAACTTGTTGGGTAAACCCAATTGATGTTGATCATGTATATCACCTGGAAGAATCCCCATTCCTCACAAGCAGCAGAGATTTTCTGGCTTATTTTCTCAGGAGACTCACTCATGTCAACCAAGGGAAGCTCTTCAAACACACCATGTTCAAACAAGGGCCTTTCTCTGCCTTGAACAAGAAACTCCTGAGGCACTTGACTGAGGTTCTGAACATAATGCTCTACCATACTTGCCATCTCAGAAATTGTGTGTGAGTTATGAATCCTAGGGGGTTATTTATAGATGTAGAGTGAGAAATGTAAGTATGAAGAGTTTAATATTTTATTAAAGTTTGTATAAGAATGTTATTGATTCTCTGATATTTGGATTAAAAAAGGATTGTGCTGAATAGTCTTGAAAGTGAACTGAACCAATGAACATAAACTAAGAATAAGATATGACATTATTATGGACTGATTTGAGTCTGAAAAGTATTTTTTTAAATAAAATAATAAATGCAGTGCATGTGTTTGCTTACCACAGCAGCCATGAAAGTGATCTGAGAGCAAATTTCGCCGTGAAAAAAGGGCTTGCATACAGTATTAAAGTGGGGGCTGTTGAAGAATACAATATTAAAGATAATTGTGGTTGGTGAGATATCAATTAAAATGGCCGCCTCTAAACCAAAAGAAAAAGGTAGGTACGTCGTTGAATGGTATGAGCACCCTGTGACCACTTGAGTGGAAAAATAATTGTTTATTCTTATTATTTTCAACAAATTTCTAAGTTATATTAATTGGGTAGTTATTATAAACTAGGGTCTAGGTAAATGGACCTCGTGATCTTATAATTATTGGAGGAAGCTCTAGTCAATTAAGCTAAGTCCTCCAAAAATAAATTTTATATTAAAAGAAAGTTTAAAATATAATTTTTTTTATAAATTTATAAAGTGTTTGTAGCGGTATGTATTTTGTATTTAGTTTGTTATTATTTTTTATTTATTTGTAAAATGATTTTATTTGATTCTAAGAAAAATTGTTCAAAAATTTCAATAGGGGAGACTTTATAAACTTCTCTATCAAACATCATTCATATTTTTGTAAAGGGAAAAGAAATTTTTTTTAAATCATGGATTTACAACTGAAATTTGTTTTGATTGTTGAACAATGTTTGTTTTTTTATAATAAAAGCAACAAAACAATGGTGCTAGTCCTTACAATGACATGTCTAAAAGGTCGCTTACAACTGGTCAAGAACATACCACAAAAAGTAAAGACCAGAACATGCCACTTACAATACACTAGTAGAATAGCTAGTAATTCACATCAAGAGTGGATTGACAAAATGCCCAGAACTCGAGGGAGAGTTTGAGAAGAGGAGGAAGAACGATCTTTCCTCCTTCGACAAACACTTCAATTCAAGCAATACTATCATTAGCAACACCATCACCAGGGGGAGCAAGTGGAGAACTCTCAGTAAGGCATTTGGCACAAGGAGGAAGAGTGCTAATGAGGAAGCACGCCATCTACCAAAGGTTGGACCAAAATAAGAGCAATAGGTAGACAAGGGTTCGTGCAACCAAAGGGGACCAGTATACCAATAGAAAGAGGTAGAGTAGGACCTATTGTGCCTGAGGAGACCATACTAGTAACGGGAGGAGGCAAAACATCATCCTTGGAGGTATCATCATCAACCTATGAAAAGTCATCCGAGAAAGAATTAGAAGCCAGGACTATTAGGTGATCACCATTAGCATCCTTCCGCGAAGTGATAGTGCATTTAAGCTATGAGAGAGAATAATTCATGGCCAAGTGACCGATAGAAAAGTAGCATGGGCATCAAAAGGGGAGACCCTCATAATCCAAAGATTGTGTCCATGACCTATCCTCAACCATAAGAACCACATCTCCATGAAGAGGTATGGAGATGTCAATATCAACCAAAATGGATACAAAGTATAAAGTGTTGGCATTAAGCAGGATTGCCACTAGTGACAACACTTATTTGCATCCTGAGTGCAAACCGAGCAGAACAGTGCAAACCGAGCAGGACAGTGCAAACCGAGTGACATTATGTCTACTGAGTCACAAGTATTTACCGAGTTTGAAACTTACCGAGTGGTTGGTATGAACCAAGCCTTCACTTCTACTGAGTGCATGACGATGCCGAGTAATGCAGTGGACGCCGAGTATTAGAAAGTCACCGAGTTAGTTTGCAGGAACCGTGTAACCATACTTGGGCCGACTCAGTAGCACTTATGTTTATTTGTTAAGCCGACTTTGTAATTGTAATTAATTGTTTAGACTTGTATATAAACAATGTTGTACAAATACCAAGTAGTATGAATGTGGAATAAAAAGGGGAGATAAAAAGGCAGAAACTAGTGAATTACAAAGGGCTACTATACATAAGGAGCAGCAAAGACAAATTCATCACAGAAGGTGATCAATACATCAGCGAATCTCATTCAGCAATCCAGTTGCAAAGTAAGAGATATACTGTTTCATTTTAACCAGTGAATCAGTACTAAAATCCTCTAACCAGGTAGACTTAACAGTCTTTTGTAAAATCTCTTTACCGAGTACATACTTCTTTTGTAAGTTTGTAAAAACCCTTTAACATGGTGGATTTAGCAATCCTTATTGCTCCTAGCAGGGCAGATCATCAGAAGTGATCAATGTAAGCCTTAACCGGCCAACTTTATACTGCAGTATTAAAGCTTTGTGGGTTTCATCCCCACCCCAATTTTACTTTCTTTTGGAAGGTTTCTGGGTAACCAAATCTATGTGTCATTGTTGTGAATGCTTTTATGTTTCATGCTTTCTATATGCAAAAGGATAAAGTGAACTATATGTTAATACATCTGATATTGAAAAAAATTTGAAGTTACTGATTCACCCCTCCCCTCTCAGTAACTTGGTTAATTCTTGAATATTTCCAACAATTGGTATCAGAGCTGTATTGGTTCTCAAGATAAAGCTTAACTAGCTTGAGCAAAGATCCAGGACAATGGAGGTATTCAAACTGAACAAGGTGATTGAAAATGAAAAGCTAGATCTGGAAATGGCCATAGCTAAACTTAAAGAAGCAAAAGAACATCTTTCCCAATCCCTAAGAAGAAGGAAGGAACTTGCAAATCAGATGAATGATCATAATTACATTGAAGAAAAGATTGAAGATCTTTTTCCCTCAAATAGTTCAGATGAAGCAAACAATGCTGTCAAAGAACTCCTAGAAAAGAATGGGTCTCTGTAGGAAGAAGTGAGAAAATTAAAAAGAGAACAAGAACTACACTCAACAAGATTTTGTGAGATCTTAGAACAAAGAAACAAGTTGAAAGATGAATTAGATGGAAGGAACAATGAAGTCCAAAATAAAACCCTTCAGCTAGAAAACCTAATTGATCAGATCTCCCATACAAATGAGGAAATTCTGACTCTAAGATCAGAAATAGAAAGCACAAGAGAAGAACTAAGATCTGAAAAGAAAATCAATCTAAGATTGGTGGATGACCTAAACACCAAAAAATAAATCAATCAAAGAATGTTGAAGAACCAAGAAGACTTAAATCAGCTGCATGATCAAAATCTTCATAGGCAAAAAGGAAAAGCAGGACTTGGATACAAAGGAGAAGGTGAATCTTCTAAGCAAGGTACACAAAGGAATCAGAAACCTACTTGTAATCATTGTGGCAAAATAGGATATACTTCAAATAAATGTTGGAGCAATGAAAAAGCAGAATTCAATGGAAAATGCTACAACTGCAATCAGCATGGTCACAAAGCAAATGAATGCAAGGAAAAACCAAGATTCAAAGGTAATTGTCACAAATGCAACAAACAAGGTCACAAGGCATCCGAGTGTAGATCCAAAACATTCAATCCAGCAGAACAAATTATGAAAGCAATGTTTGGATGGGATTACAACACTTGGTGTAGATGTCATTACTGTGGAGAATTTGGACACATTGGCATGAACTGCATAAAACATCATCTAAGGAAAAGAGATACTACCATAAGATGTTTCAAATGCACTAAACTCAGTCATATAGCCAAAAATTGCATGAATGCTAGTGAAATTGAAGATGGAAAGAAGAATGAAGCAACTAAGATCAGGAAACAGATGAGACAACAGTGGATTCCTAAATCTACCGAGCAAACTAGTCCAAGTAATGGAATGGGTGGCTCTACCGACTCAAACTAAATTCCCAAGAAAGCACTGGAACTATATTCTCATAGACAAATTTCAAGCAGTTCTAGAACTGAATTAAAAGAAAGATCTAAATTGGCATACAAGATGCAATAAGATCACAGGAAGGTCGGTATCAGTTTTCACCGAGCAAGGTCGGGAGCTATCTAATATGATTACCGAGCGAGGTCAGAGCAATATGAATTCTCAAGTTCACCGAGTTGCGAAGTCTTTACCGAGAAATTAATTCATAGTGGGTGACAGTCTATCGAAATTCATACCCTAATTTCTACTAAGCATTAATGACAGAGTTGTAAACAAAAGGCAAGAAATCAAACTCATTCTTCACCGCGAACTTTAGCATTTTTGAGAGCAGAAAATTTCCAGAGCAATCAAGTGATTCAAATACTTTTGCGAAAAGAATTCTCTGTGAGCTACCATGGCATCATCCAGCGCTTCAGCGAAGAAAGGAACAGAAATGATAATCCAAGGGGAATGGAGAGCACTAGATTTCAAACTCGTGCCCGCAATTGTAGCAACCCTAGACCCGAACGGAGCTCAATCTCATATTCCTCCTAAGGTACTACTTGTTAACGATATTCGCAATCATTTCAATTGTGCAATTCAAGAGATGGGAAACCTAGAACTAGATATTGTGCGTGAGGAACTGTGTGCGAATGGTGTTCTAAAACCAGAGCACAAACATCTGGAAGACAAGGGATTAGTTCACATTACACATTTACCTCGAAACTTTCAGGAGAAATGGGTTAGATACATTCTCAGCCATGTACACAAAGGCAAGATTTGGCTTGAGCAACCCATAGAGATCACTAAGAAGATGATTCACCGAATCACCGGTCTTCCCATGTTAAACAAAGTTAAATCTACCAAAACCCTAGGTCAGCCGGAGCTGGAGAAGAAAACCCTAGCCGAGTGGGACGGTAGAGGCATGAAAGTAAGCAGCATTACTGATGCTGAACTGAAGTTTGGAACACACATCATTGCTCATAAAATATACAGTTCAAGTCGGCAGAATAGTGTTCCATGCGAAGCCATAGACCTAGCATACAAAGTGGTAAAGAATAATTTATCATTTGACCTTGCAGATTTGTTGTTAAAACAGTTTAACAAGAACATGGAAAGCATTCAAACTTCCAAAAACAATCCATGTAAGTTTGGATCTCTACTGGTCTATTTATTTTTCTATGTTCAGAAATTCTTCCCTTCCAAAGGAAAAGTAGTATGGAGAAAGGATGTGCCAATTCTTTATGAGATAAATGAATATATTTCAGAAATGGGTGAAAATTTTGAGAACATCATGGATAGTTATTTTGAGTCTTTCAAGGAGAAAATGAACGACAGATTCCAGATTCCACAGAAGTTGGTGGAGGATTATAAGGATGATATTTGTTTCATGGTGGACTGTGACAAAGTATACATTCAAGCAGCTAAACCGAGGATTGTACATGTGAAACCTCTTCCTTATGAGGTAAACATTGATGAAACAAAGAATATCATTGAAGCCCTCCTTAATCAGCCTATTGATCCCAAAGCTCCATATTTTGGGACATATGAAGAAGCAAAAGTGAGAATTGAATTAAGTATAAAGCTTCCACAAGCAGTAAATAAAGGAAAAAAGAGGATAGCCAAAATGCAAGCTATCACACCTCTAATGCTAACTGAGGGCAGAGGAGAAGACATTGGAGAAGAAGAGAAAAAGGATGAGAAAATAGAGGAACCAGAACCTACAAAGAAGAAAGGAAAGGTATTCATCACCAAGGTACCTAAGCCTCCCACTGCCGTATTTACAAGGAGAAGTGCAAAGGGTAAGGCAGACAAAAAGGAAAAAGATATAATATTCAAAAAGCCTCCTCTAACCCTTCAAGAGAAGATCAAACTTTTGAGAGAAGGATCTGGAGTAAGTAATATAAAATCTTTAAAATATGAAATAAGATCGGAAACAGAACAAAAGGAGATTGAAGATGCTGTCATTGAAAAGATGGGACAGTGGAAATACTCTCCTGATGAAATAGCCCAACAGATTCCAGGAGCTTTATTAGATCAAATAAAAATGAGATGGGCCAATGCAAGGCAAACTGTAAAAGACATATTTGATCAAACCCTGAAACAGTTAATGCCGAGCTTGAAAAATGATGAAATAAAGAAGGCATTGAAGGAGAATGAAAATAAGATGACACTGAAGTTCAATACTTGTTTAATTCTGATTAACAATATTGAATCAGTTGTGAAGAGTGCAAATGCCACATGTAAGAACATATACCATCTTCACCAACCGAGTACTGAATCAGTTATAATAAAAGACATTGAAGATGACAGTGATGAACAGGAAGAAGCCACTGAGGTAGATGATACTGTGAGGATAGCGGCAGAAGTCATTGCATCACTTCCTACCTCTCCAGCAAAAGTTGCTACATCTAGCCCGGAGACATCTTCAAGCATGGTTGTGACAACTTCAACATTTGTCCAATCACCTATAGCAACAACAGAAGTAACTACCATTTCTTCTACCAAGTTGCAGTCTCCTATTTCATCAAGTTTTTCAGCAGTAAGTATTCCAGTTTTTTATTCTACAAGTGTAAATACTTCAGCTTTAAGTTCTCCAGTAGATAGTATACCATTCTTTATAGCCAATCCTACTATGTCTACTATCACTACTCCTAAGGCATTAAGTACCATAATAGATAAGCCTAAGGCTCAACCGAGTATAAGATTTTTGGGCAAGAATATAGTAGAGGATATAGACCTAGATGAGGAAATAGAGATTCCAACATTGGATTTTGCAAATCTATCAGTGGATCAAATGCAAAATATAGGTGAACTCCTCCAAAGGAAAGCGAAGAAAAAGAAGCTTAAAGAGGAGAGAGACAAGGAATATAAAATCATTAAGGATGCTAAGGACATTTTGTCAGAAGCATTAGGTATTAAAATAGACTCCTCTCAACATGTTTTGTTACAATTAGCAGAAGCGGTAAATAAGTACAATGAGGATTCATCTGGGACAGACAAGTTAGTTGAAAAAGCCGAGAAGAAATTCAACAATAAAGTGCTTGAGCACATTGCTCAACACATAGCTATTAATCAAGCAGAATTATCTTCAGTTTTGACAAACATTGAATCTTCCTATTTGAATGTTACCTCTCTTTTGGCCAAACTATGCAATGTTGCCGAGTTCACCAAGGATGTCAAGGATAAAATGAATAAAATTGATGAGGATTTGAAGATTCGCATATAGAAGCTACAACTTGAACCAAGTTCAAACTCTGCTCATCACATGAAAATCTCATTCCTATCAAATATGTAGTCAGAACTACTGAAAGAAGACACAAGGATCCGGTCCACACTGCTAGACATTCAGAACATGATCCTTCCCATCATGAATACAATGTATAAGCACATTGAACATTCCAAAACATTAATTCATGACAATCAGTTCTCAATAGCAGATCACATGATTGCACTCTCTGCAGAAGTCCAAATTGCAATCCAAACATGCAAGATTCTGCAAGAAAATTGGGACAGAACTCTAGCACTGATAATGAAGGTACATTCTATTTTTCTATCAAATTTTGGATTCTCCCTGTAAAACACTTGTATATACACCTTTGGCATTATCATCAAAAAGGGGGAGATATGTATAGAAGAAAAAGTTAGTGCATTGAAAGGGGGAGATAATTTATAAAGCCCTATGACAAAGACAAATTTTGAAAAATCAAAATAAATCTCAGCATGGTTCATGTATATAAGTTTTGGGCAATAAGTGTTTTTGTCACTAATGCCAAAGGGGGAGATTGTTGGCATTAAGTAGGATTGCCACTAGTGACAACACTTATTTGCATCCTGAGTGCAAACCGAGCAGGATAGTGCAAACCGAGCAGGACAGTGCAAACCAAGCAGGACAGTGCAAACCGAGTGACATTATGTCTACCGAGTCACAAGTATTTACCAAGTTTGAAACTTACCGAGTGGTTAGTATGAACCGAGCCTTCACTTCTACCGAGTGCATGACGATGTCGAGTAATGCAGTGGACGCCGAGTATCAGAAAGTCACCGAGTTAGTTTGCAGGAACCGTGTAACCATACTTGGGCCGACTTAGTAGCACTTATGTTTATTTTTTAAGCCGACTTTGTAATTGTAATTAATTGTTTAGACTTGTATATAAACAATGTTGTACAAATACCAAGTAGTATGAATGTGGAATAAAAAGGGGAGATAAAAAGGCAGAAACTAGTGAATTACAAAGGGCTACTATTCATAAGGAGCAGCAAAGACAAATTCATCACAGAAGGTGATCAGTACATCAGCGAATCTCATTCAGCAATCTAGTTGCAAAGTAAGAGATATACTGTTTCATTTTAACCAGTGAATCAGTACTAAAATCCTCTAACCAGGTAGACTTAACAGTCTTTTGTAAAATCTCTTTACCGAGTACATACTTCTTTTGTAAGTTTGTAAAAATCCTTTAACATGGTGGATTTAGCAATCCTTATTGCTCCTAGCAGGGCAGATCATCAGAAGTGATCAATGTAAGCCTTAACCGGCCAACTTTATACTACAGTATTAAAGCTTTGTGGGTTTCATCCCCACCCCAGTTTTACTTTCTTTTGGAAGGTTTCTGGGTAACCAAATCTATGTGTCATTGTTGTGAATGCTTTTATGTTTCATGCTTTCTATATGCAAAAAGATAAAGTGAACTATATGTTAATACATCTGATATTGAAAAAAATTTGAAGTTACTGATTCACCCCTCCCCTCTCAGTAACTTGGTTAATTCTTGAATATTTCCAACATAAAGACCCGTTGAGGGAATTGAACAAATGTTTGTCAAATACAATCGTAACAAATGTTTATTAGATATAATTTTGAGAATCAAATTTAATTTGAAATAACTATTTATAAATAATAGAAAACTAAAAACCCGAAATAATTTTGTTAAAATTTATAAACTCTATGTTGTCATATTTAGCTCAAAAAATAGCTCTTAGATATTAAACAATTTTAAAATAATACACATTTTATGGTAAATTAAGTAAAAGGTGGGTTATACTAGACATGATTAATAATTGTTATTGGAGGATCTTACTTGATTAGTGGTCAATGCATGGTCTTGAAATGAAGATTCACATGCAATTGAACAAATGTTTGTCAAATACAATTGTAACAAATATTTATAAGATATAATTTTGAGAATCAAATTTAATTTAAAATAACTATTTATAAATAATAGAAAACCAAAACCTAAAATAATTTTGTTAAAATTTATAAATTCTCTATTATGATATTTAGCTCAAAAAATTGTTCCTAGATGTTTTAACAATTTTAAAATTATTCGTGTGTTTTATGGTAAATTAAGTAAAAGGTGGGTTATACTAGACATTATTAATAATTGTTATTGGAGGATCTCAAGATTAGATATAAGATTTAAAATTTGAAATAACTATTTATAAATAATAGAAATCTAAAACCCAAAATATTTTTTGTTAAAATTTATAAATTCTCTATTTTGATATTTAGCTCAAAAATGAGCTCCTAGATGTTTAACAATTTAAAAATTATTCACATTTTATGATAAATTAAGTAAAAGGTGGGTTATACTAGACATGATTAATAATTGTTATTAAAGGATCTTAAGATTAGTGGTCAATGCATGATGTTGAAATGAAGATTCACATGGCATGACCCCCTCCTACCACAGTGCAATTACTATACTTGTTCAAGATAAAGTATGTGATGGATTACAAGTTGAGAAAATAAGTGGGGGTTGCATTTCTATTGCTTCTCTTCATGATGCTCTTGTTATCAATCTTGGGGAGTCTCTTGTAGTGATTGAGACTTCAAAAATTTTATTTAGATGCTTTGATTTAAATGTAATGTAAGTTGTGAATTTGAAGGAAAGTGAAAATGAAATGGTTGGTAAGGTAAGAGAGATTGTGTGCTCTTGTGGCTTGCCTTATATAGGTGAAATGGGTTGCTCCTTCAACATCAAAACAAAACAACATTGCATGAACATTAGGTACAATCGAGTTTCTAAATTTGCGCTAGCCAAGCACTACACCTCTACCATGCACCGTATATGCTTAGAAATCATTCAAATCTTGTCCAAAGAAGAGTATTTCTTCAAGAGGAAACTCAAGGAAGCCATTTCCATCTATAGTCATTCCTCTAACCTCAATTGTGATGAAGGATGGAATCTTAGTCATGCATGGCATCCTCCACTATCTGATATTAGACAACATCATTTCTCTCCTTGAACTTTCTCCCCTCCAGCTCCCCTTCCCTAGGTAGGCTCCTTTTTCATCTCTCTTTCTCTGGTGTTTGTTCTTCCTTCCTACCTTATAGTATCATTGTCTCATTGTCTTCTCTTTGTTTTTAGGTTTTATCTTTCATGGGCCTCTTTCTCTAAGGGCTCATTTGGTGCATGGAATTAATTTATCCAGAATAGGCCTATTCTAGAATGAGGACCTATTCTCGGATTAATTAATCCTAAAAACGAACGCTGGAATAATCTATTCTACGTTTGGATCCCATAATGTGGAATTGGAATAGGATTATTTTTCATTTTTTTAATTAATTTGAACAATATGTATTTTTAACTTATTAAAAAATTATAATTATAAAAAAAAAATTCTTACAAATTTTAATTTTTGAACTTATCATTTTTGTTGTTGGTTTTTTAATTAATATATATATATGTATTTTTAACTTATATATTTTTAAATTAAAATATGTATTATTAACTTAAAAAAATAAGATTATAAAAAAAATTATATAAAAAACAAATTATAAAAACTATTATAAAAATATTATAGAAAAAAATTATTAAAAAATTAAGATTATAATCCCTTAACCATTCACGCATGGACCCGACGACTTATACATTTTGTTGTAATTTCAAATCCATGAAAAGCTTATTTTGGAATAAAAAATGAATTCTAGATTTTTTTTGGAATTAATTAATCCAAGCATTGGCCCAAAAATGGGAATGAATTTTCTAATTCAAAAATTAAAAAAATGGCCACAAACGACAAATTACTTAATTCTCACATTAAATATGACTATTCCAGGTTAATACCAGGAACCAAACATGCCCTAAGATTTGGTGTTCTCCCTTTGTTACTTTTTGGGTTTATTTCTTTTAGCTTTTGTTCTTCATTTTCATTTTTGTCTTTTCTTTGCAATTTACTTTTTATTGTTTTTTTTTTTTTTGTCTTTTTTATTGATGCATTTTCTATGCTTTTTAATATTTTTTATCTTTTTTATCTCTTATCTAGTTCTCTTCTTTCTTTTTAGTTGGTGCTTTCTTTAATTTGGCTTCAAAATGTGTTTTCATTTCTTTGCCTCTTGCTCATTTTGTTAGTTTTTTGTGTTGTGTTTTATCTTATTGGTTTTTCCTCTATGTTCTCCCTCAGATCGTTTTATTTCTTTCTTTCTTTTTAGTTTTAATTACATCTTTAGCTTGTTTTGTTAGTTGTTGTGCTCTTTTTTTGCTTTTCAACTTTTTTTTGGCTTTTTAGTTTCAATTAGTCTTTTAGTTCCTTTGTAGTTATTCCTTTTTTGATTATTTTTTACCCTTTTTTCCTACTTTCTTTTATCTTCCTTTCTTAATCTAGTTTAGTTTTTCTTTTCTTGAATTCTTGTAAGTCTTCTATTTTTAGAGTATCTTTTACCTCCTCTCTTCAATGGGTTTTGTTAGTGATTCCTCCCCTCTATGCGTTTTAAAAATCCTTTCTTTTTTTCTCTATTGCTTTGTGCCTTTTTATTTTCTTTAGTGTTAGTTTTTAGTTTTCTTATTCTTTTTAGTATTCTTAATCTATTTGTACATCCTATGTCTTTACTTGATTTTCTATTTTGTAGTTCTAATTTACTTTCTATTTTATTTATTATTATAAGTCAAATAATTATTGTCTTAATAACTAATGACTTATTATTAATAAATTAGTATATTGTTGGTTAATTTTTATTTTGTTTTTTTATTTAATTTCTACCTTTTTAATAAATTTATGTCTATAATATAATATGTCTATAATATGTCATAGTTAATACATATCAACTATCGTCACTCATTGAGCAGCATGAGGCACTACAAGTATTGATTAAGTCAGAATTAATGTAATGATGTTTGAATCACTCTCATGCTCGGGTATTATGTTAATGATAAAATTGCAATAAATATGGTTCATACCAATTTGCCTATAGCCACCAATTTGTTTGGTTTTAAGACATCATACTGGTATGAATTGAGTCTATATGGGCCACGTGGTGTACTTCACATTATGCGAACTTAAGTTGGTATCCGATAAAAATCTCTATTCACATGGCTTTCGATACTTTAGATTTGAAGCACGAGTCCATTCCAGAGTGTATGTCATTCACACATGGCTTCGCAATTAACTATCATTCCTTTCGATTATTTATATCATGAATCAGATTATCTTTACCACTCAGAATGGAGGATTCACCAGTCTTTATTTTGCTTGTATGAGAATGTCAAACCTGGCAGAAGCTTGTGTCAAGTGTGATTCCTGCTACCAATTTCATAGGGACGTGCTACCTAAGAATTATTAGATTTGGATTACACCGAGCTTGGAGGAAGATGCCCTACCATTGCAAATTGATGATGCTACCGTGGATGAAATGTTTTGGGTAAATTCACCTTCAATTCATAGGGCTATTAGGCATGTCATTGGTGAAGAGATTCTCTCTCCTTCCTCTAGACACTTCTTATTTCCTTCAAATTTGGTGTCCATTTTTCTGTCACATGCTATGGATTTGCTTCAGTCAATTTGCTTATTGGAAATTTTGGTGATTAAAGTTGTTCGTCAAAAATTATGGAACGAGAACAAACTTAGAAGGGCAATGCAGCACTATGATCTCTGGATAGGAAACGCACTCGTTGAAGGTTTGTTCCTGAGGTCACAATTGCTACAAAAGCATGAATTTCTAGTAATGTTTGAAGCATTGCAAAAATCGTTCGAGATGCAGAGTCCTCGTTACATGAAATTTGGTCTGCAAGTCACAATAGGGCTTTGGGTATTCAGCTGGAGGAAGGGGTGAAGCGTACAGGGTATTCCTTACTGGATATGTTGACTTTATCAAATAAAAACTATAATCTGCATGTGAATCAAGGTCCTTCATCTTCTGCTCCACTTCGTTCACTTCAAGAGATGCATGTGGGATCACATGGGGCCGAATGTTCTAATGCTCGAGATCGCACACAGGTTGGGTTAGTAGTTTCGGCTGCTGAAGTTGTAGGATCCAGATGGAATTTGCAGTACCCATGTGTACAAGTAGTTACAGGGGGCTCGACAGCAGATAGGAACATGAAAAGTGGGATGGGGTGGGAGTCTACAACACAGATCCACAAAAATACTAGCTGGGAGAGTGGTTCTCCTCTCTCATGCGACCTTGTTTTCCCTAGTGTTGCTGATTGCATAGAAATGGAGAAGTAATTGACATATGTTTTGGTGTTTTGGAATTTTGATTTATGACGCCTCATTTTAATGCAAAATCAATTGAGGTCATATTTTGATTGCTCATTTCAATTAAACAAACCTTGTTGTAATTGGAGGAATGTCATCTCCAAATTGTAAAAATGAGCACTACTTATTTGTCGATATAAGTCCTATTGTATATATTGATAATCAAATATTTTGTATTTTGCGACGATGCTAGGTTTTCTTACTGGTTCTTTCCCGGTTGAGTGCTTTTTTGAATCAGTTTTTATTAAATAATATATTCAATGGCTTGTCCACTTTTGTCCAAAAAAAAAATAAAATTTATTAATAATTCAATTTTTCAGTTTCTTTAGTATTTTTCTTTAGTCACTCTTTTTTTATTTAATTTTTTTTAGTCTTGTTTCCTTTCTTTTAAATTTTTAGAATTATCTTCTTTGTGTTTAAGTTTTTTAATTGTATTTCTTTATTTCTATTATTTTTCTTAACATCTTTTTTTATTAATTTATTTTGTCTTTGTCTCTTTGTCTCGCTTTTGTTTTCTCTCCTTTTGATTTATTTTTGTTATCTTGAATCTTGTGGTTTTTATTTTATTCTGTTTCATCTTTTTTCAATTGTTCCATTTTCTTTTTTCTTCTCTTTTTGGCATGAGTTTTCTCCCTCTTCGAGCCTTGTGCATTTTCCCTTCTCTTTTCTTCTTTTTAAGTGTGGGTCTAGTCTACAACTTATCATTTTATGTCTCCTTGCTTTCTAGTATCCTGATGATAGATCATAGAGTGTGATCTGAAATGTAGATTCAAAAATTATAACACAATCTTATTACTAAATCTAGAAACAAATCAATTTACATATTGTAAAAATTTGATATCATTAAGATAAGAGAGAATTTGAAGTTGTTATGGTATTCTTTCAACTCGACATTGATAAACTATAAATTTCATGGAAAGCATGCACAATATCATCATATTATTAAAAATTAAAAAACAACTATAAGTCCATCCCAAATGGTTGGATTCCCAAGGTAAATCCCCAAGACAAGCACAAGTCCAAGTGTGTTATAGCATGTTCACATCTTTGGAGAAGAAAAAACATTTTAAAAAATGCTTTTTTTTTTATTAAGAATATGTAGATCTTATGATTTTGGACCCACGTTCTATAGTTTACCCTATATAATATGCATTCTCTAACATAAAAACACATTTTTTTATGATTTTGGTAAAATTTCAATCATTTTTAATAATTATATCACCTTTTCTTGTTTTGTCCATGTGGAAGAATCCAATTACATGTTTTTAGATTGAATTTGATAGTACAACTATTATTTCCATCAATGAATATTTAGTATGATAATTTCCATGTTTTGCATTTGAATTTGATAATATGCAATCATTGTTTTCATATTTTGTATTGATTCTATGAAACCAAATATTGAACATTATACCAAGGACGTTGATGAAAAACTCAAATTTTGGAGAGTGAAGCCAAAAATGAGCCATTGTTCATTTAATAAATTAAAATCTTGGGCTCAAGGTATGTCCTTTTTTTTACATCAATTTGATACTAATTAAATTTTTTGAATATGGATTGAAATTTTTAACTAACTAGGCAAGGCTAAAATATTTGATTATATTTTGATATTTTATGATGTAAATGTGTGTGTGTGTGTGTGTGTGTGTGAGAGAGAGAGAGAGAGAGAGAGAGAGACCATATTGTAACCTTAACCTCTCTTTTTTATGCCACTTTGATATATTATATATATATATATATATATATATATATATATATATATATATATATATATATATATATATATATATATATATATATATATATATATATATATATATATATATATATATATATATATATATATATATATATATATATATATATATATATATATATATATATATATATATATCTGTGTGTGTGTGTGTGTGTGTGTGTGTGTGTGTGTGTGTGTGTGTGTGTGTGTGTGTGTGTGTGTGTGTGTGTGGTCTTATCGTTAACTTCCATCATTTGGTACATTAGCCAACTCTAACCTATAACTTATCACATAGAGATCTACTTATTTCCATAACCTTAGAAAATGAATAGTCTATTTCATTAGGTCATGTACTCCCTAGATTAGGCCGTATATGTGGTCCTATCCATTAGAATTGATTGATATACATACTAGGCCAATTGAATATGATGTAACTAATATGGTTATCATGTGTAGAAGTATGGAAATATTTTCCAAACTTAGGGGATTATGTATGTTTGTAATTAAGAAAATTCATAAAATAAAAGACACGTGATAAATGTAAAAATATTAATGAGAAATAGAGTGCAACTTCATGCATACACATGTAAATGTTAGGATAGAACTTGTAGGTCAATCTAAGACTCCTAAAATTTCTTCACATAAATTGTATTATGTATTAATCCTCTTTATGAATATTTTTAATTTGATCTTAGTTAATGTTTATTTTTGAATTACATGGGCTATTATCTATGCATGTACTAAGGTGATGGTTCCTTTTATTGCATTTTTCCAAATATGATTTTAAATTTATCATTTTTCTTCAACCCTAAAACTAGTTGTGTCATATGCTAGGGAAAATTTGACAATGGAGTAAGTTGTTAATCTTATGTTCATAGGGAAATTTTAATTTTGGTATTTTTTCTTCTTGTAGATAAAAACAAATCCTCTCTTATTTTTTTCTTCTCTTTTCCTTTCCTCTTTTCCTCTTAGTCTTTTGAGTTCTATTTGTATTTTGGATAGGGTTGGATTATATTTGTTTATTCATAAATTGAACATATGTATTAGCTAGCTACAATTATAATATCACTACTCCCCCTTGTTGTAGCATCTCATTAGTCACCATATGCATCTCATTCATCACCATATGATTATTGTAGAGCCAATGATTGGGAACTCTCAAACCTTGTTAAGATTTTAAAAACAAATTTCAAGAGAGAAATAAACTCCCTAATTAGTGAATTCTAGTACTCTTTCATTTTTAAATCAAGAAAAATAGTTACTAGAAATAGGTAATGCTTAAATTTTTTGAGTTGAAGTACTTAAATGTATAGTTATTGCATACTTTGACTAGTTAAGCTAAGGGTGAATTTTTCTTAATGAATGGCCACCTTAATTTTAGAGGAGAGTTTCTAAGAATTAATTAAGGTTATATAAAATAGAGTCCTATCTTTTACCAATGGGTCTTCAATCAGCTATACCTAGATTTTTAGAGACTTTTTTGCACATGATGTTGCCTTCAAAGACTCACATGCTTGTGTTATTGGAGAGATTAATGTGATAGAAAGTGGATAAAGTATAACAGGGTCTTATAGGAAGCTATCAACACCAAAGGATGGAATAATTTTTACCATCTCAAGCTAGCTTCTTTCTTTGAGATGGTTATTGCATGAAAAGAATTTTTCGCTTTCCTTTCATGTTTTTTTCCTTATTTGTTGTTGCTAATAGATTTTAAGAATACATGTATTGTGAATATTATGCTTTGGAGATAGGTTTAGGGTTTGGTGAAGAGCTTAACCATGTATAGTTTCCCAGATACTTCACAAGACTATGATCAAGAATTATCACCCTACCAAGGGTCAAGAGACAATCTAGAGGATTTTGGTCCAAAATAATATGGTTTCTTTGATTTGAGAGTTTTGGATTTAGAGTGTTTGAATTATGGAGAGGTGTGTACTAAGAGGGGAGGGGTGAATCAATACCCTTAAAAAAATTTAACTCTGAATCCTTGTAAACATGTAATTCAATATCCGAATATATCAATTGTATTCATGATAAATCCAATAACATAACTAAAATGTAAATGCATGTAAACTAATCAATTAACCATACATGAAACTTCATACATATGACATGTATTTTGGTGTCATGAAAACCCTTGTTAGAAGGTAAAAACTACAGTGGGGATGGAACCCACAAAGCTTCACTTCGACAGAAATAAACTTGTTGATTAAGACTTACAAAGATTGATCACTTATGGTGATCTTACCTTGTTAGGAGTAACAATAAGATCAGCTAGATCTACCTGGTTAGATTATTTTAGCAACATAATTAAGTGTGAACTCAGTTAAGAGATTGTACAAAAGACTGTTAAGTCTACTCTGTTAGGAAATTTTAAGTCTGCTACAATTGCTAGAGAGTAAAAGTGATGTGTGATCTATATGAGAAACAACTTACATTGATGATATCAAATCCATTAAGTACAATAATGAAATCACCTTTATGTAATGAATATGTCCTTTTGCAATGCATTGTAGCCTTATTACTATTTCTGATAAACTGAATATTCTATCAAAATCCTTCCAATCTTAACCCTGTCGAATCTTCAGATGTCCTTGAGTGCAGCTACTTCATGTGATGATACATGTCAAAATGACATCTTTACAATAGTTATATCAAAATGATTTGACCTAATAAGGGTTTGACACTATCTTATAAAACCTAAGATCAACGGTTCAAATGATTAACCTACATCATCTTTACATAGGAATCATCAGTCATTAAATGATTACATCCATAATAGATATTCACCTCGATCTTGGTAAACCATTTTCTAAATTGGAAAAAATTATTCACCTTGAACTATGTGTCATTCCAAACTTTTATGTGAACTCTAGATTACTCGGTAAATGTTGTCTCTCGGTCTCAGTTTATACTAGCACTTTGCAATCCTATGTACTCAGTGACTTTTGTACTCGATAATCTTTGTGCTCGATGACTACTATGTAGTTATGACTGAATGAATTATCTTGCTCTATTTACCAACTATACATATGAAAACTAATGACAACTCTTAATCCATTTAGGAGTAACATTCTCCATCTTTGGCATTAGTATCAAAAACTTATATGTGTATGAGGACTATAAAAGTTTGAACTTGAAAATTTACAAACCAAAATGTGTATGAACTTTGTGAACTCCCCCTTTGAACATTCTCTGAGTATATATACATATATTTCCCTCTTTTTTAAAATAATGCCATAAATTATACTTACAATTTGTCAAAAATATTTGGGTGGGTTTTCCTGAGATTGTCCATGAGGTTTTCCCATTCCTCCATGACATTTTCTAGAGAAAGTTTCTCTAAACTCACTTGTGCATGCATGTCAAAAATATTTTATGTGATTGAGATCTCAGGGGTGGAAATCAATTTCTTTGCCTTTTTCACATGTTTCTGTTGGATATTGCTAATGCATGGGGACGTGATTGAGACATTTTATATGTTTAATCACTATGTTACTAAATGGGCACTCATACTATTGTCATTTATGTTTTGTCATTGATGTCAACATATGTTTCTGTGAGGAGAACAGGTTGGTTATCACAGTGTATGGATACTGTACAGATGTTTTAGATGCTTTGAATTCAGATGAAAGTTTAGGAAGGTGTTGTGATCTTATATCCAAGATCACATCATGTAATGTTTCATATTGGATGAGTTATAGATGGTTTGGTGAAGACTGGTCACTGGACTGTGACAGTGAGAAATGATAGAGTTAGTCTCTGTGTTTTTGATATATCTTCCAGATGATATGGATTCAAGGTATGCGAGCTTGAGGGATGATAGAAAAGGTACTGAAGGATTTTTTTTGGTCAACCCAAGGTATAGAATAGTTGGTGATGTTAGATGTGGCGTGTGTTCTAGAGAAGACCTATTTGGAAGTTGACTTAGGAGATGTAGCGTGTGTTTTTCTTGGCAAACATAAATTAAGGATGTCAGTCCTTAAATATTGTAATGTAATCATTGTATATTTGTTTTAGATACTGTGTGTATCTTAGCAAGGGTTTATGTAATTATTTGTAATTAGGAAAGGCTTATGGGATAACCTGATCATGATAATTGTAATAAGGTATAAATGAGAGGTCTTTTCTTTGGAAAATATATGGATGGAAAAACCTGATATAAAGAGATTGTGAAAGTTGTGAGCTCTTGTTTGTTGTATGTAGAGTAGAGGTTTACTGGTGGACTTCATTAGAACTGATCAAGCAAAGACAGTTTCTGTCAAACAGTTAAAAAGATTATGTATTTCTTCATATACACTTGTGTTGTGAACACTAAGTTCTGAAGGTGGATTTAACCTTCTTCAGGCAGTGAGCCCTCCCTTTCTTCTTGACTCCTAATAGGGTCTAAATCTTATAACAAGGATACTATACTCTCAATACATCATTTGTGGGTGCTAATTCCCACATGGGTTTTTACCTTTAACAAGGTTTCCAAGACACCAAAATATTGTGTTATTGTGTTGGGATTTATTATGTTCATTGGATCTGATATTGCTGCTACTAAAAGTTTAAAGTTTAATAATCTTCCATGCAACTGATTCACCCCCCCCTCTTAGTTGTATTGTGGATTGTTATTCCTAACAATTTCTTAATCACTTCTAAATGCAGCAGTAACTCAGTTGTAGCTAGGTTACCTGTTCTCTTATGCGGTCCTCTTCCTTTCTTAATTCTAATCTTAACTATTGAATGTGTTTAACCTTTGAATAATGTACTTAAAATACATTTTTCTTGATTGTTAGACTAGTTGCACTATCTTTTAGATCTTCATCTAATTTATTTATCTTTTCACTAACCTCGGTAGTGAAATAATCTATAGTGCATAATTATTTCAAAATTGTAATAACCTTTTCTATAATGCTTTCTAATTCAGTTACTACCTCTAAAAGCTTTACCTTATTCACCTGCCACTTCTTGGCTGATATTTTCAGTTAGCTTGTATTGAATATTTTGTTCTTCTCTCTCTTCAATCATCTTCTCGACATCAGTAGTTGGTTCATTGATGGCCTTGGTGAGTAGTGCAAGTTGGTCAATGGTGCGGTTTGAATCATCTACATTAGCATCTAGAGAAACTTGCATTAGGATTTCCTTGACATCCTCTAGCACCTTGGTGTTCTTGTGTTCCAGCCTCAGCCTCTCTTGAGCTTATTTTTGGGTGCATAGCTCTCCATATTTCCTAAGAGCTTCAGGTTCAAGTGTCCCTAGGTCACGTGTTGGTTTTTCTATGATCTCATCAAGAGTGACTAGACCCTTACTTCCTCACTTCATTTTCTTCTTTTTATCTTGCACACTAGATGTTGGAGATTGTGCAATAAAAACTTGAGCCTTCTTCTCAGGATTTTTCTTTGGTAGCTCAGTGGATTTTTCTTCTTCCTTATTTTTCCCAATTATTGATTCTGCAATTTGTGGTGCAGGAGCTTGTGACCTGGTGTTTGTGGTAGAAGTGGCTACAGTTGTCTTTGTTTATATTCCTTGAATATTTTCTGTAGCAACAGTGGTCTCGATGGGTGTTTCACCTTGTGTATCTTCTCCACTATGCATGGTCTCCTTACCAGTCTCCTCACCCTTGTCTTCATTTTTATCTTTCTCTTGCTCGAGTGGAGCTTCCTCATTTTTTTGTTCAGTTTCTATGTTAATAGCTTGTACCATATAGGTAGATTACCTAGTACCATTTCTTGGGCTACCTCAGTTGCTTCTTCTTCTCCAAGGTTCTTAGTAGCACCGGTTATCACTTCATCTTCTTTAGCCTCATTGTCAAGATCGCCTCTTGTTATATCTTCAACTAATATTTCTTCATCCCCTAATGTAGTCAACATCTTTGGAATTCCTTCCATAACAATCTCAGCAGTAGTTATGAATTATTCTGTATATGGTTCCTCCTCGAGCTACTCAGTATCTGAGATGTGGATTGTTTCATCCTCAATGTTTATTGGTTCTCCTTCTTGTATGCTTGGTTGAGGTTTCTTGGTATCAATAGCAGATGCAGTTGCCTCAGTTTTCTCTACTGGACTTAGGAGTTTAGTCCATATATTTCTACTTTCATATCTACCTCTTGTAGTTTTCCTTGAAGAATCTTAAATTGACACAAGGGTAGAGGGAGAGAGGGGCCAAACCACCTTGCAGAGATCACACGCAGAAGAAACAAACACAATAGTGAGAGAGAGAATGCAAATACTTTCATATATTATCTTCAATTGATTCATACATGCCAGGATGTAAGGCCTTCCTAGTTTAGGTCAGATATTACAATCAAGTATAGAAGTCCTCCAACATGCGAGGATCTATCAACAATCTCCAATTTTCTATCTTTTATCTTCTATCCCAAAAATTGACTATTAAACTCTAACCAAACAACTACATTTATACAAGAGGCTGCCAAACCAAGTCGGCCTTCAAATCCATCATCAATGGAAGGAATGACTAGACATAGGTCCACATGCTTCCCAATGATAGATACCAACATTAAATCTATGACCAAATATAAATGCAAGAGTCGGCCTCAATAGAAATCAAAATAAACAACTCGATAAGCAAGGAAACCAAGTGCTAGGCAAGCATCACTGAGTACCAGGGAAATTCATCAAGGGCCAAAGAGATAATAGACCAACACTGGTAAATGAAGGAAACCAAGCAACATCAAACTAACCCGGTCAAAGAAGGAACCGAACAACGTAGAAAACTTCAAACATGTTTTTGATGGCATCACATTCCACTTGAAATGCCTTATTGAAATTAGGTAATGCCAAAATAGGTAATTTAGCAACCTTTTGCTTCAGAGTCTCAAAACTTTTATTAGCTCCATGTGTCCACTTGAATTCTCTTTTATCTCCTCTCATAGTCTCGTTCATAGCATTACACATTGAACTGAAGTTCCTAATGAACTTTCCGTAAAAACTTGCCAAACCATGAAATGATCTTACCTCACTAGCATTCTTAGGTGTAGGCCAATTCAAAATAGCTTCAACCTTTTCAAGATCCATTTTTAAACCATCAGCTAAAATCACAAATCCCAAATACACAATTTCCTCTTTCATGATTGAACACTTTTTCTGATTTATCAGCAACTTATCTTCTTTCAACCTCTGCAATACTTTTTTAACATGAAACAAATGTTCTTCTCTAGTCTTACTGAATTTATCAAAATATCATCAAGATATACAATCACAAACTTACCCAAGAATTTTTTCAAAAATTCATTCATCAATCTCATAAAAGTACTCGGTGCATTAGTTAAACCAAAAGGCATAACCAACCACTCATACAAACCTTCTTTTTTCTTGAAAGCAGTCTTCCACTCATCACCTTCTCTAATTCTAATCTGATGATACCCACTTTTCAAATCAATTTTGGTAAAATACTTTGCTCCAGTCAAACTATCCATTATGTCATCCATTCTCGGTATAGGAAACCTATATTTCATTGTTATCTTGTTAATAGCTCTAGAATCAGTACACATTCACCACTCTCCATTCTTCTTAGGTGCCAATATAGCAGGTAATGCACAAGGACTCAAAATTTCTCTGATCAAACCTTTCTACAAAAATTCTTGAATCTATCAGTTCAATTCCTGATTCTTGGTAGGTGTCAACCGATGTGGTGCTTGATTCAGTAAACTAGCTCCAGGGATTAGATCCATGCAATGATCAATGCTTCTCTTTGGTGGAAAACCATAAGGTACACTATCAGAAATGATTTTGCTGTACTCAGTGAGTAACTTATCAATCTCCTCAAGGATACTATCCTTTGTTTTCTTACTTGGTTTGTTAGGAATCACAGCAAAACATACATCATTCTTCTTCAAATCCTTAACAAACTTTCTTCCTTCCACTAAGAAAACTTTCACAGATGTGCAAATATTATTAACAGGTTCTTCCATCAAAGGTAACAAGATTTGTCTTCTTCCATCAACCCAAATAGTATATTTATGCAATCTTCCATCGTATATAGCATGTCTATCATATTGCCAAGGTCTACCCAACAAAATATGACAACAATCCATAGGCATGATATCACATAACACCTTATCATAGTACTTTCCAATTTTCAAATTCACATAACATTTTTCACTTACCAAGAGTGTATGCTCATCTCTCATCCATGAAATCTGATAGGGCTTCAGATGTTCCAACCTTTCCAACTGCAACTTTGTGACCATTTCCTCAGATGCCAGATTCTCTGAGCTACCACTGTCAATGATTAGCTTCCAAACTTCATCAGAAACTCTACATCTGGTCTTGAACAAACTTTTCCTTAATGGATCTTTCAATTATATTTAAATTTTCTATGGTGAAGTTTGAAAATGACAAGTATTTAGAAGTGGTCAAACTTGACTTTAACCACATTTAGGCTACACACAGATCTGAAATACAACATATTAGGGTATGTGTAGGATCATGGTATGCCAAAAAGTGGCGATGTGAAAAAAACTTATTTTCACTCATCCAAAAGCGCACAAATGTATATGTTGACTTTTTAGTAGGCCTGGGTGTCAGTACACTTGGCCAAGCCAAAAGCAAAAGCAAAAGGCTTAATTGGATATCTAATATTATCAGATATCTGATATTTGCCAGTAAATATATTAGATTGTACCCCAGTCGCGTTCAACATTTTCTCATTGTGAAAATATGAATGCAGCTAGGGTTATCGGATATTGGATTTCAAATCCCCTATCTAATTTCTCTTGAATCCAAAGGTATGTGAAAGCTTGTAATTTTTATTGTTTTTATTGTTTGTATTGTTTTTAAATAGAAATTTATAATTTTTTGTATAAAAATTAGGGTAGCAATGAGTTTTTTTAAAAAAAATTTTAAATTCATTATAATTATCTATTTGTTTTTTCATTTTTATCAGACATGGAATAAAAAAACCCTCCTAATGATCCCACAAACAATCCAAAACCACCTCCTAACAATCCCCCACCTCCAGAAGATGTACCTGTTGTAAACCCTCACTGTTTAGAAGATCTAATAGGAGATAATCTAAATGAACTTGGAGGATTTCAAACCACCTATGCCAATATCCCCACATTGCACCCTATGTTTAGGACATTGAACTCAATTATTGAAAACATGGAGAAACTTACACAGAAACATAGTGTTGTACTTCTTTGGCATGATTCCATGCATGCCCAGTTTGACGATGGGCTTGATTATGATCAAGTCATGAACCTAAATATAACAAAACATGACATCGCTAATATTTTTGTGGATCCTAAAACCGGTCTAAAAATAGATCATAAAAAAACCAAGTTGTCAATTAAATGGTGCACAAATAGTGATATACATGACAACTTTTGGGACCGTTGGTGGATGGTTTTTGATAGAGCACCTCACAACAATTTGGATGTCCCATTTTATTTTATTAAAAAATTGTATGCTAAATTTGTGCTTGGTCACAAGTTGAATTGTTGGAGTATAAGACTGAACCAGGGTGTAGGTTTAGGCACTCCTCAGGACAGGCCATGGGCACAATGGGTGAAATCCCGCACATATGTCCCCCCTCCTAAGATTTCACCACCTCGCACAATGAAGCATCCTGACATTATTGCTGAGGCCAACTCATAGATTATTCGAGCCATTCACACCTTGAGTGATCTGCTGGTTATGCAAAGCATGACATTGTTTCCTCCTCATCCTAATGCTTCTAGCACTTCCACATCCTCCACAAGCTCACATGTTCATTTTCCCCACACTTGTATTATATACAAGAATCTGTGCTTAGGTCCCCTAACTGATAGTGATGCATATAATTTTGCCTTCGATGTGGACGATTCTACATAGCACACTACAGGCACTGAAGTAGCTCATGGATATGTGCATCAGGAGCCTACAAAGCCATGGATTCCCACTATTATGGTAAGGGTAAATAGTTCACTTTTTACATTGTATTTAAATTTTATTGTTTGTATTTTTAGTAGAATTTCCTTATAATAATTTCTCACTTATGGCTTTTTATGTGTTACATTTATGTTCAGTTGATGAAAGAGGAGGAGATGCCACAGGTGGAGGGGTCCATGCTTTCGGCATTATCATTTGGTCTTGATATTTCCATGGTACATATATTTTAATGTACTCATTGGTTTCATTTTAAATTATGATAATAGTATATGTACATTGTTTTCTAATTTTTATGATCATCTTTTACATACTGATGCAGGTGTCACCAGTTACCACCGAGGGGCAATGTGAGGGGGTGCAGGTGTCAGTCATTGATAAAGGAAAGGTAATTAAATAATTTAGTTTGTTTATGCATACATGTATACTTGTTAGTTGTGCGTACTCATTTTTAATTTACATAGTTTATTTGACAGAGAGTGGCATATGATGATGTCATGAGACCCTATCGTCATGATAGAGTCACAAGCATATCCATTCGCAGTGATAGCCCCATGGTATGTACATTTCTAAAGTTATTTGTGTGTATTTTACTATCAAGTATATATAATATGGTCAAGTTATGATAGTATGAAGTATCTGTTTGAATTTTGTAGGTTACTCCTAGTTTGAGGGAGGCAGAACACCAAGGGTTTGTATCGCTGATGACTCAGCCAACAATCCCTAAAGAAATTTCAACATAGGTAATTTTTAATGTTAATTCAGTTGTTTTGTAAACATATATTTGCTACCAAGTATTTAACATTAAATAGTATAACTCATAGATCAATCTCATGTTCGCAAACATATATAGGTGGGAGTTGACATTGGTGGCACTATTCCTACACTACCAAGGACATATATTAGGTCTCCTATCCATAGGAGGAGACAGAGAGGCGAGGTATATGAGAGTTAAATTTTAGTTTAAATTTAATTTATTATTGTTGACTATGATTCTTAATTTTAATCTAACTTGGGGTTTCACTTTTGTGTTTGAATGCAAAATCTATCAGAGCCAAAGAGTACTTCAAAGAGGCTGCATTTTGATGATCCACCAGTAGAATAGGATGTCCTAGAAACATTTGTAGATGAACTTCTTATTTTGAGATGTCATATGACACATTTTGAGATTGTGTATGCCACATTGTATCTAGATATGTTGACATGTAAATATGTACAGAATTATTGTTCATTTTGATATATATATGAAACTTGATATTCGATCCAATTTGTTAATTACATGTGTTCATTTATTCATTGTTAGTATGTAAATATGCTTGTGTGTATGTACTCCTATGTATGATTTATGCCTTAAGTATATTCAAGTACATTCTTCATAACGTAAATTCATGTGTATGAGCTATGTGCATGACTTAAGTGAATTCATGTGGTATGCTTTATAATCTATGTGCTACATGTATGCTTCATGACTTAAGAAAATTTGTGTACGCTTTATGTGCTGCATGTGTTCACACATGTAATTCATTGTTTAAGTTATATAAGGATATCTATTAAAGTGGTTTCAAGGTTTCTAGACTTACCCTTTATTCCCAATGGCTAAAAGACTTCAAACTGGCCTAATTACATAATAAAACACCCTTTTGGCCATATCAAAACATATCTCAAATTCAGGTATTGGTCTTTTGGAAAAAATATCAGTACTCTGCCCTCTACCCCTACAAATACACTAGGAACACCTAAGAAATACGGTCTTGTAGTATCTCATGGATCACTGATACCTCTCACAGGGTTTGAGTTATGAGCCTCGAAAGTTTGTTGACCAATCATTCTTAGTGCACCTTGGAGACACTTTGGTCAGGCATGGTCTGGAACATTCTACTGACTCAGTGGTTGAAATGGGATTGTCCCTAGAAATTACCTGCCCAACTAGAGCTAATGGTGTAGTCCATTTGGTGCCAGGATGAATAGTTTGGAAGTAATCTAGTGGTGCAACTTTCAATTGACCCTCACTGCAAGTTTTGGCATCAAGTGAGACTGGCATGCCAAATTCAAACAAATTTGAATCTCCCAAAAGGAGAGAGGTTCTTGTAGGCCTAAGAAACATGGTCATGTATCATCTCACAGGTTGTTGATACCTCTCACGGGGTCTGAGTTACAAGCCTCAAAATTTTGTTGTCCAACTGTGCTTAGTGCACCTTAGGGATACTTTGGTCCAGCATGGTTTGGAATGTTATACTGACTCAATGGTCAAAATGAGGTTTTCCCTAGCATTTACCCATCCAACTGGAGTTAATGGTGTAGTCCATTTGGTGCCAAGATGAACAGTTTAGAAGTAATCTAGTGGTGTAACTTTCAACTAACCCTCACTACAAGTTTTGGCATCAAGCAAGACTAACGTGCCAAATTCAAAAAAATTTGAATCTCCAAAAATAGAGAGAGGTTATTGTAGGCCTTGGAAATGTAGTCCTATAGCATCTCACAGATCATCGATACCTCTCACAGGGTCTGAGTTACAAGCCTCAAAAGTTCACTGCCCAATCGTGCTTAGTGCACCTTGGGGACACTTTGGTCTGGTGTGGTCTGGAATGTTCTACTGACTCAGTGGTTGAAATGGGGTTGTCCCTAGTGTTTACCTACCCAAATGGAGCTATTGATGCAGTCCATTTGGTGCCAGGATGAATGGTTTGAAAGTAATCCAGTGATGCAACTTTCAACTGACACTCACTGCAAGTTTTGGCATCAAGCGAGACTAGCGTGCCAAATTCAAACAAATTTGAATCTCCCAGAATGGACAGAGGTTATTGTAGGCCTTAGAAATGTGGTCTTGTAGCATCTTATAGATCACTAATACCTCTCACAAGGTCTAAGTTACAATCCTCAAAACTTTGCTGCCCAATCGTGCTTAGTGCACCTTGGGGACACTTTGGTCTAGCATGGTCCGGAACGTTCTATTGACTCAATGGTCAAAATAGGGTTGTCTCTAGCATTTACCTACCCAACTAGAGCTAATGGCATAGTCCATTTAGTGTCGAGATGAACAGTTTGGAAGTAATCCAGTGGTGCAACTTTCAACTGACCCTCACTGCAAGTTTTGGCATCAAGCAAGACTAGTGTGTCAAATTCAAACAAATTTGAATATCCCAGAATAGAGAGAGGTTATTGTAGGAGTCAAAAATGTGGTCATGTATCATCTGACAGATCACTGATACCTCTCACGGGGTATGAGTTATGAACCTTGAAAGTTCGCTACCAATCATGCTTAGTGCACATTGGGGACACTTTGGTCCGGCGTGGTCCGAAACGTTCTACTAACTCAGTGGTCAAAATGAAGTTGTCCCTAGAATTTACCCACCCAACCAAAGCTAATGGTATAGTCCATTTGGTGTTAGGATGAATGGTTTGGAAACAATCTAGTGGTGCAACTTTCAACTGACCCCCACTGCAAGTTTTGGCATCAAGTGAGACTAGCGTGTCAAATTCAAACAAATTTGAATCTCCTAGAATGGAGAGAGGTTATTGTAGGCCTCAAAAACATGATCCTATAGCATCTTATGGATCATTGATACCTCTTACAGGGTCTGAGTTATGAACCTCAAAATTTTGTTGCCCAATCGTGCTTAGTGCACCTTGGGGACACTTTGGTCCGGTGTGGTCTGAAACGTTCTACTAACTCAGTGGTCAAAATGGGGTTTTCCTTAGCATTTACCTACCCAACCAGAGCTAATGGCACGGTCCATTTGGTGCTAGGATGAATGGTTTGGAAGTAATTTAGTGGTGCAACTTTCAACTGACCCTCACTGCAAGTTTTGGCATCAAGCAAGACTAGCGTGCCAAATTCAAACAAATTTGAATCTCTCATAATGGAGAGAGGTTATTGTCAGCCTCAAAAACATAGTCTTGTATCATCTCATGGATTGTCGATACCTTTCATGGGGTCTGAGTTACAAGCCTCAAAATTTTGCTACCCAATCGTGCTTAGTGCACTAGTACATTTGAGGTCAAATTCTGATGGCCATTTGTCATATTTGCAACGGTCATTTGTTAGAATTTCAACACATGTGTTCATCACAATTTTTGCATTGGAAATTATGATAGAAGAGATATCTATCAGTTTACCGACACCCCATTATGTCAGAAACTTGCACATGATAACATCTTTATTATGGCATTTCCTACGGTCCATCTATCAGAATTCTGACACAAAGACCTATTGGAAATACACAATCTCTGTCGGAACTAACTGTCGAAAAGATATCCATTCTGACATTAGAACTATTGGTATAGTGACATATCTGCAACTAATTTTTGATAGATAAACCCATTGGTGACGTAGCATTAGTGTTGGAACTATCTGTCAAAAATTGCATATCTACAACATTTTAACTATCGGAAGAGTGACAGTAGTGCAGCATATCTCCGACAGGTTTCCCTGTCGGACATATAGCATTACTGTCGCAATAATTATTGTAAAGTATTTTCTCTGACATTTGATCTGTCGGATAGGCGATGTGTTGGCCTATATTCCAACGGGAAATGATGTCAGATGTATAGCACTGCCATCGGAATGAAATATAAAGTGTCAAAAAATTGATGGATATGCACATTAAAGATAACACAGCTCAAGACACCATCATAGCTTGTCTCTTTCTTCAGTCTATATTATTGACATAATGTTTTACCTTTCATTAGTTCATCAAATCCAGGGATTTGAAATAATTTAATAGAATATTTTCATGACAATGTATATTATTTAAGTTGACATTACACGAATTTATCTACTTCGTGCACTTGTAGACTATGAGGATGGTGATAAAGAAGGATGGCCATGGGAGGAGATGCTTCTTTATCATCATCCTAATAGTCTACAAGTGCATGAAGTAGATAAATTCGTGCAATGTCAACTTAAATAATATATGTTGTCATGAAAATATTCTATTAAATTCTTTCAAATCCTCGGATTTGATGAGCTAATGAAAGGTAAAACATTGTGTCAATAATATAGACTAAATAAAGAGACAACCTATGATGGTCTCTTGAGTTGTGTTATCTTTATTACTAGCTACTAGGTAAGGCCTGTAAGACTTATACATGTCGATCATCAAGAATAATCACCGCCTTGCATTTTTGTACATTGCACAAATTGATCCTAGTCTCACAAAAACATTTTACAATTGTACATCTCATCAATACTAGAGGCCTAAAGTAATTTTATACAATCACTAGCACATTTCATGCATGGATGGGAAACAGTATCCAAAGTTTCTAGATAACCATTTTTTAGAAGAGGAATGAGTGCAAGCCAAAGAAGGGATAATTGGGAAGGTTTTATAGATGTATGTTACTGAATCATCATCTCTACACTGGTACTCAATCTGGCCTCCACTCCATATACATCTTCTCAGAATCCAAAAAACTCTCCATCATTGATTCCCATCATTTTTTTAGCATCTCCATGGACTGAGACCTTAAATTATTGAGCTTCTCTTTGTTTCAAGAATATTTTAGCATTCTCTACTTAACAGGGCCAACCACGTGAAAGTGGAAGCTCACCTAGCCCCTCCTAGGAGCCTCTTATGACCCTTTAGGACATTTTAAGACCTCTAAGATGTATTCTTAGGGATTCTAAAGGGTCATAAGGGGTCCTGGGACAAAACAACTAAGAAACATAAATGTAGGCATCACGGTCACAATTTTTTGGAGACACAACATAATTCAGTGGTTTTCCCAAATGATGCAAAGTAGTGGTTTCTTTGCATTGTCTGGGAATAACACTCAATTATGTTGTGTCTCCAAAAAATTATGACCATGATGCCTACATTTATGCTTCTCAGCTATTGTGATATCTACATTATAGTCTATCATTGTTGCAACAGTAGAGCCTATATTCCACAACAAAAAGGAAGACATCTTTTTATCTTGGGTCTAGATCCTAACCCAATTGTTGAAGGATCCAAGGCCAGGCTAGAAAGATGTCTTTCCATTCTATCTACAGCATTGTGTACATCCATGATCTCAGGAACATCATCATCTTTCCACTCTTCATTTGCCAAAATATATTGCTTCTTCAAGCTTACAGAATAATCTTATTAATAAAAGAACTCTTGCCAACATTAGGGTACCCACAGATCAAAATAGTTGATGCTATTGGTGCTTGTGATCAAGGATATCGATTCACTATTTTGAAATGGCCAAATTATTTTTATTTCAATTGTAGGGAAAAGGAGTGGGAGAAAACAAGTGGGTGAAAGCTGATCGAGTGCGAGAGAAGGCATTGCATTTTATTTGATCATGAATGCTCTCTGAAATGACCAATCATGTTTTCTATTCAATTCTTTTTGGTTTTTTTTTCCCATATTCAGTAGATAAAAATCATGGCGGCAACCACTTAGCCATCTTTTTGATGTTCTAGGTATTTTACAAAGATACAAGTATGTGGATTTATCATTCAGTTGCTTGCAGTTATTGGTCAAATGCAAATATTTTGTCAAGTTGAAAGGACAAGATATCAGTTTGGTGTTTTTGGTTTATGTTAAAAGTTGATTTGGTAAAATCCTCAAAAAATACACTACATGTTCTAAAATATAAAGAAGTTGAATGTTAAATGTAAGATACATATCTCATCCATAGTAATCAAAAGAAAGTACATGAAACTTATAAGGAGATTTACCAATCCAAAAATATAAGCAAATAGGAAACATGATTGGTACCTTATGAATTGGTTTTTGAGGTGCACAAACTTCATCAATCTCCTCAAAACAAGACCCCTCCTTACAAAAAATGCATTTAGCACAAAAAACAAATCTACAAAACTGAACCAATGGCATGTTTAGAACAAAGAAATAGATTGATAATAATATGCTGAAAATTATATTATGTTTAATACATGCAAAAGGACCAGTGCCAACAATTCTTAAACATACTTTATCTAATATGATAATGATATGCTAATTAAACTGATAAATATGTTATCTTCACTTAATTTTCCAATTACTAATTACACAAAAAACAAATTTACAAAACTGAACTAATGGCATGTTCTTCGTATGTGATTTCTTCTTCTTTCGAGCATCTGGCATCATATTTGACCGCAAATTTCAAATGCATTGCATTTTATTTGATCATGAATGCTCTCTGAAATGACCACATTCTACTGGTGTCATGCCCCAACCCATGCTTTATCTCCATTATTTGATGTTATTGGTGCTTGTGCTCAAGGATATTGATTTAATGTTTTCAAATGTTTGGATCATTTTGGTCATGACTGTTCCTCTAGTACACAGTCAAGAAATGTAACTGTCTAATGATTATATGTAATGTTGAATAGACTAAAAGCTTTATTCTTGATAGAAGTGAATGGAAGGAATAGTGTTGGTGTTAGGTTTCATTTATTATTGAATTTAGTGGTTTCCAAGATTTGTTGAGGAGTTTGCTCCTTGTTTCATGTTAATTGTTCCTGCACAATCCAGTCATACAACAGTGAAATGCTATGTGATTGAAAATTTCATACAACTGGTTCTTTGGCATGTATTAAATACAATCCAATCACTTATTGAATGCTTTGGAGACTACTGGTTTGACTGTCCATGCGTTACCAATGACTGAGATTCATTAAAGGATACAAAACCCTTCATTTTGGGGTTATTGTGTGTGGATTCAAATGTAGGTTTGATTTGGTTAATGTTTAGAAGAGATCAATAAAGTATTTAAATACAATCTTACATGTTTGGAGAGGTTTGAGAGGCACTTATCATGACTATACCCTCACAAATAGTGGCATAGACTGGTTTTACTAAGTTTCCTTTCTCTATTTTGAGGTTTAATTTCTCTACCGCAAGGGTAGAGTCAAAGGGTTCATTGATAAAATTATCCTTTGAATGGTTACTATGAATATGAATGATTTGATATAGCATATTGCTCATTTTACTTGAATTTTGGAATAGCTTGTGCAAGTGTGAAAGTAGTTTTGATCATTTTGGTCGTGACTGTTCCTCTACACAGTCAAAAAATGTAACTGTCTAATGATTATATGTAATGTTGAATGGATTAAATGCTTTATTCTTGGTAGAAGTGAATGGAAGGAATAGTGTTGGTGTTAGGTTTCATTTATTATTGAATTCAATGGTTTCCAAGATGTGTTGAGGATTTTTCTCCTTGTTTAATGTTAATGGTTCCTACACAATCCATTCATACAACAATGAAGTTACAAAAATGAACCAATGGCATGTTTACAACAAAGAAATTGAATGCCTATAATATGCTGAAAATTCTATTCTGATTAATACATGCCAAAGGACCAGTCCTAACAATTCTTAAACATACTAGTTATCTGATATGATCAATTGTTAATAAAGGTCTAATTCCATAGACTGCTAGCACGAAGGAAGATTTGACCTAGCCAAATCTTCCTTGTACCACACAAAAAAATGTGTGATAACTATGTCTAATCCAACCTTAATTTTTTAAGAATTCATCATATCAAATAAAGTATGTTTAAGAATTGTTGGAAGTTCTATTAGACCTTTGTTGTAAACATGCCATTGGTTTTAAAATGTTTACATTCATGTTTGTTGATATTACTGGCATGTTTAATGACACCATTATATATTGTTGTCACTGAAATGACTACATTCTACTGGTGTCATGCCCTAGCCCATGCTTTAACTCTGTTATTTGATGTTATTGGTGCTTGTGCTCAAGGATATCTATTTTTTTTAAATGTTCACTGTGGTTATCAAATGGATAGCCCGTGAGCTTCTAGCTAGGCGTCATTTGTATTGATAGCTTAGGGAATCAAATGTATTGTATCATTGATAGTTGAGACTTTTTTAAAAGGAAATAGGACAAAGAATGATTTTGATTTAGTTTTTCTATTTTGATCTCTAAGTGGCTTACAACCCTAGAGAAGTATATGCAGATTTACAGATGTAGTTGCAAGATACATAGCAGCCAATAATTCACAAGAAATCCATGCATCTAATTTGAATAGCAATTAATACAAATAAATAGTGTCCTCCAATGGCCCAATCATCCGGATCTTGACTGTCCCCTCAACTAGTGACCCTTCAAAATTGGGTTATCATGCAATTAGTGAGTGATCCTTCATTCTCCTCGTCTGCCCTGCATCCAAACATACTGAAAATACACAATACAATGATAACAAGTCTTTCACAATCCCCCTTCCCTCAAGGAACACTATCAACCATCCCTTCCACATAGCATTTCACTATTGTATGAGTGAATTGTGCAGGAACAGTTAACATTAAACAAAAAGCAAACTCCTCAACACATCTTTGTTGTAAACATGCCATTGGTTCAGTTTTGTAAAAAAAAAATTTTGTGTTAAATGCATTTAAATGGAACATTAAGCATAGTAATAATATGCTTAATCTATTAGTAATTGTAGATTAAATGCCCATAACACCTTTTTTAGTTTAGCATGTTATTATAAGATACTAAAGAAGACCTGCTATTTGTCAGAGAAATCTTCACTATCCCCCACAATGAAGACAATGAAGATTGACCTCCTGCCCCACAACAAAGAACATTGTAATAAGAATAAGATATAATATAGTGTTAGAATAAACTTTGAACAAAGACATGTAATGCTTAAATTAATGATCTAAAAGATGCAAATATAGGAATTGAAAAAGAAGATAGTGCCAAGAAACATTTTCACAACTATGAAACATGAGGAAAAGTAATAACATTAACAATACCAAGATTCACAGCATTAAATTTCACCCACGGATGAGTTTCTGCAGTGGGTTTCCCCAGCATCAAAAATATGTTGAGTTGCATTTGAGCTGTAACTAAGATTGTCATGCGAAACAGACCCTAAACTTTGAAAGTGTTCTCCAGCCTGTCAATTCAAAATTCAATCTAAGCAAGCATCAGTAAGTGAAATAAATTATAGACATCAACATCAATATCATCATAATCATTAGAAATAAACTTTAAAGACATATTTTGGATAGTACTATGTTTCTTGAAAGTTTTTGTGATGCTTCTAAACTTTAAAGACATATTGTATGGATTAATGATAACATAGATTAGTGTTTTGTTTTTTGATGGAATGTTGTTGATCATTCATGGTCTTGAAGAAACTTTTGATTGTTTTGATTCTCAAGTCTTGACATTGTTTCTCAATGTGATATAGACTGACCACAAGATGGTTCAGTTGCTCCTCTCTTTATGTTTAATCATTTGTCTTCTTCATGGTGTAAGTGTCAATATGTTATAATCCAACCAGCATTTCATACCCCCACTTCTAACAAACCTCACAACATGCAAATCACAGCCAAAGACTTGGGTGATCAGCGTACACAAACAATGATTACCCTTAGGAAATAATGATCATTAATATTCATTAATGGTGGGCGATGATTCCTTGGTAATAAAGGCATTGACATCATTCATCATCTTAACCAAGTCATGGGCGATGATCCTTGAAATAGCACAATTAGTAAAAGGAAATAACAACATAACATAATTTGGAGTGAGGAAGAAGGAAAATTGGAAAACAAAATATGGAATAATCAGGTTGGAATTAGAGAAGAATTCATAAATAAACTTGAATTAGAAAAAAGCCAAGTTATCTGATTCTTTTTTTGAGGCTGGGTTTTGGTTCTACTTTTGTTGTCTTCTGGGTTCAACTTGGGTTCCTTTGGTAGGAACTTGGGTGCCTGGGTCAATCCTGGGTGCACCTGCAATATTTTATTCATAATTTTATAGGCTAACTCATTATTATGGTAACATGGGTATGACCACACTCCATGTCTTATAATGGTACCCGACATGGAGTGTGGTTCAAATGAAGTTGAACCAAATGCTGACCATGATGGCTATGATCATGTTGAAGATGAATATGAATATTAAATCTAAAATATGGCTTGTAATTTGAATTTTCATTGTGAATGAAGAAACTATAGATTCAAGTTGACTCATTCTATGTTTTAGTATATTTGTTCCCTAGATCTACCATATTATATATGTGTATCCTGTAAGGGACATCTTTTTCTCATCCATGTATCAGAACTCGGTGAGAGTTCTTAGGAGAAAGACAAGATGTCAGTGGGAGATGGAGAAACCAATCTTAGAACACGACTTGAAGCCTTGCAATGTTGAGATTCAAATAAAGGCTACACTTGAGACCCTATATAAGGAACAAACTTATTGAGCTTCACTTTGTTTCGAGAATAGTTTTATATTCTATACTAAACAGGGCCAACCACATGAAGGTGGAAGCTCATTTGTGCCCCCCCCTCCCCCCTAACATCACTCTAAATTCCCTATTAACATCTAACATTCATTCATTATTTCATCCATTAATAAAATGTAACATTCATTAATTATCACATGATAACATTCATTAACACATTATAAAATTTATGAACATTCAATAGAACATAATTAAATTCATTGGCATATAAAAATTAGTCATTATCAATTAAGGTGCGTAGATGACAATCATTTCTTTTGATGATCATCTATGCTCTCATTAGATCTCAATGCACGCCTAGTTCTCTGTTGATGCAAAGGGGGGTCATCTGCAATAACATATTAAAGGATTAAATTAAAAACATTAAAAACATTTTAAACTATTTCAGTACTTTACAGGCCATAATCATATAGCTCTTTACCTGATCTAGTCACATCATCAACATCGAGGTTAGTTTGTCTGGCCTCAGCCTCACCCTCAACTTCAACCTCAACCTGCTCATTAACAACGGCCTCTACACTCTCTACAGCTACAATACAAATTGTTACATTAATCCAAACACCAATTGTAATTAAATTTGTATTACTACACCAATTAATTTAAGATGTTTACTTATATTACTATGATGCATATCCTCATTGTCATCAACACACGTAGGTTGTGTACGGCAAGAATCAGCAGGCTACATGTCAATTTCATACACATTCATGTTATCATTATTTTCTTACTTAAAACAAATTTACTCACTTTATGTTGGAACTTAGCATCAAATGCTTCTTTATCGCCATCCTAATAGTTTACAAGTGCGCGAAGTAGATAAATTTGTGCAATGTCAACTTAAATAATATATGTTGTCATGAAAATATTCTATTGAATTCTTTCAAGTCCTCGGATTTGATAAGCTAATGAAAGGTAAAACATTCTATCAATAATATAGACCAAAGAAAGAGACAACCTATGATGGTCTCTTGAGTTGTGTTATCTTTAGTCCTAGCTATTGGGTAAGGCCTGGAAGACTTATACCTGTCGATCGTCGAGAATAATCACCACCTTGCATTTATGTACACTGCACAAATTGATCCTAGTCTTGTAAAAACATTTTACACTTGTACATCTCATCAATACTAGAGGCCTAAAGTAATTTTATACAATCACTAGCACATTTTGTGCATGGATGAGAAACAATATCCAAAGTTTCTAGATAACCATTTTTTAGAAGAGGAATGAGTGGAGGCCAAAGAAGGGATAATTGTGAAGGTTTTATAGATGTAGGTTATTGAATCATCATCTCTACACCGGTACTCAATTTGGCCTAAACTCTATATACGTCTTCTCAGAATCTAAAAACTTTCCATCATTGATTCCCGACATTTTTTCAACATCTCCATGGACTGAGACCTTAAATTATTGAGCTTCTCTTTGTTTCAAGAATATTTTAACATTCTCTACTTAACAAGGCCAACCACGTGAAGGTGGAAGCTCATCTGGCCCCTCCTAGGAGCCTCTTATGACCCTTTACGACATTTTAAGACCTCTAAGATGTATTCTTAGGGATCGTAAATGGTCGTAAAGGGTCATAAGGGGTCTTGGGACACAACAATTGAGAAACATAATTTTAGGCATCATGGTCACAATTTTTTGGAGACAACATAATTGAGTTGTATACGTAGATGATGGAGAGCAACTCCTACACCTTCGATTCCAAGTTGACTACATCTATTTCTTATTAATACAAGGTCCTCCAATAGATGTATTCAACTTGGAATCAGGGGTGCAAAATTTTCTCTCCATCACTTGGGTATAGAACTCAATTACGTTGTCTCCAAAAGATTGTGACTATGATGCCTACAATTATGTTTCTCAGCTATTGTGAAATCTACATTTATGTTTCTCAGTTGTTGTGTTTATGTGCATATTTTTTGTGTGTTTTGGATAGTAAGTCTAATTTAATTTTTCTGTGGACTAAGACCTTAAATTATGTAATGAGGACGCTTAGAACACTAGTATATGCAAATTTCATTATTTAATAATAAAAATCTATTAAAATGTGTATACCTTCTTCTCCCATTTGCTAGTGTAATTCCCCTTTGAGTATCCCCTTTCTCCTTTGCATCCAAAATGAATTCATTCCAATCCCTCACTAGAATAAAGGGAGGATGCTCAAACTTCAACAAGATTTCATACCACGCAACGTTCATAGATTACGTTCAATGCATTATTTATGTTCATAAATCAGCATTGCATACAAATCTACAGACGATGCATGGTACAAAGCCACGCTCAAGCTTGAAAATGATAGTCAATCCATAGTCAAGGTCAAGAAACAAATGGAATAACCAAGAACACACTATATGTTAAATCATGTGATTGATAGCAGATTGGGGCTCACCTGAGCCATAAACATGAAGTATTATTCTAAAAATATATATAAACCATATATATGCGCACTTGAGGCAAAGAGAAGTTATGTCATATCCATATTAAAATATTAGTTACAATATGAAAATACTAAACTAACTAATTCCTGAGTTCATCTCTGCATATGGTCGCAACAAAGATATGTGATTACAATACAGAGAAGGCATCGTAAAAATATAATTTTGGAATTTACCCTAGCCTGACATGTTTTGCTCTCAAATCCTTCATCACAAATAAGTGGAGATAGGTGGATAGATGCAGATGAGTTGTCATCAACCCAACTAAAGTATTCACAGCCATTATTTCCCTGTGATGCCCTATCTACATTAGTTCTTATATTATAATGAATAGTATTTACATTAGAAACATTAAATATATACACATTAGCAACCTTTTTTCTATTTGGGCAACACCAAAAATTGTCATCCAGGGTTGCTCAGTGTCCGTGAAGTCTTCAACACACACTGCCCACCACCACATCGATAGTTTGGCACATTGACAAGAGTCATCGAGCCTATATATCAATAATGCACGACACCATGGTTACTACATTTATTATTTTTATATGAAATACACCAAGGAGTACCATCAGAAATATTGACCATTTACAATAATGCAAAGTAAACCTAAATCATATAGCTCATTTTTTTATCAGCATGTGTAGTCTCTGTGTATATGAAAAATGAAAGAAATATGAAGCTGAAATAAAATAGTGAACAAAATAGTATTCCACATAGACTGAATGAAATATACCATCAAAAGAAGGTGACAAAATCTTGTCACAAAGAACAAACATAGGAAATCAAAAAGGGACAAAAGACAAGAAATAAGAAAAATCATTACGACTATAGAAAAATCATTTATACTATAATCAAAAAAAGAAACACACTCTTTGTCAACAATTTTCAAAATCATTAGGAATATAAAAAAATAATTAAGACTATACAAAATAAAATTTTAGAAATGGACAATTCTGATGCTTTTACATTACAACAATTGAGCATTCATCATTTGGTATTGTGTATTCCATTTAAGTATGTCAACAATGTTCAAAATATTGTCACCAAGCACAAACAAGAAATAATAAAAATCATTAGGACTATAGAAAAATCAAGTTCTAGAAATGGACGGTTCTGATATTGCTTTTCCATTACAACAATTGAGCATTCATCATTTGGTACTTCTTGGTGTATTCTATTTAAGTTTTTCAGTTGTCGTGTTTATGTGCATGTTCTTTATGTGTTTGGCTTCTCTCCCTCGCAAGGGATGCATCGATAGGTAATTGATTTGAAAGCATAATGATTTGACAATCTTTTTTCAGGATAAGCGTAATCATCCTGCCAACCTTAATTAGCAACATTTGTGATATATGTCAAGTACTTGTAATCAGTATACCCAAAAAACAAAGACTTAGTAGTAAAAGCATGTCCTTTGGTTTACTAGTTTACTTATTAGTAGTATGTCCTTTGGTTTACTAGTTTAATCTAGTTTAAGAAAGGTTTGTTTCATGTTTGAATGTACCATTGAATGAAGCTTGGCTATATTAAGTACAATATTAAGACTCGTGACTCTTCAAATTCTCTTGTTTCCTTCAGACCTCCAAACATGTGTACTTTGAGTAGCCCTACAACAAATGGACTTGTGATGATTTTCACAATAGTGCATGTGTAGGAGGACTACTCAAAGTACTGCTTAGGCAAATCTGAATGTTCATCACCTGTACATATAACAGTTGATCATAGAAGGTATATGCTAGACCCAACAGCAAATAGATTTGTGGTGATTTTCACAATAGTACATGTGTTGCTAGGTAAGCTCCCAATAGCACTCAGGAAAATATGCATGTTCATCACCTGTGCATATGAAGTGGCTCTAATGGAAGAAACAATCACTAAATTTTGCATAGTCCTTATTTTGTTATGCGTTGATGTTGTCAGACATGGTCTTTCTTGAATGGAATGAATTGTTACTTGTACATTGACTAGAATGTTGGTGGAAGAAGGATGATTTGTTTGCAACCATTTTTTCAACTCTAATTTTCTCAACACAAAGGGACATTTATCATAGCCATAGAAACATGATTATTTTAAAATAAAATACACCAAGGAGTATCATCAGAAATATTGACTATTTACAATCATGAATAGTTAACCTTATTCAAATAGATCATTTTTTTATCAAAATGTGTAGTCTCTATGTATATGAAAAATGAATGAAATATCAAGCTAAAATAAAATAGTGAACAAAAATTCAAATTCAAGGCCTAATTTATCAAGAGCAACAAACATTAGGATGAAAGAAAAATCATTAAGAGTATAGAAAAATCATTAGGACTATAGAAAAATCATTAAGACTAGAAAATCAAGTTCTAGAAAAATAATTAAGAGTACTATAGAAAAATCATTAGGACTATAGAAAAATCATTAAGACTACAAAATCAAGTTATAGAAAAATCTTTACGACTATAGAAAAATCATTTAGACTATAAAATCAAGTTCTAGAAATGGACGGCTCTGATGCTTTGCCATTACAACAATTGAGCATTCATCATTTGGTACTTCTTGGTGTATTCCATTTAAGTTTTTCAGCTGTCATGTTGATGTGCATGTTCTTTATGTGTTTGGCTTCTCTCCCTTACAAGGGATATGTCGATAGGTAATTGATTTGAAAGCATAATGATTTGACTATTCCAAGTAATGTTTTTAATCCTTTGAAGTTTCTCATGATCCTGATGTAAGTTGATTGGATTAAGCAATTTGGGGATCCAATAGGACTTTAGGGGAGTTCAATAAATGTTTTGGAAGACTTAGAGCAACTATTAGCATGACTGTTCCTTCATCTACAGCAAGTTAGACTGAATTTGCTAAGTTTTTCCTTTGTTTTGAAGTGTGTTTTGTAATCTATTTCCTTTCCATGGACCCAAAGACCTAGGACCCATGGAAAAAGGATACTAACAATGTATTATACAACTCTAATGTTCTTGACTTGTAGAGATTTGAGAAAGTAAAGAGAACACTGGTTATGTTTAATGTTAACTATTCCTACACAATCCACTCATACAATAGTAAAATGCTATGTGATTGACAATTTCATACAACTGGTCCTTTAGCGTGTATTAAAGAGAATAGAATTTTTAGCATATTATTATCATTTTATTTCTTTGTTGTAAACATGTCATTGGTTCAGTTTTAATCTACTGGTGTTGTGCCCTAGCCCATGTTTTATCTCCATTATTTGATGTTATTCACTGTTTTGAAATGTTGACTGTGGTTATCAAATCGAAAAAATAGAAAAAAAAATTGTACACGAAAAAAAATTTACAAAACTGAACCAATGGCATGTTTACAACAAAGAAATAGAATGATAATAATATGCTGAAAATTCTATTTTCTTTAATACATGCCAAAGGACCAGTTGTCTAAAATTGTCAATCACATAGCATTTCACTATTGTATGAGTGGATTGTGCAAGAATAGTTAACATTAAACAAGGAGCAAACTCCTCAACACATCTTGGAAACCATTGAATTCAATAATAAATGAAACCTAACACCAACACTATTCCTTCCATTCACTTCTACCAAGAATTCCAGCACAAGCACAAGCTATTCCAAACTTCAAGTAAAATGAGAAATATGCTATATCAAATCATTCATATTTATAGTAACCATTCAAAAGATCATTTTTTCAATGAACCCTCTGACTATACCCCTGCGGCAGAGAAAGGAAACCTCAAAATAGAGAAAGGAAACTTAGTAAAACCAGTGTATGTCGTTGTTTGTGAGGGTACAATCATGATAAGTGCCTCTCAAACCTCTCCAAACATGTAAGATTGTCTTTAAATACTTTATTGGTCTCTTCTAAACATTAACCAAATCAAACCTACATTTGAATCCACACACAATAACCCCAAAATGAAGGGTTTTGTATCTTTTAATGAATCTCAGACACTGGTAAAGCATGGATAGTCAAACCAGTAGTCTCCAAAGAATTCAATAAGTGACTAGATTGTATTTAATACAAGCCAAAGGACCAGTTGTATGAAATTGTCAATCACATAGCATTTCATTGTTGTATGAGTGGATTGTGCAGGAACAATTAACATTAAACAAGGAGCAAACTCCTCAACACATCTTGGAAACCATTGAATTCAATAATAAATGAAACCTAACACCAACACTATTCCTTCCATTCACTTCTACCAAGAATAAAGCATTTAATCCATTCAACATTACATATAATCATTAGACAATTACATTTTCTGACTATGTGGAGGAACAGTCATAGTCAAAACTACTTTCACCCTTACACAAGCTATTCCAAACTTCAAGTAAAATGAGAAATATGCTATATCAAATCATTCATATTCATAGCAACCATTCAAAGGATCATTTTGTCAATGAACCCTTTGATTGTACCCCTACGGCAGAGAAAGGAAACATCAAATAGAGAAAGGAAACTTAGTAAAACCAGTCTATGTCATTGTTTGTGAGGTTGCAGTCATGATAAGTGTCTCTTAAACCTCTCCAAACATGTAAGAATGTCTTTAAATACTTTATTGATCTCTTCTAAACATTAACACATGGACAATCAAACCAATAGTCTCCAAAGCATTCAATAAGTGAATATGAATGTTTGAAAACTTTCCTCTCAACTTCTCCAACCACTCCTAGTCGGTTAGAGGGATTAGTTGAGTGTTTAGACACTAAAACTCTTTAAACATACTTTATCTAATATGATGAATTGTAATATCAACAAACATGAATCCAAACATTTGAAAATAGTGAATCGATATCCTTGAGCACAAGCACCAATAACATCAAATAATGGAGATAAAGCACGGGCTAGGGCATGACACTAGTAGAATGCAGTCATTTCAATGAGCATTCATGATCAAATAAAATGAAATGCATTTGAAATTTGTGGTCGAATATGATGCCAAAAGTTCGAAAGATGTTGCCTATCAAAGATACCAATCAAAGATGAAGAAATCACATATCTTCTCTCACGCTCAGCTTGAATGAAGGAAGATTTGATAGCCAAGTCTTCCTTGTACCACACGAAGAACATGCCATTGGTTCATTTTAGCATGTTATTATCATATCAGATAAAGTATGTTTAATAATTGTTGGTAAGGATAGGAATAGTGGAGATTCTAGAAATATCCCTCTAGCTGATTAGGAGTGGTTGGGGAAGTTGATAGGAAAGTTTTCAAACATTCATATTCACTTATTGAATGCTTTAGAGACTACTGGTTTGACTATCCATGTGTTACCAATGACTGAGATTCATTAAAGGATACAAAACCCTTTATTTTGGGTTATTGTGTGTGGATTCATCCACTTTAGACAAGAAGATCAAGAAGATGGGGCAGGAGGACATTGTGGTAGAAGAAATAGTTAAAGAAGCAACAAGAAGCAATAGAAAAGTTTTCAGGAGTTTGGAACAAAATTTCAAAATCCATGAATGGTATGGGTAAGGTGACCTTCATTCTTGCCCGTGACTTCAATGAAACATTGGATATGGCTGATAAGAAGAAGGATCACTTGTTGATAGTGTTCCTTGAAGGAAGGGGGATTGTGAAAGACTTTTTATCATTGTATTGTGTATTTCCAATATGTTTGGATGTAGGGCAGACTAGGAGAATGAAGGATCACTCACTGATTGCATGATAACCCAGTTTTGAAGGGTCACTAGTTGAGGGGACAGTCAAGGTCCGGATGTTGATAGTAATTTGTTAAGGGAAGGGGGATTGTAAAAGACTTGTTATCATTGTATTTTGTATTTCCAATATGTTTGGATGTAGGGAAAACCAGGAGAATGAAGGATCACTCATTGATTGCATGATAACCCAAATTTGAAGGGTCACTGGTTGAGGGGACAGTCAAGGTCTGGATGTTGATAGTGTTCCTTGAGGGAAGGGGGATTGTGAAAGGCTTGTTATCATTGTATTGTGTATTTCCAATATGTTTGGATGTAGGGCACACTAGGAGAATGAAGGATCACCCACTAATTGCATGATAACCCCACCAAGAATTCTTTCCTTTAAGTTTCCATAATATCTCAAAATATGATCATTATTCTTTACTTTCTTCTATACGTTATTCTTTATATGGTTTTGTTATCTTAAAAATATATCAAAAACATTGCAGATGTGCATATAAAAGTAAAATATTGTCCTTCAATTGTTCCACATTGAAGCATTTCCTCTTGGGAGTATTCTCTTCATTTGTACAATATCTGTCAAAAATGGTTCCCATATTTCTTCAAGATCTATTTTAACCTTTATACTGCAATTTTGATTAGATTTGACCAATAGTTGATTTCATTGGTATTTTATAGCATATACTCCTAATGTGAAATGTGGAGAGAAAGAAAGAGACACACTAGGTATGAATTACATGATATACCCATCATCACTTAGCAGTTAAATAATAAATTATGGATAGGGAACAACCCCCTAACTTCTGGATGTTTGTTTCATGTTGGCCTCTTATTATATGCAAAGGTAGGCATGTCTTAGGCTAACAACCACAGTGTAGGGGCCATATATTATGGATCCCAAAATAGTGCACACTTGTATTAAATTAGGTTCACTATACTACAAGGGAATGGAAACCATGCAATAGTGGCTCATGGGGATGGAAGAAACACTTCACCAAGAAGATGATTGTGTCTGTAATATTTACTAGAGGCAAAGAACATAATTTGGTTCCAGCAGTTACTCCTAGAAGATAATGGCACCCACAAAACACTTGGAAAAGATAGCACTCGCTATATCTTTTATCACTCTTTTAAAATTGGGATAATAAATCTCAAAGATTGATCAACGAATTCTTGAACACAAAGAACCATTGACAATTATGATTCATGTGTATAATAGCCAACAACCAGTTGTTCCAATCATGGTGTCCAATAATTATGTTAGAAAAAGTATCTACAAATCCCTTACACAACCATAATAGATTCAAACCATGAACCATAAGAACCTAAAAATGGGACTAACAAAGATATAGCTTAAACAAATCTTGATCATATTCCACCCTATTGTAAGGCCCAAGAAGTAACTCTATCTTAAAGCTACACATTCCTCTAGATGAAGCTCAAAGGTCAGGTAGCTAAAGCATAGCAATACGTGAATGAATATAGGAATAATTTGATGTACAATCATTTGCTAGCTTGGTTTGTGGGTTTTCCACATAATATTTTCCCTTTAACCACATTATAGTTTGAGAAAATAAAAAAAAATTATTTCAGATTTATATTATCCTTTTGAACTAGCACATTGCCATCAAAATGCATAATCATTGGTCATATCAAGAAAATTCCTATTGATTAGTAGGATATCCTTATAAAAATTTGATGCATGGATTTCTTGTGAATTATCAACTGCTATGTATCCTGCAACTATGAAAAGAATAGTGTTGGTGTTAGGTTTCATTTATTATTGAATTCAATGGTTTCCAAGATGTGTTGAGGAGTTTTCTCATTGTTTAATGTTAATTGTTCATGCACAATCCACTCATAAAATAGTGAAATGCTATGTGGAAGGGATGGTTGATAGTGTTCCTTGGGGGAAGGGGGATTGTGAAAGACTTGTCATCGTTGTATTGTGTATTTCCAATATGTTTGGATGTAGGGCATACTAGGACAATGAAGGATCACTCACTGATTGCATGATAACCTAGTTTTGAAGGGTCACTGGTTGAGGGGACAGTCAAGGTTCGGATGATTGGGCCGTTGGAGGACCCTAGTTCTTTATATTAATTGCTATTCAAATTGGATGCATGGATTTCTTGTGAATTATCGACTACTATGTATCCTACAACTGCATCCGTAAATCTGCATATACTTCTCTAGGGTTGTAAGCCACTTAGGGATCAAAATAGAGAAACTAAATAAAAATTGTTCTTTGTCTTATTTCCTTTTAACAAAGTCTCAACTATCAATGATACAATACATTTAATGCCCTAAGCTATCAATACAAATGGTGCCTAGCTAGAAGCTCACGGGCTGTCCATTTGATAACCACAATCAACATTTCAAAAAAATGGATATCCTTGACCACAAGCACCAATAACATTAATAATAGAGTTAAAGCACGGGCTAGGGCATGACACCAGTAGAATGCAATCATTTCAGTGACACCAATATACAATGGCGTCATTAAAAATATATGCCAGTAATATCAACAAACGTGAATCAAAACATTTGAATATAGTGAATCGATATCCTTGAGCACAAGCACCAATAACATTAAATAATAGAGATAAAGCACTGGCTAGGGCACGACACCAGTAGAATGCGGTCATTTCAAAGAGCATTCATGATCAAATAAAATGAAATGCATTCGAATATGATGCCAGAGGCTCGAAAGATGAAGAGATCACATACCTTCTCCCGCGCTCAGCTTTCACTCCTTTTCTCCCGCTTCTTCTCTATCCAACCAAAATAAAAATGATGAGGTCGTTTCACTTTTTTTTATGTATACCCTGAATCTGTCAGAATTTTGATGGTCAATTGAACACCCATTGGAATACCGACATCATCAGGGCCTATTAAAAAAAATATACCAAATTCATAATAAAAAGTTACCCATCGAAAACTTCTGTTGAAATTTGGCCACAAATGTAGTAGTGGCACCTTGGGGACACTTCGGTCCGGCATAGTCCAGAATGTTCTACTGACTCGGTGGTCAAAATGGGGTTGTCCCTAGCATTTACCTACCCAACTAGAGCTAATGGCATATTCCATTCAATGTCGGGATAACTTTGGTCACTTTGGTCTGGCGTGGTCTGACGTGGTCCAAAATGTTCTACTGACTCAGTGGTCAAAATGGGGTTGTCCCTAGTATTTACCTGCCCAACCAAAGCTAATGGCACAATCCATTTGGTGCTTGAATTAATGGTTTGGAAGTAATCCAGTGGTACAACTTTCAACTGACCCTCATTGCAAGCTTTGGCATCAAGTGAGACTGACGTGCCAAATTTAAACAAATTTGAATCTCCCAGAATAGAGAGATTTTATTGTAGGCCTCATAAACATGGTCCTATAGCATCTCACAGATCGTCGATACCTCTCATGGGGTCTGAGTTATGAGCCTCGAAAGTTCTCTGCCCAATCGTACTTAGTGCACCTTGGGGACACTTTGGTACGGCGTGGTCTGAAATGTTCTATTGACTCAGTGGTCAAAATGGGGTTGTCCCTAATGTTTACCCACCCAACCATAGCTAATGGTATAGTCCATTCAGTGTCAGGATGAACGGTTTGGAACTAATCCAGTGGGAAACTTTCAACTGACCCTCATTGCAAGTTTTGGCATTAAGTGAGATTGGCATGCCAAATTTAAATAAATTCAAATCTCCCAGAATAGAGAGAGGTTATTATAGGCCTCAAAAATTTGGTCTTGTAGCATGTCATGGATCGTCGATACCTCACATGGGTTCTGAGTTACGAGCCTTGAAAGTTTGCTACCTAATCATGCTTAGTGCACCTTGGGGACACTTTGGTTCGACGTGGTCTAGAATGTTCTACTGACTCAATGGTCAAAATGGGGTTGTCCCTAGTGTTTACCCTCCCAAATAGAGCTAATGGCATAGTCCATTCGGTGCCAGGATGAATGGTTTGGAAGTAATCCAGTTGTGCAACTTTCAACTGACCCTCACTGCAAGTTTTGCATCGAGCAAGACTGGAGTGCCAAATTCAAACAAATTTGGATCTCCTAGAATGGAGAGAGGTTATTGTAGGCCTCAAAAACATAGTCCTATAGCATCTCACAGATCATTGATACCTCTCACGGGGTCTGAGTTATGAGCCTTGAAAGTTTGATGTCCAATCGTGCTTAGTGCACCTTGGGGACACTTTGGTTTGGCGTGGTTCAGAATGTTCTATTGACTCAGTGGTCAAAATGGGGTTGTCACTAGCATTTACCCACCCAACTAGAGCTAATGGCACAATCCATTTGGTGCCAAGATGAACGGTTTGGAAGAAACCCATTGGTGCAACTTTCAACTGACCCTCACTACAAGTTTTGGCATCGAGCGAGACTGGCATGCCAAATTCAAACAAATTTGAATCTCCCAGAATGGAGAGAGGTTACTGTAGGCCTCAAAAACATAGTGATGTAGCATCTCATGAATCGCCAATACCTCTCACGGAGTTTGAGAATTGAGCCTCAAAATTTTTCTACCCAATTGTTCTTAGTGCACCTTGGGGACACTTTGGTCCGGCATGGTTCAGAACGTTCTACTAACTCAGTGGTTGAAACGGGTTTGTCCCTAGTGTTTACCCACCCAATCGGAGCTATTGGCATAATTCATTCAATGCCAGAATGTAATCCTTGAACACTATCCCTTCACCCCAGGGAATCATCATTTTACTTTGGACACATTTGACCAATTTTGACTCAATGACTCCAACTATTACACTATTTGACGATACAAATGTACATGGGATTAATACAATACAAATGTAAGGATACAAAATTAAGATGATACGAATTATATAAGGATACAACATTCATAGTAAGGAAACACATTTTTTGCACTTTACATGGTTTGGCATCTAAATATGCACATTAAATTCGATTGTTTTTTTTTATATACAAAATTTGGCATCTAAATATTCACATTACATTCAATTGTTGTTTTTATATACAAAATTTGGTACCTAAATATGCACATTACATTCAATTGTTATTTTTATATACAAAATTTTGCATCTAACTATGCACATTACATTCAATTGTTGGTTTTATATACAAAATTTGACATCTAAATATGCAAATTACACAACTATATATAAAAAATAAGTGTCCTTTTCGCTCCAATCCCTGCATTTGGAAGGCAGAAGAAAATTTAATAGAGAATATAAGAAGTTTATATAGGTTTGAGAAAAAGATTATGAACATGTATAAGTAACTAAATGCACCAAAGAACATGACTAGACAATGCATAGTGAAGTTTACCATCATAAAAGATGAGCTAATCAAATGCACACCTCTATCTTCTATATCTATCATATATGTATCCAACTACATTTACAATCCACATACAAAACCAAGTTTATTGGCTCAAACAAATAAAGGAAAAAACTACAATTAATTTATTGAACGTAATCGTAATAAACATGGAAAACCTTGCAACTTGAGTTGAACTTACCTACTGAAGTGTGCCTGAAGGGTCATCTTTGTGCTTGAGAGTATTCAATATTGCTTCATGATCAGCAGTACTAATAGTCCAAAGCTCCTTTGTCTTTGGTTTTCCTTGATGTTTCAACAACTTAACATTGGCTGCTATAACAAGGTGTGAATACATGAGAATGGTTTTGTGCTTCTCATAGTCTTCAAATGTAAGAATGCCATTATTTCTAATCATATATGTGCACAACCTCTCTCTCTCTCTCCTACTCTCTCTCCTTCCCCTCTCTCTCTCTCTATCTCTCTCTCTCTCTCCCCCTCTCTCCCCCTCTCTCATTTCTCTCTCCTACTCTCTCCCCTTCCCCTACTCTCTCTCTCTCTCTCTCTCTCTCTCTCTCTCTCTCTCTCTCTCTCTCTCTCTCTCTCTCTCTCTCTCTCTCTCTCCCTCTCTCATTTCTCTCTCCTACTCTCTCCCCTTCCCCTACTCTCTCTCTCTCTCTCTCTCTCTCTCTCTCTCTCTCTCTCTCTCTCTCTCTCTCTCTCTCCCTCCCTCCCTCCCTCCCTCCCTCCCTCCCTTAGGTATAATATTGAACATATAATATAAATATTTAATAAGTTAATATTATACTATTATACAATAGAGAAATAAATAATAATAATATAATACATGCTTTTATAAAAATTTATATTATAATAGTGATGCTTTGCAATGAAACCCTAAAGCTGATCTACTGTCGGAAGTCTGAAGAAGGATTTGTTCGGTAGTCAAAATGTTTAAGGAAGTCATTAAGACAAGTAAATATTCTATTTTTGAGTTTCCATTATTAAATGCTATGCTATTATTATTTAATATTAATATGAAAAATAATAATTTATAATATATAACTTAAAATTGAAAAAAATACTCAATTGAATTAATATTAACATAAAAAGAATACAATTTAATATAACACAATTAATATTACCATTAAAAAAATACATTTATTATGAAACTTGAATTTGAGAAAAGTGTGGCAATTGAAATTTCAAAATAGGCGGGAATTTTCGGATATCTGATATTATCGGATATACGATTAGGCTTGGTATTTTCTAGGGAAATAACAAACGTGGGTGGTCAACCCTTTAGGTGTGTTTTAGGAGATAGTTTCTGATATCAAGACTTCGACCATGTAGCTACGACTATTTTTTCACCGAAAATTGATGAAATGAAAAGGGTTTCTTAAAGACATTATTAGCTTTCCATCAATATAATTGCTATCAAATTTTGAGTTCGGTAAGTAATTATTACTTATTTTTCAATTGAGTTATCTTTAAAGTCGTAATTGACAGACTGATTGAAAAACAACTATAACTTTCAAACTGTTTAACCTTTTTGAAATCCAAAACATGCATCACATTCTATGCTTCAGCTACTATAAGGAAAAAAAAATCAATTTTGTAAAATTTTGAATTAGTTAAGGTGGTCAAACATGAGAATTTTTTTATTCTGAAAACCTTGTAGCAGAAAATTCATAATTAATTATTTATTTGACCAAAAATTACAAAAAATATGCGTCACATCTGGGCATGAGTCTACTACTTAAATCTAGAATTTTGGGAAAATATGTCATCATTTGATTGTGATTAAGGTGGTCAGACATACACGTACTCTTTATCTTTTCCCTAAAATTTTTGTACTACTGCATTAAAATTTAAAATTTTGAACAATTAGATAAAAAAAAATTCAAACAAGGGTTAGTAGTTTAGAAACTACATTCAATTTCCTACAGATTCTATTCTTACAACTTTTTCACATAAAGTTCATAAGATGTTCAACCTTTTACGTCAAGTTGAGTAACCCTGATTTTCTAATTTTTCATTGCCACTTAAGGCCATAGTTTGGTATACCATGATCCTGCACATACCCATTAAGAGGTAAAATGAGGAGCAGTTTAAAAGGAGACTAGCTTAATCTATATGTTTTTGCCAAGATCTTTGATTAAGGATATTAAAATGAGATAATTTTGGTGTTAAAAGATGGTACAAGGATTGCAATTTCCCATGGTTAGGGTATACTAGAAGCAATTGCCAAAGTCTTGTCACATTTTTTTAATACCTTATGTGCAACTGAAGTTACTCAAATAGAAAGAATACATTTGTAGGGCTTGATTTTTGGTACAAAACTCATTCTAATATTTTTATTTATATAAATATTATATAATTATATTCTTTTATAGATTTTGAATGATATATCATTTGTATCAAATATCTTTTATTTGTAATTAGCCTCTGGGTTGATTTTAATGCCTATGATGGTTTTCAGTGTTTCAATATCGTTGGTCCTTTTTTTTGTCAAAAATTTATTTGAGGTTTTAAATTATGGGATGTTATTTATTGTCGTCTAAGTTAGCAATTGCATGATATTTTTTTCATGGTTTTAAGTTTTTTTGTGAGCATGTAATTTATATCTTGTAGTAGAAGTTGAGATATTGTGATTCTATTCATATTTTGTAGGGTTACATTTGCAATGAATTATATTGTGAAAAAGGCTGATTTTTTTGTATTGAGTAGATAATGGCTTGTTTTCCTCTTCCTTTTTCGTTAATTTTTGGTATATGATTATACAGGTCTAGATATGTGTTTCTAGGTTTGTTGTACACTGTTGACTGGTGCTAGTAATGAACATTAATTTATTTTTGAAAACTTGTTCTTATGATATTGTTGGACTTTTGAACTATTTATAATTGAAGGATGTGGGTCTATGAAGACCTTATGCTATTTAGATCTGGCAATAATCTGAGTTCAGGAGTACATATCAAGTAAGGGTATCTAGAATTTTTGTAACTTCATCCTATCTACTCTGAGTTAAAAATATTGCCATAATCCGTTGAAAGGATTTTAATTGCGATTTTTGTCCCACTTGCTCTGAATTAAAAATATTGCCTCAATCCATCGAAACGTTGTTAATTGTGATTTATTTGCCTGTAGTAAAATGTAATGGGAATGATGCTACATTTAAGAACTATCTCTTGTCAGTCATTTTTTATTTGGTTGGTTGCCCGAGTATCTTCAGTGGGTCAACTATGTTTCAAAATTCAACATGTTGTCTGTGATTTTATGGTTTGATCATGGTTATTAAAATTATGGTTGGATTGTATTTAGAGGCTTTTGGATCAAAGCTTGTTTGTATGGTTTACATTTATATATCAAGTCGTGAGCACAAATCTTTGAAGTGAAAAACAACAAGATTTTGGTTTGCATTGGTTGCCCAAGTATTTTTAAGGTGTCAATTATGTTTCAATATTCAACGTGTTTTTTGTATGATGTTCTGGTTTGATCATGGTTATTTAAATTCTGGTTGGACTGTATTTATAGACTTTTGGATCAAAGTTGTGTGTATGGTTTTCATTAATTTCAAGCTGTCAGCACAAATTTTGAAGTGAAATCTATCAGATTTTGGTAACCCGAGTATTTTCACGGTGTCAACTATGTTTCAAGATTCAACAAGTTGTGTGTATGATTTTCTGGTTTGATCATTGTTATTAAAATTCTTGCTGGACTGTATTTAGAGGCTTTTGGATCAAAGTTGGTTTTATGATTTTCATTAATTTCAAGCTGTGAGCAAATATTTTGAAGTGAAAAACAACTAGATTTTGGTTGGCATTGGTTGCTCGAGTATTCAGGGTGTCAACTATGTTTCGGGATTCAACGTGTTGTCTGTATGATTCGCTGGTTCAATCATGGTTATTATAATTTTGGTTGATCAAAGTTGTTTGTAGAGTTTTCATTAATTTCAAGTTGTGAACACAAATATTTGAAGTGAAAACAACAAGATCATATATTTATTAAGCAAATAAATTGTATTGTATTTGGGAGCATACAACAAAGGTTATTTATAGAGAATAAATTGTATTGTATTTGGGAAGCATACAACAGAGCCTATTTATAGAGATATGCTTTTGAATTAAAAAAAAATTTGAAGTGTAACTTGACTATAAGGTGAGTGACAAATTACAATTGTAAGTGGGTAAAAGCACAATAAGCTGTCACCCTTTTACAAAGGAAGAGGCGAACAAAATGAAAGCTATTCAACTTCAATAGTATAAAAATGACATTTATGTTTGGAATTTGAAGATGATGTAAACTAATTAAATGTGATAAAATGGATGAATTTTATGATTAATATTTTTAATAATTTTTTTGAATAAGAATTGATATGTTTTTTTAATTTTTAAAGATGATTTTTTAGTTGCTGAAAAATGCTGAAAATTAGGGGTCTAGTTCCCACCAAAAAATTATATGTAAATAAACCTTTTTTCCCCTAATTTTAAAATATGTCATAGATGACATATATATCCAGTGCATGAAGAAATAAAAATTGATTTGTGACCTATATTTTCTCTTTTATAACAATTCAAATTCCAACTCACTGAAATTGACAGTTTTCATCTCGCAACATATTTTTCATAACAAATCTATCCCAATCAAAAAAATAAATATATATTCTTGAAGAGGACTCTCTCCTCTAGTGCACCATATATTTTTCAAAATTATTTAATATGATTTACTATTTTTTTCTTTCTCGGAATCAACATCTCATTGACTGTTAAAATACCTACTCGCAATATTTTTTGATTACAATAAACTATGTCTAATTAAAACACTATAAAATCTATATGAGGATATTCTTGACTCTGATCTCTACAAAAGGGTATTTTTTAATTTTAAAAAAAATATCATTAAAAAGATTAGGTGTTATTGAAAGACCGCTTTTCTGAAATAATTTTATTTTTATGGTAATTGGACCCAAAGTGGTATAAAACATGCATTTAATAGATATTTCCAATTGGAAAAGTTAAATCACTTATCTAACTTAGCTAGAATGAATCTAGCTAGATCATATGTTTGACCAAAATTAATTTTTAGTTAGAAATACTAAAATTTAGTTGTGCTGATAAGTTAGCCGAAAAGGTGACACCTGATTGTGCTTTTACCCAAGTACATTGTTGTGTACTATAATGGTGAATTTCAATTTGATGGTGAATTTCACTAATACATTTGAGGGCATTTTGCGACGGCTATGTGTCGCAATTGCGACGGATATGTGTCGCAATAGCAACACCCATAGACGTCGCTATTTTTTAGTCGCAAATTGCGACGTCTATGGGTAGCCGTCGCAATTGCGGCGCCCTCCCATCGCAATGTCGCTAAGATTTGTTAGCGGCATGGGCGTCGCCCCCCCGTCGCATGGCTTCGGAGGGCCATCGCAATTGCGACGGGCCTCCCAAGCAATTGCGACAGGCGCCTGCATCGCATTACGACGGGCTCCCGTCGCAATTGCGACGCCCATGGGTGGATAAAAAAAAAAAATTATTTAATACATTGCTAATGAACCACATTAATGCTTTTTTCTTTCAACAAATGAGGATAGCCACTGTAAAGACAACATGATAATGTACACTCACTGTAAGGATAGTCACAAATGAGGACATCTCACAGTGACTGTCCCTTGTGTAATTGCCACTTGAATGTATTGCTATTTAGCCACATTAATGCTTTTATTCTTCAACAAATGAGGATAGTCACTCTAAAGACAACATGATAATGTACACTCACAGTGAGTTACATTATCATGTTGTCTTTACAGTGACTATCCTCATTTGTTGAAGAAGAAAAGCATTAATGTGGCTGAATAGCAATACATTCAAGTGGCAATTACACTAGGGACAGTCACTGTGAGATGTCCTCATTTGTGACTGTCCTTATAGTGAGTGTACATTATCATGTTGTCTTTACAGTGAGTGTACATTATCATGTTGTCTTTACAGTGTCAATATATGCATTATTACTTAAACTGAAGAGTACTCTAAATAATATGTCATTGTGGAGTTCTGATTGCTTCCAATTTGATATACGCTTGTTCTACTTATGTATCCAGCATCATGTAAGAAAAGTTGTTGCTTTTAAAATAGATTCATTTAGCCATGAAATGCCTGTGCATGTTACATACAAGATTCCAAGGCCCAAAACTGATTACTCATTATAATTCATGTACAGAATGATAATCAACCACAACGAGGCATGCGTAGGCGCTACTTAGTTTTTGAGGCATCAGAAGCTCGTAGAAGAAACTTGACCAATGGCTCATGGAATGCAACAAACTTATTGCCTAAAACAGGAGCATTGGTAACCACAGATGATGGTTCTGAAAAGAACACTTCACCATCAATGTCACATGAGGGAACTGCAATTTCTGATGGCAAGCAACTTGTAGTATATAAGAGAGATGCAGGTACAGATGCTGGGAGAAGTTCCCAATCTTTATCTGTTGGACAGTTTTCATCTGCAAAATAGATTATAAAAACATGAAAATATATCAGAGATGTTTGATATTGATACAAAACAACACAGATTCATTTCTTCGTACACCTGTATATCATAAAAATCCTTGCACACTTCGAAAAATTGTATTGCCTTTTACTTACTCAAAAGTAATTTACATAAAGCAGTCATTTGATTAACATGGATCCTAATATTCACAAGTACATGGTCATGTGCTCCATCGTAGCATCTTATAGATTTAGATCTATTCTCTGAAATAATTCAATGTTTTGTTTACAATCCACAAAAGAAATATTTTCCCTCGTCTACTTAATCCTAAACAAAAGGCCATATAGCAATATAGATAGAACTATATAATAGAAACCATAAACAATGGTAACCTTAGCAGCAGCAAGAAATTGTTGCAAAAACTTTAAAGACAACATGATAATGTACACTCACTGTAAGGACAGTCACAAATGAGGACATCTGATAGTGACTGTCCCGTGTGTGATTGCCACTTGAATGTATTGCTATTCAGCCACATTAATGCTTTTCTTCTTCAACAAATGAGGATAGTCACTCTAAAGACAACATGATAATGTACACTCACTGTAAGTGTACATTATCATGTTGTCTTTACAGTGACTGTCCTCCTTCAAGTGGCAATTACACAAGGGATTTGTGTTTTCATTTGTGTTTTCAATAGCGTCGTAACCCTCCGCAAAATCACATCAGGATATAAGGGCAAAACAAACAAGAACGTTGTCATTTTTATTTTCAACAACACCGAGAGAGATAAACAAACTTAAAACTCAGACTTAAGAAAGATGAAGGCAATGCTTCAAAAGGCCGATGCCCTAAACACGGGAAAACACAATACCACCATTAAACGATGCCCTAGTCACCGTATCAATGCTTCCAGCTCCGTACCAGTATGCTGACTACTCACTTTCATCCTGTGATAAAGGTAACTTCATTAATCATACTTGAAATGGCAGCATACGAACTAAAGCTGATGAACATTTATAAACTAAAAGTTTAAAACTACAGATTACAAATGTAGCAGTTTCATACGAAAAGAACTTGATGTCTAAAATTTACCATTAGAAGTATCCAAAGGAATACCACAGTACTGTTGAACTTGGAGAATCGGAGATGATCTACACAGCAAGGTTCAACAGCTGTAAGGACTGTTACACCATCTTTAGCATTTGAATACATTTTCTCCTTGGCTTCTGGTGGATCCTCAAAGACCCCCAATGATGTTTTCCCTACAATTATCAATTGTTTGTCAGTATGAGATATTAATAAATAAACATTAATCACAATATTAGGCAAACAATGTTCTTGATGTCTGAATCTAAATCATAGAAAGCTCTAATAAAGCAGTTCTCAGTTTCACATTAAACTAAGTTTCAATTTCAAATGGTTATAATAATTTTTGCAAGTTATAAGTAGCTGGTTACAGTATATGACATAAAAAGAAAAAAAATCATTTCTATTCTTTTCTTCTTTTTCTCTTTCAACGAAGCTTTTGCACCACACAAATGCATACCAAGAATTTCTCAGGAGGTTTCAAGACCATTGCATACCAAACTTCTTCTCTATAGATGCTACTGTGTGTCGTGGTCCAAACGGGCCCATAAATGTGGTTGAATAACAATACATTCAAGTGGAAATTACACAAGGGACAGTGACTGTGAGATGTCCTCATGTGTGACTGTCCTTATCACAAATGAGGACATCTCACAGTGACTGTCCCTTGTGTAATTGCAACTTGAATGAGGACAGTCACTGTAAAGACAACATGATAATGTACACATACAATGAGTGTACATTATCATGTTGTCTTTACAGTGACTGCCCTCATATTGTATATTCTTCTCTGTAGATGCTACTGTGTGCTAGGGAACTTCTTAGAACTATTGGTATATTCTTAGAGCTTGTTACACCTGGGATATTCTTCTCTGTAGATGCTACTGTGTGCCGTGGTCCAAACGGGCCCATAAATGTGGTTGAATAGCAATACATTCAAGTGGCAATTACATATATTATAATGTATCTGTCTAGTCCTCATGACTGCTCATAACAGTACAAGTGATATTTTTTTGGGAGTGGGGAAAGGTTCGAGACTTTCACCTGTATGAAGAATCCTTTCTACCTAACACAAAAATGCACCCCATAAAACATCTGATTGGTTCGAGTATCTTTGAACTATTTGGGTCTATTGACAACACTAGACCAGTGTATACAGAATGACTAATTTCATGCAAGACAATGTGATGCAGAGTGGTCAGCAAGAAACTTGGTCTTAAGCCCCAACCCACTTCAAGACACCAAAATGTTACACCTAAGCAATTTAGCCTCTGATTCTATCAGACCAATTTAAAATCTCTGTACTAGAGGGACTTCAAAGGTTTCAAGATACTTCTAACACCTTATTGACTCAATCCCAACCAAGACCAAATTTCCTTTTAGGGACAAGTTCCCTGATTTTCTACCAAAAGAGACTTTATTGATCCTAGGCTTTGCCAACCCAATCAAACATTTGAAAACTCTTAAGATTCCCTAAAACATGCAGAATCATGCATTGGTTGTGTTCCAAACAACCCAAGACATCAAAATCACAAATAGACCTAGTGACTCTAGTAGGTCTCCAAAACCTGTTCTGCAACAATAACTCTTCAATTTGACAAAGGACCTTATGAACTTATATGTTTTTTGAGTACCCTTTTTGATGTTCTAACAATCCTCCAACTCCCAGACCCTGACTCCACTCCAGCATATCAATGTCCTTATTGAGTCCGCAGACCTAATGCATGCCTTTAGGTGTGGGTTCCAAAACAAGGCATTGAAAATGGGTGCATGAAACCAAGATTAGAGTTTGAAGATGTCCACCATGCTCTAAAGATCTAGATTCAACAAGGTTTGAGGTCCTTTACTTGCCGCTACCCTCTGATCTTGCATAATCCATCAACTCCTAGTCAAGAACATTGAGATTCTTGACCTAGGGCTTGCTCTCGAAATTCTCTGGCTTAGTATCCTTTTCCAAAGCTTTTAAAATATGAAAATAAACCCCCTTAACTTGCATTTTACAAAGAACAGAGGATATCCTATGGTTTATTTGCAAGTTAAGGCCATTTGAATGCAATAACCCAAAAAATGAGGGTTTGACAGAACAACAGATAAGAAAAAGGAATAACTTTGATATAAGGTGTCTTGAATCTACCAAATAAACTCTCAAAGCATAAGATATAAATACTCTAACTTCCACACTGGTCTACCCTCCCTTTCACATCCATACACTGTACAGTGCTTGAAGGAAATGCACAGAAAAGGCTCTGAAATAGTGGCTCTATCTGACAGAGAGTCCATGCTAGGCTTCATGACTAACCTAGAGCACATTCCTTGTTATGGAGGAAGTTTGAATGGTGAAGAACTTATGGAATGGATAGAGGACCTAGATAACCATTTTGACTACAAGTATCTTATTAATAACCATTTTGACTACAAGTATCTTATGGATAGAGGACCTTGATAACCATTTTGACTCATTTAGTATCTTATTGAGCTTCACTTTGTTTCAAGAATATAGTTTAATATTCTCTACTAAACAGGGCCAACCACGTGAAGGTGGAAGCTCATTTGGCCCCACCCCCCTCCCCCTAACATCACTCTACATTCCCCGTTAACATCTAACATTCATTCATTCTTTCAATTATTAATAAAATGTAACATTCAATCAATACCACATGATAACATTCATTAACACATTAGATTCATTAACACGCAACATTCATCAATATGAAAATAAACACATAATTCATGAACATTCATTAGCACATAATTAAATTCATTGAGACATAAAATTCAGTCATTATCAATTAAGGTATTTAGATGACAATCATTTCTTTTTTCTCTTTCTAATTTTTTTTTCTATGTAAGCTCTAAGAGGAGCATCAGTGTTATCATCAATACCCCCCTCATCAGTTGTTTTGTTCTCTGTTCTTGATGATCTCAAATTCCTATGTTGCTGCAAAGGGGGGTCCTCTACAATAACAAATAAAAGAGTTAAATTTAAAATATTTAATTATAATTGTTACAAGTATTTAATTATTTTAAAGAACATAACTATGGCGCTCTTTAATTACCTGATCTGGCCACATCATTTTGTCTAGACTCAACCTCAACATGCTCATGAGCACAGACCCCTCGATCCTCTACAGTTGCTATACAAAATGTTACATTAATCCAAACACCAATTGTAATTACATATAAAAAATTTAATAGCAAATGTATACCTCCACCACTAGGATGCACATCATGCGAACCTTCATTATGCATAGATTGTGTAGAAGGATTGTCAGGCTGCATTCCAATATCCTACACATTGTTATCATTGCTTTCTTAAAACAAATGTACTCACTTTATATTAGAACTTAACATCAAATAGACTAATTGGTAAAGTATTCAATTTGAAATAAATTTCATTTAGCTTATTTACCTGTGGCTCAGATGCTTCATTATTTGAACCTTGCACACTGATTTCAGCTCGTAGCCATTCAGCCACGGCTCTATAGCCTTGTTGGAAGCCAATTCTCTTGTCCTCTTCTGTGAGGCATCTATTGAACTCTGACCCCTACATTTTTGCTTGGTATGGTGAATTTTACTTGCATTGTTTGATCAAAAAAAATTTCCTTGCAATATATAAAAAAATTGATACAAGTTTTCATTTACTAATACTTACAACTCGTGCTTGAAGTTTGGAAAAACCACCAGAGCCGAGCTTGTGTGTCCCGTGCTTTTCTAATCTTGCCTTTGTTGCCTTTGATGTGTCAGGCAATCTATGAAAAGTTTGAAATATGTTAGAGACCAGTACAGGAAAAATTTAGAGGTTAATTAGTACATAATTACAGGAAAAATTTAGAGGTTAATTAGTACATAATTACATTCTCAAAAGTATCACATACCTTGCTCTACTCTCTACTGGCGTAATTCCTTTTTTCATGTCGGCTTTATACTTTCCATCCAAAATCAAAGCCTACCACTCAGCCTCAAGAACACAGGGCGGACGCTCGTGCCTTGGGTTAACCTCTAAATATTTCCTGTACTGGTCCCTAATATACTTCAAACATAAACCAGCTCTTTCAAGGAGCTTGTTTCTCTCGAATGCACGAGGTCCAAAAACCTGGGTCATACTATGTACAAGATCATCCTTCAACTTTTTATCTTGGTTATTCCACCTTTTAAGTAAAAAAAAAAATGTTAGACTTATAAATGAAGAGAAGCTACCTTTAATATAGTTCAAGAAATTGATGAAAAGGAAAACTATTCTAGCAATGATATGAAATCAAAATAGTGGTTTGGGGTTTTAGTTAGGATATGATGTTCCACCATGTACGTAGGGTGGGCCCGAATATTCGCAAACACTCATCACCAAGTTTTCACCAAAAAATATCATTCCCTACAAAATAATCATGGGATCATTAGTCGATGAAGAGTGATCAAAAACTAAATTACTATTATATCACTATAGAATAATAATAACTTTAAAGTACCTGGAACTTTGGCTACTTTTAAGGGAATACCTTCATCGTCGCTGATGATCAATATGCAATCCTTCACCGTTCCCGTACTAGGAACACGGGAACATCCAGGAAATGATGTTGCATCGGGACTTGTTGCATCTCCTATTGCAAAAAATGAAAACCATTATCAAATGCCTCCAAGAAATAATACTTCAAGGGAAATAAATTGGTGCAGAGCACCCATGGCACAAACACAATCAATGGATCTACATCGTAAACACATAACACTTAAACACATAACAAAAGAGAGAAAAAGAGGGATTTGTGTACCAGTAGATGGTGCAACAGTTGGTGCATTTAGGTTATGTGTTGTTGACATGGTAGTCAGCAAGACATTTGTGGCTATCCTGGATGGAGGCGACGTTGTCATATCATCATGGAAAGGAGCTGAAGAATAAAATTGTTAGAGCATGCATAAATATAGAACGCGTGGACTAGCATGGACAAGATTGTTAGAGCATTAAAAAAAAAGATTGTTCAAGCATGTATTGTCAATGATTATGATCATTCCTATATATATTCAATGGAAAACACAAGTGGGGAATGGAACATGTGATCTACCTGAATCACTTGCAGTACCGGCCTCATCATGGGAATGGGGTTCAAAATTACGCAAATAACTCTGTAAAGACAATGCATCCATATTTTAATTAATGTCATAAAAGAGCATAACATAAAAACCATTATTGAACTCTTGTAATAATTAAAAATTTCATTAATACTTACTTTAAAGTTTTCAGAAGTGCGCAACAACTTAGCTGCCTTGTCTTTTATTTCCTGAGTCTGAGGATGTATGGATACCAAACGTAGAAGTTCTTTCCCAATTTTCTTTAGTAGCTTTTTAATGGAACCGATTGGGTCATCGGTCTCTGCTAAATCAATAAAAAAAGGGTCCATAAGGGGGGACTCCTAAGGGACTGCAGGTTGCTTTCCCTCTCTCCGACCACCGGCCCTCTGTGACAACAATAGTATTAGTATTATCAAAATTACTCCAAAACAATGAAGAAAATAACATTAAAAAAATAACATTTTGCTTTTATCTACTTTGCACAATTACAATGAGTTTTACCTGCTCATGTGTAGATGAGCTAGGAATATCATCACCATCACCTTCGAACGGTTGCTCCATATTGTGCCCCTGTGTCAAAGATCAAGTATAAAAATGTTAGCCAAAAATTTAATAACTAAATGGTATGTTGGAGTCATTGATTAGAAGTTGCTTTAATAGTATGTACCACCCCCATGATAGTAGCCTCGTTTGTATCTATGCGGTTCAAATTGTAATCAATAAGCAGCTCTTCCCCTGCACGTATTGATTTTATTGCACAGATGAATACACGATTTCCCTCGCGCGCCTCAAATATGCAATTGGGTTGCTTTATAGTTGACCCAGGTCGTGTACTATTTATAAAACCCACAATATTCCCTGTTGCTTTTGGCCTTCCATCAATGTATATAGCCACACTTTTACTTTGATTATTGTCTTGCTGTTGTATATAATTTTTCGAGAGTGCATACCTACGCATACTTTTTTTATATTGAACAATATGCATCCAACTTTTGTAATCGTAACATGGTCCAACATACTCCATCAATTCAGAAACTTTGTTGTAAGACACCTTTATGCCATCCATAGAAAATAGGCCCAAACCATGTAATGATGATGGTGCTATGCGATATATCCTCTCATTAACACAAAAATCAGTGTTTATTGGAGGAAGTTCCTTGGGTACCCAATGTTTCTGTAGATGTTGGTACCTCAAGGGCACCTCGATGTCGCCTTTCATCTCATCATCATAAGAACATGACCCCCCTTGAGCAAGGAAAAATTTAATGTGTTTATTGAATTTCCTTCTAGTCCTTTGACCTCGAGTTAATCTCCCTATTCTAGATAAACTGCATGTCTCACTTTCCTCTTCTATTCCTATATTTCCCTCACTCGAGGAAGACACTTCTGACAAATACCTATTTGCTGGTACCTGCAAATGGGAGAGATCTTAGAAGACATCAATCTTACTATTGATAAGTGTATTAAATAGACTTTCTATAAGGTGTATTGACTTATACCTGTCGATCCATGAGACTGTGCGGGATGCTCTTGAAAGGGGTTCAATTTCCCTGAAATGTAATTCAATTATCGTGAGCATAATCACATCATAATCATAATCACATCCATCATAAGCATCACATAAAAATTAAAAATATTAAAACGTACACATTATAACACTTAAATCAGGCTCACATTACACATTATAACACATTATAACATGTACACATTATAACACATTAGCAGTATTCTATTTGTAGTTGAAACTTGTAGCTTTTAAATAGATAATGAATAAACTATGTAACCATTTAAGACAAATATATTTCTATCAAGAAATGAATATTAAATACATTAAGGATTGATGGCATACCTTTAAATTTCATCATCATCATCCTCATCATCATCCTCATCATCATCATCATCATCATCATCATCATCCTCATCATCGTCGTCATCATCATCATTGTCATTGTCATCGTTGTCATCATCATCAACATCATCATCATCAACATCAACATCATCTTCATCATCATCATCAGTAGCAGCATCGTCGTCATCATCTTCTTCTTCTTCTTCATGAAAATTTTTCTCAAGAACATCATCCAATAATTGTCGATCGTGCTCATCATCTACATCATCTTCTACTTCTTCGGTATCTTCTTCTTCCATCGCATTATACTTTATCGGCCTTCCTCTCGGTTCATGTCTAACAACAAATGACCAACCCGGTTTATGTGAAACCTCTGAGTTAAATACCTGCTCACATTGGCTTGGAAGAACATAGGGCTCATCCCCAACTGGCTCAAACGACCTTGTATTAACCATTGTAAATCCATTATCATGTTCAATAACAGTTCTGTTAGGATCATTTGGATTAAGTCGTAGCCTGTACCATTTGACAACGAAGAGTACTAATTTGAAGGAACTAAAGTCGCACTCAAGTATATCATCCAAAATGCCATAGTATTGATTTTTAGACTCTTGAGGATCTAAGTCATTTCTAGATGAAATATTAGTCACTTGAAGGACTGCAGTTATTCCAGAATCACAAGTTTTCTTCGTGTCATCCAACACTTTGACGTGAAATTTTTGACCATTACAGAACATACCCTTGTGGTGTTTAACCTGCAATAATATGTGAAACATGTCAAAATTATTATATCGTGAGTTGATAAACATACGGGTGATTAATAATTTTGTACGTACCTGGAAATCTCTTAAACCATATCCTAAATCTATTTCCCTTTGCGTAACATTAGAATCTCCATTACGATGAGCTTCTTTAACCAATGAAGATACACCTTCCCATGTTAATGTGTGACCAGAATGTTGACATCGTTCAATCCATACCGTCATCCAATCAAGATTGTTTGCAATATACAAATGTAGTGCATCTCACTCTCGAGCAACTGTAACAAAAAAAAATAGACAACTTACAACCGATTTATTTTGAAGATTAAGAAATAATTTATTACAATAACATCTTATAATTTATTACCTGTCACTTTCCTCAATCTACCTTTCCCCATCAAGTACTCCCCTTTGAATTTTTTAAAAAGGTCGAGATCCCAAATGCGATCTACATGGATATTTGAAGCAAACTTAGGAAGATATTCAGTAATGTACACCATAGTCTGGTATACCATGTATCCCTCTACCATAGAACCCTCAGGATGTGCTCTTTGTTGAACCAAAGCCTTCAAAGATTTCAAGTGCCTCTCAACCATCCACATTGACCTAGTGTGTGCAGGTCCACACAATTCAATCTCCTCAACTTGGTGTATGAGGTAGTGTTCTTGTGCATTGAAAAAAGTTGGAGGTAGACACTTTTGCATTTCACACAGTAAATGAGGAATTCTTCTCTTCCAATAGTTTATATCTTCTTTATGGATTTCTTTAGATGACAACCACCTACATTAAGAGATTCAAGTCACAAAAAATATATAAATACGAGACTTTACAAAATAATATACAATAGATTACATAGCAAAAAAAACAAATCATGAATATAATAAATATATACAACAAATTGAACAGATATTACTGCTTACCTCATAAATTTTCTAAGATCATATATCACTTGTTTGATGTTATTGTTGAAGTGCTCTGGGAGAGATAGAGGTAGCACGTATTGCAGTAATTATAAACCAATCATTTCATTATTTTCTAACATAACATAATGAATAGTACACGTAGTTTATGAATATATTGTAAATACAGAAGAACATAACTTACCTTGATGAAAGTATGCCAATCATGCATTTTGAGCCCTGGCCCAAATTCACTTTTCTTTGATATGAGATTGCTTATGTTCCCAGCAAATCCTGTGGGAAATCAAATTTTTCGTATGACTTCTTTTATGGCATCACTTTGCTGCTCCGTTAATAACCAAGGAAGGGCACTTATATTAATCTGATCTCTATTGCTATTTGAGTGAATGAAATTCTTCAGTGCATGATTGGATTCATGAATGTCATTACAAATTTTGACAATTTTTTCTTTGTCACGCCTTCCATCCAGTATTTTCCACAATGTCTCTGTTATATTCTTTCCAACATGCATAAGATCAAACAAATGCACAATTTGTAGGTCCTCGTAGTAGGGAAACCTACTAAATTGTCTGGGATAGCTTTTTAGTCCCTTTGGAAGGTTGTCAGTAGTGCCTTGACGACCTTCACGATCATCAATTACATAATTAGTAAACAAAAATCACAGTAGAAATATATAAATTACAAACATAAACCATTAAGTGGAACGACATTACCTCGACGATTAATTCTATTATATTCCAACTTCCATAGGCGAGGTGTCATTCTTCGTGGCTTTGATGTAGTCTCTTCTTTCCCATTGAAAAGATGTTTTTCCATACTTTGATACTTATGATTCCTGTGGAGGAAGTGTCTGTACTCATCAAACACATGCTTTCCTAAACTTTTAAAATGATGAGATTTCATCTTTGGACCACAAACTGGACATGCAAATTTTCCCTTTGTTTGAAGACCTACAAGATAATGATATAATTGGATTATTAAATATGTTGATTTTTATAATTAGAATTATCATGCGCAACTTGAATTCACTATAACATACCACAAAAATGTGTTAGCCCTGGGGCATCATGTATTGTCCATACAAGTATTGCATGGAATTGAAATTGTCTTCGTCCTATTAGTCTAGACACGTCATACATAGTGACACCGTTCCATAACTCCACCAACTCATCAATAAGAGGCTCAATATATACATTCATATCTTTAACTTGATATTTACCTACTTGAATGAACAGTAACATTACATAATTATTGTGACCATTTTACTGTAAGATTTGTAAGTACATGTAAATTAATAACTATCAAATGATAAAATACCTGGAACAATCATTGCCAACATAATGTGCTCCCTCTTTATTGACATCCACGGAGGAATGTTATTGTTGATAACAAAAATAGGCCACACCGAGCAAACAGATCTCATCTCTCCAAATGGATTGACACCATCCGCTGCCAATGAAAGCCTGAGATTACGAGGTTCTTCTTTGAAGTGTTGCCACTTTTCCTCTATGTGCATAAATGTCGAACCATCCGCAGGGATTCGAATAATGTCATCTCGACTTCTATTGCGTGCATGGTAATCCATAAATTGTGCCAAGCTAGTACACTTGAATAATTGTCGCATCTGTGGAATAATGGGGATGTAACGAAGAACCTTGTGAGGCACCTTTTTTGTTATTCAATATGTTCGATATCTACTCGTATGACATACAGGGCATTGTGTTGCAAATTCATGTTCTTTATAATATATAATATGATCATTGGGACAAGCATGTATTGCTTGATACTCCATTCCAATATCTTTCATAATAGCAGATAATTCTCGATATGAGCGAGGTAGAATATTTGATGGTGGTAACAAAAACTCGCCTATCAATCTACAGCAAAAAATATAAGTTGTTAATATAAATAATATTAGTGGTACATTATTCACCCTTTGTTAACTATAAAGACATATATGACATACCTTAACATACGTGACATTGTTATGTTGGATAAACCATTCATAACCTTCAAGTTCAACAACAACAATACAGCAGAGAGAAGAGTTGTTTGGGAGTCTTTGTATAGAGGCTCGTATGCCTTCTCAAGTAGAGGTACATCGAGGCTATCATCATCATCATGATTAGATCCGCTTGGACTAAATGTGTCATGGATCAATGTATTTATACCATCATCTTCAATTGTGTTTTCTGGCACATGATCATCATCTTCCATGGGATCATTGTCTTCACCTTGGATATTCGCACCCCCATGTTCCTCCATATCATGTACTTCCCTAGGGAGATCAACCTATATAAAATTGATTAACATAAATAAACCATGATCTTCAACTCATCATCAAGTGATTTCATATGTATATAAATTGTTAAAATGATATAATGAACAACTTACCAGTGGATGATAGTCATGCCCCCCTTCAATGTGACCATTCTCCCTACAATGTCTCTTAACTGTTTTGATTAGCAGTCTTCTACGGTTTAAGCCCTTACAAATTTTGCAGGGACAATAACATTTTCCATCACCTTTTCTTTTCAAGTTAGACCACAATCTAGCGATTGTCTCCCTATTTTGTTCTTCACTTATATTATCTGACATGATCATTCTTCGCAGGAAGCAAAAATTGGGCTATGAAAACTTCGGTCTACAACTTTCAGTGACTAAGCAAAATTGTCAAAAGTACACAAATCTTCTTAGACCTAGTTAAATCCTTTAATATTTTAAAAGTCTAGTTAAAATATACATTAGATTAAAAAATATACAATTTTCATGCCTGAGCGCACGGCTACGACTAGTGCAATGGTCTTCTTGCTTAGCTCTAGAAGCTCTCTAGCAATCAAAACATATAAGCTACAAGGCCTAACAACAATTTCAAAACATATAAGGTACAAGGCAAGACATATTACATGACATGGCAAAAGGATTAAAATATACATTAGATTAAAATATATACAATTTTCAAACCTGAGCGCGCAGCTATAACTCATGCAATGGTCTTCTTGCTTAGCTCTAGAAGCTCTCCAGCAATCAAAACATATAAGCTATTAGAATTCATTAACTTTCTGTAATTGGAAAACTCTATTTGATATTAGACCGTAAACTACTACTATTCTCTCCATAAGAACTAAGTACAAAATTCTTTCAAGTTCACATCCATGATTCCCTTTAGATTAAAATATACAGCAAAAATAAGCTAAAAGTCTAGTTAAAATATACATTAGATTTAAAAATATACAATTTTCAAACCTGAGCGCACGGCTATAACTCGTGCAATGGTCTTCTTGCTTAGCTTTAGAAGCTCTCCAGCAATCAAAACATATAAGCTACAAGGCCTAATAGCAATTTCAAAACAAGGGTCATCAAAAGAACCAAAAACAATGTGTACAAACAATACCTTGTGAAGTGGTATAGACAATTAGAAGATGCTACTATGTGCTAGGGAACTTCTTAGAACTGTTGGTATATTCTTACAACTTGTTACACCTGGGATATTCTTCTCTGTAGATGCTACTGTGTGCCGTGGTCCAAACAGGCCCATAAATGTGGTTGAATAGCAATACATTCAAGCGGCAATTACACAAGGGACAGTCACTGTGAGATATCCTCATGTGTGACTGTCCTTGTCACAAATGAGGACATCTCACAGTGACTGTCCCTTGTGTAATTGCCACTTGAATGAGGTCAGTCACTGTAAAGACAACATGATAGTGTACACATACAATGAGTGTACATTATCATGTTGTCTTTACAGTGGCTGCCCTCATGTTGTATATTCTTCTCTGTAGATGCTACTACATGCTAGGGAACTTCTTAGAACTATTGGTATATTCTTACAACTTGTTACACCTGGGATATTCTTCTCTGTAGATGCTACTGTGTGTCATGGTCCAAATGGGCCCATAAATGTGGTTGAATAGCAATACATTCAAGTGGCAATTACACAAGGGACAGTCACTGTGAGATGTCCTCATGTGTGACTGTCCTTGTCACAAATGAGGACATCTCACAGTGACTGTCCCTTATGTAATTGCCACTTGAATGAGGAACAAGGAGGAAGTGATACAATAATAGGGGGGTGATCATTTTAAAATGTGTTGGACAACAAAAAATGCTATGCACAGGGTAAAACATGGGCTCAAACCTTAAGAAAACTAGAGACTAACAACAAAGAAAATGTACCTCATGATACTTATTGAGCTTAAAGCATAAATAAACTACTATGTACAAGAAGGAAGGATAAACTATTAATAGAAATGTTTAAGATGGATCCTATTTATCAATATCTCAAAAGGATTACCTTCCATGTTTTCCAACTCAAAAACATAATTTTCTTTGTAGCGAGAAATATAAAAAGGACCCTCCCATAATGCATCAAACTTTGTATGTTGACTTGGATTGGCTGCTCTTTCATTGTACTTCAAAATCATATCATTTTTCTTAAGAGGGGGATTGCATACCTCTTGTCAAACCCACATTATACTATTCTTTGGTGATGTGTCAAGGCATTATAAGCATTCTCATAAGCTTCTTGTAGATTCAACAATTTTACTAATATGACATTCATCGCACCATCTTCCTCTACTTCAATTAATGTTAGAAGTTGTAGAGCTAGGATTTCCATTGATATAGGAAGAACAACTTCTATTCCATTGGCGAACTGGTGCCGGAGCACCTCACACAACCAATTTGGAGACGGAGATTATACAGACTTTCAGGACAAATCAGAGGGATGGAATACATAAACAGGGTCAACAAGTCAATTGGAGGATCTTAGCACCTTTAATGTTATTAAAATAATGCAATACTTCAATGAGTTTGTAATGATGTCCTTATTAGGACTAAAAGCTTGTTTACAATGGACTGAGATTGTCCAAAGTTCAATAATGTTCTAAGAATCTAGAATAGGCTAGTGCAGAAGTTTAAGTCTTTTGGAAAGTTTAATAATCATAAGAGATCAAAGTTAGTGAGTTTAGTGGTCTTTGGATTAAAATAATTCAATTAATTATAAGTTGGAATTTTTGAATTTTCAAAATCCAACGGTTAGCTAACAATGGAGGGAGTTAGTATTTAGGATTTAGTTAGGCTCAAACTAAGCTCCAACCGATGAAAATGGGTTGGATTAGTTTTTGAGAAGTTATAAAGAATCTTATATATATCTCTGTTACGACAAAGAAGGGAGATATATACGGACTGCAACAGTAAGAAATATAAAACTCTTAGTTTTTGCAACTCCATTTATCTTGGAAGTCTTAGTTTGTTTGAACTAACACATACATGAGTTAGAAAGATTTCTTTCATCCATTCTAAACCGTTTTGAATGAGTTTACTTTGAATTTGCTGTTGCGCGGGTGTATGGAGTGGTGAAGGAAACAGCGAGCAATAAACTTTAATTTTTGCAAGTTCCTTGATCTTTTAAGTCTCAAATCATTTGGTTTGATTATTCAATTATTCTTGTTATTGAATGAGTTTACTATTATATTGAGACTGTTGTCGCGCCAGTCACTGCTGAAACAGTCATTCTTTTGTCTAGACTTGTCATTGCAGTAGAGTTTTAGAGATAATGAAGATCATCCCATGAACATAGAAGGCCTAATATTCATGGGATGACAATAACTAACTTGTATTATGAAGTACTGACATTGCATATGCAAAGTTTTGTGGAAAACAGTGTGATCACAGGATAAACTGTGGGAAATTACCGTGAGTTGAATGCTAATGTATAGCAGTGAGTGATCTATCCAAGCAAGGGTGGATTGTTATAGTTTGGTTTTATACCTCCCAATTGCATTTGTTTAAAAATCATTGGAGGTTTTTAAACAAATGCAATTGGGAGGTATAAAACCAAACTCAACCACTTTTGCCAGCATTCTTCAAGCATATGCCAAAATGGGATCTTTAGAACAGGGTAGGGAAATTCACCAAAAAGTAATTAAAGATGGGTTTTTGTCAAATATAGTGGTGGTGACTACCCTGATGGACATGTATATAAAATGTGGAAGCATACAAAAGGCACGTGATTTGTTTGCGGAAACAACTGAAGCAAGGCACGTGAAAGTCTCAGAATCTTGAATCCAAGTCAGTGAAAGCTTTGAAAACCAAATGCATCCTATTAAGTATTGTGGGGAAGCATTCTAAATAACCAAAGCTGCTAACAATAAATTCAAGACAGATATGTCCTCATTTCTGGGTATTTTAGCTCTCTAACAGCTGAATACCAGATTAAATAATAATGACAAAAGAAAAATAAACCCAACGTACTCAGAAATTGTAGCTATGATTTTGCGGAGGGAATCTCTCTCGGCGCTGTTGAAAACACAAATGACAACCCGCTTGATTTCGCAGAGGGAATCTCTCTCGGTGCTGTTCAAAACACAAATGACAACCCGCTTTGTTCAAAACACAAATGATAACCCGCTTGATTTCACGGAGGGAATCTCTCTCGGCGCTGTTGAAAACACAAATGACAACGTTCCTCTACATTATCATGTTGTCTTTACAGTGACTGTCCCTTGTGTAATTGCCACTTGAAGGAGGACAGTCACTATAAAGACAACATGATAATGTACACTTACAGAATGAGGACAGTCACTCTAAAGACAACATGATAATGTACACTCACTGTAAGGACAGTCACAAATGAGGACATCTCATAGTGACTGTCCCTTGTGTAATTGCCACTTGAATGTATTGCTATTCAGCCACATTAATGCTTTTCTTCTTCAACAAATGAGCATAGTCACTCTAAAGACAACATGATAATGTACACTTACTATGAGTGTACATTATCATGTTGTCTTTAGAGTGACTATCCTCATTTGTTTGAACTAACACATACATGAGTTAGAAGGATTTCTTTCATCCATTCTAAACCGTTTTGAATGAGTTTACTTTGATTTTGCTATAACATAGAAGGCCTAATATTCATGGGATGACAATAACTAACTTGTATTATGAAGTACTGACATTGCATAGGCAAAGTTTTGTGGAAAACAGTGTGATCATAGGATAAACTGTGGGAAATTACCTTGAGTTGAATGCTAATGTATAGCAGTGAGTGATCTATCCAAGCAAGGGTGGATTGTTATAATGTGGAACATTGTATAATGTTTGTGAGATGGTGAATCATCCACTAATTTGGATTTGAAGGGTGTAGAATCTGGTGATTGAGAATGCCCTAGTTAAGAAGGGTTTAGAGCCAAGAATTGTGGGTTTGGGTGTTGCAGAGCCCTAGAGGCTAATTCCCTTTGGAATTGTTTGTTTCAAAGTGTAAGAAGACACTGTCCAGGGATTAGGAAGTGTTAGGTGGAATTTATCATATACTTCCTTTGAAATTTGGGTCATTTTTATACATTAAAACCAGAGGTACAGTCATAGAACAGGGTAGGGAAATTCACCAAAAAGTAATTGAAGATGGGTTTTTGTCAAATATAGTGGTGGTGACTACCCTGATGGACATGTATATAAAATGTGGAAGCATACAAAAGGCACGCGATTTGTTTGCGGAAACAACTGAAGCAAGGCACGTGAAAGTCTTAGAATCTTGAATCCAAGTCAGTGAAAGCTTTGAAAACCAAATGCATCCTATTAAGTATTTTGGGGAAGCATTCTAAATAACCAAAGCCGCTAACAATAAATTCAACACAGATATGTCCTCATTTCTGGGTATTTTAGCTCTCTAACAGCTGAATACCAGATTAAATAATAATGACAAAAGAAAAATAAACCCAACGTACTCAGAAATTGTAGCTGTGATTTTGCAGAGGGAATCTCTCTCGCCACTGTTGAAAACACAAATGACAACCCGCTTGATTTCGCGGAGGGAATCTCTCTCGGTGCTGTTCAAAACACAAATGACAACCTGCTTTGTTCAAAACACAAATGATAACCCGCTTGATTTCGCGGAGGGAATCTCTCTCGGTGCTGTTGAAAACACAAATGACAACGTTCCTTTTTTTTTTTGCACTTATATCCCAACCAAAATAAGGTCCATTTGTAATACAACATGATAATGTACACTTACAGTGAGTGTACATTATCATATTGTCCTTAGAGTGACTATCCTCATTTGTTGAAGAAGAAAAGCATTAATGTGGCTGAATAGCAATACATTCAAGTGGCAATTACACAAGGGACAGTCACTATGAGATGTCCTCATTTGTGACTGTCCTTACAGTGAGTGTACATTATCATGGTGTCTTTAGAGTGACTGTCCTCATTTGTTGAAGAAGAAAAGCATTAATGTGGTTCAATAGAAATACATTCAAGTGGCAATTACACAAGGGACAATCACTGTGAGATGTCCTCATGTGTGACTGTCCTTGTCACAAATGAGGACATCTCACAATGACTATCCCTTGTGTAATTCATGTGGCAATTACACAAGGGACAGTCACTGTGAGATGTCCTCATTTGTGACTGTCCTTACAATGAGTGTACATTATCATGTTGTCTTTAGAGTGACTGTCCTCATTTGTTGAAGAAGAAAAGCATTAATGTGGTTCAATAGCAATACATTCAAGGGACAATGTCATGAGCCGTGACATATTGAACTTAGTATAATAATAAAATGATTAGATGATATATAATAATCTATTATTAACGATATATAACAATAATATATAATTATTATCAAAAGATAATAATAATATATAGTTAGCATAATAAGTAATATGTTAATTAAATAATATTAAAATATTAATAAATAATATAATTATGATTATAATTATAATATAAATTAATAATAAATAATTATTAATAAATTATATATATTATATTATAATAATATATTAAGTAATAATATTAAATCAATTATTGATATAATAATTTTAATATATAAATAATATTAATAAACCTCTCAATATAAAACAATATGTTATCACTATAATAATATTTATTATAATATTATTAATATTACTAACATCATTAATTATAATATTTAATAATAACAATAACATTAATAATAATAATAATAACGTTTAAAGCAATATCGAATATCTGTAATCGATATACATCTACATTAAACATCTGCATTATCTATCACGATGAGGAATGAAGAAGTGATACAACAATCACTAGTCATTACACATCGATACCATGAGAGGATGATTAATGAACCAAATACTATGAAGTCAAGATCAACATGATATGAATAAGGGATAGGTCGCTATGTGTTTCAGAAGATGTATTGATAAGCAAGAAGGATAACCATTCATATATTATAAATAATCATTAATTGCACAAGTTTAGACAATGACATATCCGATAAAGCAATATCAAACATGAAGACCCGCTAGCAAATATGCACCATCACTTCCTATGTTATCATGACAATAACATAAACTAGATTGAATTCTACTATCTATATCAATAGACACCACATAGGAGGATATCGACTAAAGGATTGAAAGATTATCGATTGTCTGAGATAAACCACATCTTGTAGAAACACAAAAGCATCAATGATTATATCACAAGCTATTGATGAATGAGGCATCAGTCATGGATAATAAGTACAATGTATCCTTAAGTATTAACAGGAATGGAAGTCAATTTGAAGATCAAACTCCATTACCAGCAATCAACCAATAAATGGACAATTATCAGAAAATGATATCGACTTATATCAGAGTAGAAAGATTGGATATAATCATAACAATATGGGATAAGGCAAGAGTTAATATCGATTGACTAAATACTAATGATAGTTAGACCAAACTAATACAAACACAATGGATGTTAACTACTGGTTGCACTACCAATTAGGGAAGATTACCTTCATAAAAAGATTTGATATTGAGTCAATCTGGGAGTTATCTATGATCAGAAAATAATGAAATAATATTATGTGAACTGTCGGATTATGGAAAGGTGTGATTAACAAAGGGACATGGAGGAAGAAACAAGACACGTCTCATTCATAGCATCTCTTCATTTGTTAAAGACAATATAAGAATGCATTCTCGTCAGTCACTCAAGGCATCATTAGAACTTTATTTACTTATCCATATTTGGATATACTCAATAGAGCATCTGCCTTTGGCAGTTTGGTTTCAAGTTTATCATTTCAGATCAGAGACAACACCATGATTGCACAGATAGAAAGAATAGTCAAAAACAGCATCAATATTTGAAGTTGCAAGCATATAATTCAGAATCTGAAATAGCAACATATCACTCATAGCGATATTACACATTTGCATAATTACATCATCATATCAGACACAACAAATACATTGTTGTAAGCAATACTTATTGATTGTATATCGATATTGTTTATATCAGACATAGCATCATTATACTATCACTATAAGTGATAGGAAACATCATATTCATAGCATATTTCATATCATTATATCCGACAGTGCTATTAAACATATTGGTATCAATATCATCTTGCACACATATTGTGATTGAATCTGAAATAGCGGTTGATATCTTAAGTAACCTCCATTACTTAGTTTAATTATAAGTATCTGATAGAGTAAGTCTGAGAAGTGGAGTAATTGTTCCTATTTTCCAAGTTAGCCAAAAAGGGGACATTACAGACAATCACTATGAGATGTCCTCATGTGTGACTGTCCTTGTCACAAATGAGGACATCTCACAATGACTGTCCCTTGTGTAATTCAAGTGGCAATTACACAAGGGACAATCACTGTGAGATGTCCTCATTTGTGACTGTCCTTACAGTGAGTGTACATTATCATGTTGTCTTTAGAGTGACTGTCCTCATTTGTTGAAGAAGAAAAGCATTAATATGGTTCAATAGCAATACATTCAAGTGACAATTACACAAGGGACAATCACTGTGAGATGTCCTCATGTGTGACTATCCTTGTCACAAATGAGGACATCTCACAATGACTATCCCTTATGTAATTCAAGCGAAAATTACACAAGGGACAGTCACTGTGAGATGTCCTCATTTGTGACTATCCTTACAGTGAGTGTACATTATCATGTTGTCTTTAGAGTGACTGTCCTCATTTGTTGAAGAAGAAAAGCATTAATGTGGTTCAATAGCAATACATTCAAGTGGCAATTACACAAGGGACAATCACTGTGAGATGTCCTCATGTGTGACTGTCCTTGTCACAAATGAGGACATCTCACAATGACTGTCCCTTGTGTAATTCAAGCAGCAATTACACAAAGGACAGTCACTGTGAGATGTCCTCATTTGTGACTATCCTTACAGTGAGTGTACATTATCATGTTGTCTTTAGAGTGATTGTCCTCATTTGTTGAAGAAGAAAAGAATTAATGTGGTTCAATAGAAATACATTCAAGTGGCAATTACACAAGGGACAGTCACTGTGAGATGTCCTCATTTGTGACTGTCCTTACAGTGAGTGTACATTATCATGTTGTCTTTAGAGTGACTGTCCTCATTTGTTGAAGAAGAAAAGCATTAATGTGGTTCAATAGCAATACATTCAAGTGGAAATTACACAAGGGACAATCGATCACTATGAGATGTCCTCATGTGTGACCTTTGTGAAGGCAAGTGCCAATTTGTACCCAAGTTACCAATATTGTGGCAAAAGTGGGAATGAAGCATTTAGGGGTCAAATTGGGAAAAGAAGTGTAGAAGTGGCCTATGTGAGGTCTAAATAGCCTAACTAAGTCATGGTTAGGGTCTTATGGTGTTTGAACAATAAGTTTTGAACCAAAATCCCAAAGGTTGTAACAAGTTGTCAATGTTGTCATTCACAACATTGACAACATTTGTGCAAGGGAGCATTTTCGAGTAAGATGGTTATGTAACTATATGAAACCATTGAATTAGGCATCAGATCAACTATAAGAGGCCTCCATCGATCTATGCAAAAGGTTGGGGGGAAAAACATTTGGAATTAAGAAGATTTGTAGAGTAACACGGTTTTAGTGAATTCTTGAGTTTTTTTGTTTCTTTGTTTTCAGTTGATTAATGGATTAGATAGCTCACAGTGTCTATTGGAAAAGTTAGTACAAGTTTTTTTATTCTGTGTTGTGTTTTTTTTTAGTTTTGAAGCATTCCAACTAGTTTGTTAATTCTTTTGTTAAGTACCCTATCATTGGTTTGAACCAGGCAGGTTGAACAAATGGAGTCTTAGCTCATCATTCCATTGTCAATTTTGTACGGGCTCTTGGAATGGGTGAGGAGACTCCATGTACTATATGTTTGGAAGGAGGGGCCCTGGGAAGCTCATTTTTTATGTTTGCAATGATGTCCTAGGTGAGTCAGTTGAGCACAGTTAGGGATGACAAATCATTACAAGAAGATTACAACAAGTTGAATGCATTGGTTGCTTCAACTAAAATCTCATGGAGAGGTAGACACACATCTAAAGAAGCCCCAAGTCAAATTAGAAGATTGGGTGAGTTTCTTTGGCTGCTAAGAAAACAAACTCTTAGTCAGACTGTCCAAGTTGTGTCAAAATACTTATTTTCAGGCATGGCTGTAGCAGTTGGTGTACAAAAAATCTAGGAGGAGAAGACCTTAGATATCTTGGAGTTCTCAATAAAGGGCATCTAAATCCTAAGCCCTTTAGGTGGCTTAATATAAACAAAAAGGCTTGACAAAGGCCTAATTGCTAGCAGCCTATTTTTGGGTGCAATTGGCATGGTTTGATGAACCGGATTGAAGTACTGATGAAAAGTATAGGTGAAGGAGTAATATTGAAACCAATAGAGGTCCTAGTGGCCAGCCTCTCCATGGAGTAAAGTTCTAGTTGAATGTGTTTCAATTTGTGAAGACAAGACTAGGAGTGTCCTAGTAGCTAGATTGGTATTGAGCAGAGTTCATTGTATTTCTTGTTGGTGTGCACTAGTTGAAGGAGTGGGATCTTGGGTAGAGATACCTAAAGAGTGTAGGGATAGTTAAGTACCCTATCAAGTCAAAACATTGGCCTAAAGAGACCCTAGTGAAGGATAGGGAGTGAGCAAGACAAAGTGTTACATCAATTAACAAGATCATTTTTTGGTAATTGTGTACATTATCATGTTGTCTTTACAGTGACTATCCTCATTTGTTGAAGAAGAAAAGCATTAATGTGGTTCAATAGCAATACATTCAAGTGGAAATTACACAAGGGAATATCACTATGAGATGTCCTAAGTGTGACTGTCCTTGTCACAAATGAGGACATCTCACAGTGACTGTCCCTTGTGTAATTGCCACTTGAATGAGGATAGTCACTGTAAAGACAACATGATAATGTACACAAGTACCGTGAAGGTAGTCGCAAGTTAGGGCTGTTTCATTGCATACCCGAAATAATGAAGACATTACAGTCCACAAAACATTTGTGCTTGAAAGATGAACAAATAAAATTAAACTTCTAAATAACCAAAGCTGCTAACAATAAATTCAACACAGATATGTCCTCATTTCTGGGTATTTTAGCTCTCTAACAGCTGAATACCAGATTACATAATAATGACAAAAGAAAAATAAACCCAACGTACTCAGAAATTGTAGCTGTGATTTCGCGGAGGGAATCTCTCTCGGCGCTGTTGAAAACACAAATGACAACGTTCTTGTTTTTTTTGCCCTTATATCCCGATGTGATTTCGCGGAGGGTTACGTTGTTGTTGAAAACACAAATGACAACGTTCCTTTTTTTTTTTGCCCTTATATCCCGACAACATCACAATTGCAAGTTAGGGCTATTTCACTACATACCCGAAACAATGAAGACATTACAGTCCACAAAACGTTTGTGCTTGAAAGATGAACAAATAAAATTAAACTTCTAAATAACCAAAGCCGCTAACAATAAATTCAACATAGATATGTCCTCATTTCTGGGTATTTTAGCTCTCTAACAGCTGAATACGAGATTACATAATAATGACAAAAGAAAAATAAACCCAACGTACTCAGAAATTGTAGCTGTGATTTCACGGAGGGTTACGGCGCTGTTGAAAACACAAATGACAACGTTCTTATTTTTTTTGCCCTTATATCCCGATGTGATTTCGCGGAGGGTTACGGCGCTGTTGAAAACACAAATGACAACGTTCTTGTTTTTTTTGCCCTTATATCCTGATGTGATTTCGCAGAGGGTTACGGCGCTGTTGAAAACACAAATGACAACGTTCCATTTTTTTTTTGTCCTTATATCCCGACAACGTCGCAATGGCGACGTTGCCAAATGTATTGTCATCGCAATTGCGATGGTGTCGGGCTATATTTGAAAAAAAAAAGCCAAAACCGCATGACATTTGCCTGTCGTCGCAAATTGCCGTCGCAATTTCACCCCAAATGTATTAGTGTTTGAATTTGATGGTTCATATTGACTAATCTCATTTGTATTTATACGTATCTATCATAAGTGGTTATGAGAAGAAATTTGTAATATATTGGTATTCTTTGTAAATTTGTATTATTATTTTTACTAATAATTTTAAATTTAATTTCATTTATAAAAATAATAAATAATAGACAAGTTGTATGGACTTTTGTACTTCCAAAAAGAAATAACCACAAACATTGTTACAATTTTCTTAAATTGAATCTACTCAATCATATGTGCCACACCAACCAATTACCACTTAAGAATTATCATAAATTAATTATAAATAAGTGTATTAGTATCTATTAATATTTAAAATCAATATTTAAATATGATTACTTTGAAACTTTGTATTTTGGCCCTCTTGCTTCCATGTAGAAGATGGGGACTTCACATAGGAATAGAGAGTGTGTGGATAGGTGGATCAGAATCAAATATCAAAGTACGGGATAGTTATGAAGGGAGATAAATAGGAAGAGGATGGTGGAAATGAAGAGATAGAATGATAAAGATATATGAGGTGATAGATGAATAGATAGATTGAGAAGAACAAAGATAAATAGAGGAAATAGGATATAGATAGAAAGAGGTGAAAGGTAAATAGAGAGATAAGATAAGATAGAGATTGGAAGAGAGAAAGGACTAAAGATTGTTAGTCATAATTTCAATACAACGACATTATTTAATATATATAAAACTATCAGCATAAACCCTTGCAACCTTCAAAAGTGCAAATGCTAGTAATAGTTTCACTCTATATAGAACAACAATCCAAATTTTGTGAATTTTGTCTGATTTCTCTGACTTATTTTGTACTTTTCACTTACATTTTGTAGCCACCATAAAAGCGTCTTGAAATAATAAGTTTTCATTAGCTGATAATATAACTCTTACATAAAACATAGACCAGAGCACAAAACTCTAATAATCTATGTTGGAACAAACCAAATGGTATTGTATTGCTACTAAACCACACAATTTTCAAGTGCTAAATATTTACATGGAAACCTGTCTGCAGAAAACATATAGATCTTCGGGCATAACATAAACTCCTTGCGTTTATTTAGAGATGTTCTATTGCAAGATGGTGTGCAATATAGTTGGAAGAAAGTTTATTTTGATGGAAGAGTGAGCGGAGGATCCAAGTGAAGCACAAGTGTCATTGCTGTAGTTTTGTTTATCACCACGCCTCTGTGCAGAGCAATTCTGTACTTACCTTTACTCACTTTCTGCACACCATCACAAATGTATTCAATCATCAGTTTCCTTCAATTTCACAACTTACATTACAATAAACTCAGAGCATTTGAACTCAAAACTCACCACAAGAGACTCGCCAAGATTGATAACGAGAGCACCAGGAAGAGGAGCAACAGAGATCCAACCCCCATTTTTTTCCTCAACTTGTAAGCCGTCACAGACATTATCTTGAACAAGAATAGTAATTGCACCGTGGTCTGTGTGAGCATGAGTGCCCAGAACCTTATCTGGATGTGGGCATGGCGGATAATAATTGGCCCTGTAGAAAAGATTGTAACCTCCAAATTCCTTGCCCAGATCCTCAGTGGGCATACCCAAATCTTCCGATATTATGTTCAGCACATGCATCATAAGTTTGTTGGATTCCTTTCCAAGATCTTCTATTGTTTCTCTGCAAATTAATGCCAAAAGAGAAGAGAAACAATTTTAAGCAATAGGCTAAGGAACTTAAAGAAACTTGAGCTGTTTATACAGATATCTGTTTGTTCAAGTTTTGTTTAAACAGCGAGTAGTTTTGATTTAGTTAGGTGGTTTATCTGAAAGCGTACTAATTTTTCCAATAGAATCTATTTATAAATACAATTTCAAATAATAGATTCCGTTCATCCCTGCCAACATTAATGACTAGTGACTGCATCGCCATGGTTTATTAGTAAATCTCCCACCCCACATCTAGCGGGGCTCCATGAGACACTGGCTATGGCTTGGCTATAGGCGATCTTCCGCTATCTAAGATGAGTGGAAGGATATAATTGGCGGAAGGGATATTAAAGTAGGCAGTGGCTAAGTGGCTAAGTTTCCTATAAAATGCACCAAAGATCAAAAAAATGTCTAGCTTTTTGTTTTTTTTCAGATTAGTGAAAATAGAGTGAATTTTTTGCAAATTTTTTGTGGTTTTCAACTACAAAATATGCAGATCATGAAGAACAGAAGGTGAAAATTTCGTGAAAATCTGTTGTACTTTCCATTTTTTGAAATTTGATCAACAGTACAATCTGTAAGAAGCTTAGCCGCGTCCATTAAAGTATTAGATGAAAAGAGTCATTTAAATAAATCAAAATTTAAAATATATTGTTTAAGTCTGATTGTTTAATCAACTAGAATTATGGTTTTAGTAAATAGATAATACTACACATTAACATTTAAACACATATTGTCATATCTAAATGTGAAAATCTTAAAATCTTCAATACCATCATGAATTGTTAGTTTAAGCTTTTGTCTAACCTATAGTCTAAATACATATTATCATCTCTAACTATGAAAATCTTAAAATCTTCAATACCATCATGAATTTTTAGTTCTAAGCTTTTGGCTAGCCTATAGTCTGTGGGCGTTGAGGGCCAGAGATGGGGAGCTTTGAGTGAATCAGGAGCAAGGATGGCATAGAGCGAATCCATCCAATCAGTATGCTGGCCTCTGAAGCCCTCTGTACGTCCATAACCAGCAATCTGGTCTGTTTTTCCTTCCTCTCGAGCCCATTTCATTTTTTCCTCTACTGGAAGCTCAAAGAAGCCTCTTGCTGCTTTCCTTGCATTCTCCACCACATGTAGAGGGATACCATGATTTACCACCTGTAATCAATCACACATGAATGTTAAACTAAGCAATTCATAGCTTAAAACTAGTTGGGTAAACCCAATTGATGTTGATCATGTATATCACCTGGAAGAATCCCCATTGCTCACAAGCAGCAGAGATTTTATGGCTTATTTGCTCAGGAGACTCAGTCATGTCAACTAAGGGAAGCTCTTCAAACACACCATGTTCAAACAAGGGCCTTTCTTTGCCTTGAACAAGAAACTCCTGAGGCACTTGACTGAGGTTCTGAACATAATGCTCTACCATACTTGCCATCTCAGAAATTGTGTGAGAGTTATGAATCTTAGGGGGATATATATAGATGTAGAGTGAGATATGTAAGTATGAAGAATATAATATTTAATTAGAGTTTGTATAAGAATGCTATTGATTGTTTGATATTTAGATAAAAAAGATTATGCATGTGTTTGCTTACTACAGCCGCCATGAAAGTGATCTGAGCGCAAATGTCGCAGGGTAAAAAGAGCATGCATACGACCATAAGATTTGGACGATATAATACCGGGGGCTGTTGAAGAATACCAGAACCGTTATGGTTGGTGAGATATCAATTCAAATGGCCGCCTCTAAAGCAAAAGAAAAAGGGAGGTACGTTGTTGAATGGTATGAGCAGCCTTTCCCACTTGAGTGGAAAAATAATCGTTTATTTTTATTATTTTCAACAAATTTCTAAGTTATATGAATTGGATAGTTATTATAAACTAGGGTCTAGGTGAATGGACCTAGTGATCTTATGCTTATTGGAGGAAGCTCTACTCAATCCCCTCTCCAAAAATAAATTTTATATTAAAAGAAAGTTCAAAATATAAATTTTTTTATAAATTTATAAAGAGTTTGTAGGGTTAGTATTTTGTATTTAGTTTGTTATTGTTGTTATTTATTTGTAAAATAATTTTTTTGATTCTAAGAAAAATTATTCAAAGTTTTCAATAGAAAAAACTTTATAAACTTCCCTACAAAACATCATCTATTTTTTTGTGAAGGGAAAAGAATTTTCTTTTAAATCATAGATTAACAATTGAAATTTGTTTTGATTGTTGAACAAATGTTTGTTTTTTTAATAATAAAAGCAACAAAACAAGGGTGCTAGTCCTTACAATGACATGTCTAAAAGGTTGCTTACAACTGGTCAAGAACATACCACAAAAATTAAAGACCAAAACATGCCACTTACAATACACTAGTAGAATAGCTAGTAATTCACATCAAGAGTGGATTGAAAAAATACCCAAAACTCGAGGGAGAGTTCGAGAAGAGGAGGAAGAACGATCTTTCCTCCTTCGACAAACAACAATTCGAGCAATACTATCATTAGGAACACCATCACGAGGGGGAGCAAGTAGAGAACTCTCAGTAAGGCATTTGGCGTAAGGAGAAGAGTGCTAATGAAGCAACACGCCATCTACCAAAGGTTGGAGCTGATGACACCTGAAAATTCAGGTCCTAAATACGTCAAATATCAGGAAAGTATAATCTTCATTTTCATTTTCATGTAATTTCCCTATGTAAAAAATTAAAACGATTAAAAAAGACATAGATACTTGTCATTATTCAATGTTCATGAAATAGGTTTTTAGTTATTTTATTTCAATAAATTTAATGCATGTATATTTTGAAATAAAATAATTATAAAAAATAATGAAATGGATTGGGTAAAAAAGGTGGCGAGAAGGAGTTGAAGACTCGACCTCTCAAGCCAACCTTTTTTCCTACCTACCTACCCTTCTACCCTCTAATCAATGAGTCTATTATTATTCTTTAAGAAGATTTGGAAGAGGAACTTTAATTTGGTTACATTCTCATGTGTAAATGAAAAATCAATACAAAATTCTCACACGAGTATTTCTTGCCTAAATAATTTAAAATTTAAATATGAATATTCCTTTCTTATATATTATTTACTTTATTATTTTTAGGAAAAAAGAGTGTGGAAAGACAGTTGAACACTCAACCTCTCAACCCACCCTTTCTTCCTATCCTAACTACCCATCCTACCCTAAACAATTGTCCTATTGTATTCCTTGAGAATATGGGTAGAGATAAAGAGATAAATTATAGATTATTTTCTTCCCTTTAGTAATTTAGGGATAAATTATTAGGTTAAAAATGTAGTTGGATTTCTCTTGTATGATGTGTTTAAAAAGATTTTATATTTTACGAGATTTGGCTTATTCACTAATGTAATCCTTTTAGGTCTCATTTTTAATTTACCCTAAAAACACTAAAGTGAAAAAGTGTAATAAGGTAATTCATTTTGGGAAAGAGTTACTATGTTTATGGGTTTTGAAATAATTTTTATTGACATAAATTTTTAGTTTTCAAAATGCCTAAATAGAATCTTTTATTTTACCCTATAGTAATTTTAAAAATCAAACTATTAGGGTAAAAGGACATAATTGATTATATCTTACCTTATTTGATTTGTTTTTAACTTTTTCATTTTTGGAAATATTAATTTGGTAATTTGAATGTATGTTCTTATTATTATATTTCACCTTCATTTCATAAAGTGCATATTTAGGGTTTTGTTTAGAAGGTAAAATTATTTTGCCTTAAGACTTAATGCATTTTATAAAATGGTTTTAAGATTTTATCTTATTTTTATATTAGAAAATATTTTTTGACATTAGGGTTGTTATTTTTCTAAAGTATCAATACAATTGCCCTATGTAAATTATTTTAAAATATTATGATATTAGGATAAGTGCTCCCCTTTTTTAGGGGTGAGTTGTAAATCTTTTGTACCCTAATGTTTTAGAGACAAATCTATTTGAAAATTATATTATTGGAAAAAACTTTTTGAATGGGGAATATATTATGTTTTAAAATTTGAAAGTAAAATTGTGAATTTAAAATATAAAGTTATATTCCTATTTAATATTTTTAGGTGATATCTTATTAATGGAATTTTTATGTTTTGATAATTAAAAGTGGGCACTCATGATTAATTATTTAATTTTATTGGTACTTTTACTTATATTATCAAAAACATTTGTGTAAATTATGTCATGATTTTATTAATGTTTTATTTTGATATATTATCAATTAATAAATAAATAATTTTAAGTAGTGATCTTTTTGAAAGCCTAAAACATTATTAGATATAATGACTTTAATTTTAAATTTTATTAAAAGATTATCTAATGTCAGATGTTTTTGTGCAGGAAGTAAACATGTGGATTATTATGCACAATACCTGAAGATATAAAAAATTGTGTTTGTTATACAGGAAATATGTTTTCCTAAAACCATTTATATGGTTAAATGTGTAAATTTTAGGGTTAGTTTTAGGGATTAGGTTTTTGTGAAAAGGTATGTCTTTTCACAAGAAACCTTTGAATAATATATTTATATTGAAACAATTGTAAACAAGAAAAACATGACACAATTGGGACAACATATCCTGCAACTGCATATTTGAACCATATATGCAAATGTTTCAAATGTCAAATCAGATAAGTTGTTTTATGCTTTTTTGAGGTTATATATCATTTATTTTCAGTTATTTTTTCAAATACTCTGTGCACCAGGGTGTTCTATTATGTTCTATTCACTGATTTTTATAGTTCAAAGTTAATTTATGCAACTCAAATATCAATTGTATGGTCTGTGAACCTACCATTGTTCTTGTCGGTCTCTTAATTTGAGTTAAACTCCATAGGATTAGTTGTGTGAATTGTTTTGAATTGTGATTCAAGCGGAAGCCTATGGAATGATAGTCTTGCTTTATTAATGTGTGTGTGAATTTTGTACCTAGTTGTAGACACAACACTTCAGTAAAATATTAGAGGTTAGCAGAAATCAAAATCATACAGTGAAATGGAAACTAATCTAACCAGGTAATTTACTACCTTCTAGTAGATGCGAGTATGTATTCTCAGATTGGACCGAGATCAGTGACCTTGACGACACCTAAACGAAGGATTTGAATGCAGAATCTAGATATGAGATGAATGCAAATTAATCTATATTTTTTATTTTCTATGCAATAAGATGAAATAAATTGATATGAATCTATTCTATATGAGAAACTGATATAACATGCAATTAATCTAACAATGATATGCTATATGATATGAATGCTAAAAATAATAAAAATCTCACAACAGCTTGGACTCGCAAAGATTGATTCTTCGATCACCAATTTGACAGCGTGAGGATGCAATTTGTGGATGGATCCAAAATGAAGAGCTGAGGCCTTAATTTATAGAAATCCAAGACTTTGGAGGTGCATGAAAAAAGCCATAAATCACTCTTGATAAACTCGGGTTGATTTTTGAGTTATCAAGAAATTAGAGATAGATTAACTCATAAAAATCATGCAAATCAGCTTTTTGATTTAAATATGAAGTTGAGATTAGCTTTCAACTCAAAAGAGAGTTGAGTTTTTTTTTAAAACAACTTGAATTGATTTTTTGATTTAAAGTTTAACTATTTTTTGGATGTGCATAATTAATTATGAATTAATTAAATAAATAAAGTGATTTATCCTCAACTTAATTGATTTTAAAAATAAAACAACTGATTTATGGGTTAATCAATTATTAAAATCAAACTTTTATTCAAAAACTATATCATTAAATTTGACAATTGACATTAATTAATTAAATAAGAATTTAATCAATCAGTCATAGGATATTTGATTTATTGCCAAAATGAAATAATACAATTTAGGAATAAATATAATTAAATTTAATTAAATAATTAAGTGGCAGTATTAAATCTAATTAATTAAATATTCAAAACATTCAATTAATTAAACTTTACGATAAATAGGATTTATTGCCAAATAATCATTAAATCAAAGATAATTAGGATAAATAGGAATAAGGAATATTCCCCGATACAGAATTTAGGATAATCAATTAAGATTTGATAATGTGCAGATGTGCCTTAGGTTAGGACTTCGATGTCAATTTCGTTCGATATGTCAATATAGGAGGTTAATGAACCTATAGCCTATTTTTGGGGTATTACATTTTGCCCCTCTTTGAATTACTATGTGAAGCGCAGTGGTTCAAAGATAATTTGTGTATGATGTTTGAAACTAATGTTTGAAATTGAAATTGATATGAATCAGAAATTGTGATATGAGACAGAAGCAAATTGAAAGATTTGAAGATATTAGGTCCTGAATGACCAAAGATAATGTTAACTATAACAACAATGAACCAATGATTGCAAAAAAAGTGTCAAAGCACCTGATTCTGAACCTTATGATTGCAAAAAAGTGAGTGACCGATTCCAAACCTGATTGTCGATAAGAATCACATTGGTATCACATCTGAACCCTTCAGTTATGAATAACCAAGGAAATAACACTAATGAACTGATGGTTACAAAAGACTGAAACAATTTACAAGATTAGGAGAATACCAGATTGATATGGATCTTGATGAATCTAATATGCCCCAAGCGATGATTGATTTTCCCCAAGCGATGAGGTCTTTTTGATGAATCAGCAACCAGACATGGTTGTTATCTCGATTACTGAGGAAAGATATGATTTCAAATTTAGATTACAGACTTTGAATGATGTCTAATACCATGCCCCCTTCAGGATAAAAATTGAAATCTGACAAGAAAAGTCAGTGTTGAATAGTTTAGAAGCATGTTAATTGATTTAAGAAGTGGTTAAACACATTCGAGAATGCATTCTAGATCATTTGGAGGTCTAGAAGACCAAGTTTGACTAGGTTTGACCATGAGTTGACCATGGTTGACCAAGTTGCAATTTTGATAGTTTGATGTAAGATAATCAATTAAGTTGAATACTGGATTTCTGTGATGATTGAAGGTCGATTATGCAAGCAGTAGACTGTCCTGGGTCCGAAAATTTTAAATCGTGATTTTGACATAGTAAATGATCTCAGATTTTGATTTTGATGCCGAAAATGGGTTCAGAACATCAAAATTAGCCATAGGTGCAATTTTCGTGAAAAATGGAGCACTTTTAAAAATTAGGTCAAAAGATATATAAAGGCCACAAGGGTTTTTTCAATTCATTTCAACCTTTTGACTTTAGAAATCTTGTGGAGCCCTCTAAGCAAGAAAATGGCAAAGAAAGTGGCAGAACCAAAGGTACCTGTGAATTTACATCGATTTGAGTGCAGTTGGAGACACCAGAGACCTCGGCATACGGACATCCGGTAGGTGGACCTCTTGGCTTCTCTGAAAAGTCACTTTTTCCATGATTTATAGCATTTTGTACATTTTTTGTACGCATTTTAATTTTGAATTTTTGAATGCATGGAAACTCGTACGACTCTCCAACGAGACTCGTACAACTTTTAAACTATAGATAGGTTGTCATTTCATTGACCCCCAAGACTCATATCAGAGGGACCCAAGAGTCGTATGACATTTCGTCGGGTCCCTCATAACTCGTACGAGGAGGATTGCATTGTCATATCACTATGATTTTTCATATGGTATGATGTCGAAACTCATATGACTTTCCCTACTAGTCTGAAGTGTCGTATGGAAAATAGTGAGCCTAAAACTCAGTATTAGGTCAAAGTTTTTAATTTCTTGATCTCTTAGCCTGATTGCTGACCTTTTAACCTACCTTCTGACATATTAATCTATTCAATTCTTGCACTTGTAACCCATTCTGTGACCAAATTACTGATAGGATTTCCTATTTCTATACTGTGTAGGTCATATATCCAGATGTTCATGTACAGATTCCACATCCAGCTATGCAGAGATTATGTGTGTCACTACCAAACCCTATGAGGGTACACCTTGCTTCTTGTGGATTTGAGTACCTCATTCATTTACCTGAGTTAGGGTAAATCACAAACTTTTGACTGCTCTAATTGAGAGATTTCATTCGGAGACCCAGACATTCCACCTACCGACTGGGGAGATAACTGTTACCCCTGAGGATGTGTATCGTATACTGCGCATTCCTTTCCATGCAAGCTGGCAGCCAGAGTATGTGAGTTTGGGGAACTCAGGTCTATTAGCATTCAGATGTCTCTTTGGAGATGATACTCAGATGACTACCTCCATTTCTTGGGAGACCTTAGTACAGCGTTATGGACAGATGCACTAGCTAGAGTGCATTATTGCTAGGATGATAGGAGGGATTATCATGTCTGACCATTAGCAAAATGGTCTATTGATGGGCTGGGCCTCGATGGTTGCACGACTGATGGCGAAACCTTCTAAGTTGGCTTGGGGTCAGTGTCTTTTGGCCCATATGTTCTCTGAGATACATGAGGTAGTGTATCAAGAGAGCAAGTCTTTTGCAGCTAGAGCATTAGTTTTATAGATCTGGGTGTGGGAGCATATCCTAGTTTTGAGACCAGTATGCACCTTGCAGAGGCAGCCTCAGGAGCCTATCATTTATATATCTGTCAAATATGTCATACAGGGACGGATGGGTCATGTAGAGTACTGGAGGCAATGCCTCGATGATATGACTTTTGTTCGATGGAGACCATATGTGGGTATAGAGCCTTGGCCTACTACGTGAGAATAGTTTAGTTTCTTCTTCCAGAGTCATGTGCTAATCAGGAGGTCATCCTCCACTTTAGAGAGATTCATTATCACCCGAGTATGGTGGCATTATGGACGTGTGTAGGATGCACCAGAGGATTATGCCACATATGCTCAGATAGCTCGTGAGCTTGGACTCGGATGGACCACGAGGCTCTCTTATGCTTTGTGTTCATAGGAGTATAGTGCTATTGTTGGCAGAGATTGGGAGTACAGACCAGATTTACTTGATGCTAGAGTTACAGATGGATTCATTGCTTGGCTTGTTGACCATCCTATCCATAGGTTCTCAGATCCTATAGAGCTTATACCTTCCATGGAGGAGGCTATGGATGTGACTGGAGCACCATTGAGATAGGGTCCCAGACCCACACAGGTTCCTATTGTGCATCCCACACCTCTGAGACCTAGAGCGATGGATCCTCTACAGAGACCATCAGGATAGATGAGGCCCCCTTGTCCCACTAGTTCCATAGCAGGTAGATCGACAAGTTATCATAGACGAACTAGGGGAGAGGGTGGTACTCTAGGGGGTGTTGGTTTAGCTAAGGAGGTACTTGCAGCAGAGTAGGTTGTGGGTGGTGGTATGGATCCGATGGAGGAGGATACAAGATTTGATCTAGGTGTAGACGTTAGATGTTGTAAGGCACAAAGAGCAGAGACTACAAAGCAGATTGCCCTAGATATTGAGATGCCAGTAGCCGATGTTGATCCTACTATTCCTCTTACTCCATAGGAGACTATCAGATGGCTCAGATTGCAGGTCAAGGACCTGAAGGTTCGCAGTGTGCAGTGGGAGGAGAGATATATAGAGGCTGATAGATAGTGCACTGAGCTTCGTGCTGAGGTGCAGAGATTATAGGCTGAGGTGATTCATCAGACCACACGGGTAGCTTACTATGTGTCCACATATTACACTATTGTTCCTACTGCGCAGAGAGTCCCTACGTACTCCCAGTACATGATGGCATCAGAGGGAGCCAAAGCACCTAGAGTAGAGGCAGTACAGGATGCACCACCTCCACCTCCACCAGATGCAGAGGATCAGGCTGACAGTTGATCTATTTTGATATGTTCTGATATACTGTGCTCTTTTTGATCATTGATATATTGTTCTGACTTTGATGGCTCATCGAGCCCATTCTTTTGTACACTATGTCAGTAGTGCACCCCTGACTAGTTCAAGATTTTTGATATATATGAGATTGATATTTTGGTTGTGACTTCATTTGTACTTGTCATGTTTTTGAGTTATGATGATATCATGTGATGTTTATGCTATGAGTAGAGTAGGATGTATGTATGGATATATGCAATGCAATGATTTCTTTCATATGTATGGATGTAATGCAAATGTGTTTTGATTATGAAAAGATGTATGTATGATTTATGCTTATGCACATGGATGTATTATAATGCAATAGGTGATTATGATATGAAATGTAAATGCAAAAATACACATGATATGTTTTGTAGGAATTGATGAAGACAAGTACTCAGTCTTATGTCAAAAAAGATGTTTAACCCAGGAGGATAACTGCTTGCGATTTCATGAAGAGACCTTCGAGTTAAGTGTCAGCTCTTTTGAGATTTGAATAGGTGATTGAAGAATCATTTAAGTGTTGAAGTTTTTTTAGCCATTTGTGAGATCATGCAAACATGAAAAATGCAAAGAAACATGCAAAGTAAAATGCAACCTAAGACCTAGGACTTAGTCACTGATCATGTGACGGTCATTCTCATCATTGAATTTTTTTAGGTAATTGGATAAATCAATACAATGCCCACTAGTTATGAAACCATAGACATATGAATATCGATTTGTATGTGCAGGAATCAATACAACACCCACTAATTAGGAAACCATGGGTATATGAATATTGATTTTGTTTTTGGAATGTCGGATTAGATAGAAGCACCAAGGCATAAATGCCCGGATGACTTGAATGTCATGTCCATTTTGATATATAAATTTGTATAAGCATCAAAACATGAATGTCATGATGACCAAAATATGTCTTGCGTTCAAACACATCAAATAGTCAAGAGATCATTCTAAATCCAATGTGAATTACCCATAGTGACCCTTTATTGTTCACATCCTTAGGTAAGATCACATTTCACAATAGGAGAAAGAACTCACTCAAAAAGACAATAGTTAGATCAAACTTCCTTGAATTTTTTGGGTATCAATGGTTGTGGTATGCATGGCCATCCAATTCGAGATAGAGGCTCTTACAGTCGGACACCATTTCAATCCAGAATTTCCAAAGTTGTTAGATTTTCACATACAAGCAAAAGACAAAGAAAAGATTATGCCCCCAGTCATCACTCTCTAAATCCTATAAAGTACATCATCAAAGAGCTCAAAGGACACAATATGCAAAAATCTCAATGTGAATCAGTAAGCATACAAGGAGATAAAAGCATGTAAAAGCATAGATTATTTTCAGTTTGATGTTTGATTGCGTTGTTGCAAATGCAAAATCCTTTCTGGAGACAAGACAGACTAACTAACTTGGATGAAGCTTCAAAGGACTCTGACTAGATATGATATGTCTAAGATATATTGGAGGCCATAGGATACGACATTGATTTCCCCCAAGTTTGAACATTGATAGTATACAAACGCTTGAGCTTATTGGTGTACAGACCGACTTATTGAAAACAGGAAGGCAAAAATAAACTGAGAAATATGTACAAACTAAAGCAAGACTGAAAGTTGGGAAAGACCAAGATTGCGCTGATAGATGGAGCATTTGGAAACAAGTGGCACCCGTTTGCTGGGTTTTCACCATCTTGGCAGAGATTCTATTTTTTCTACCAAGGCGCCTGTTTCTGAGTTTTCACCAAGGCACTTTTTTCTTTTTCTCATTTTTTTTTATTTTTCATTTTTTTCAATTTTTTGTACTTTTGATATTATTTTTTTGTGAATCATCAAGGTACCTATTGCTAGGTTTTCACCAAGATGTTCATTTTTTAGGACTTTTTACAATTTTTAAGATTTTTTCAGGATATTTTACCATAGACTGAATGCCTTAGGCATAGAATTTCTTTAGATGGAGAATGTTGATTGGTTTTTAGAGTTGTTCTCCTCTAGTTGTTGAAAGTTGATAGGCACCAGAGCTAAAAGTAGTAGTGATAACAAAGGGACCCAGCCAGTTGGGTTCAAACTTCCCCTTGTGTTCTCGATGTGATTGATTTTTAGGATTCTATCTCAAGACTAGATCACCAACCTAAAATTCTCTGTGTCTAACTTTCTTGTTGTAACCTCTAGACATTCTCTTCTGATATACTCTGAGATGATCATACATTGCTTGTCTGCGCTCATCTAGTAGTTCAAGTTCTTGCAACCTAGACACTCTGTAGTCATCATCAGTTACTAGAGCATGCATTCTAATTTTTAGTGAGGGGATTTCAACCTCAGTAGGCAGTATCGCTTCAGACCCATAAACTAAAGCAAAAGGTGTAGCCCCAGTCGGCATTCTGATACTTGTTCTGTAGGCCCAGAGAGCTAGATTGATCATGAGATGCCAGTCTCTTCCTGTTTTATTAACTATATGGTGCAATATTTTCAATAGATTCTTGTTAGAAGCCTCTTCTTGTCCATTCCCTTGAGGATAGTAGATAGATGACCAATGTTGTGTAATCTTGAATTTGGCACATAAATCATCTAGATCTTTATTCTTGAATTGTCCACCATTGTCTATGATTATGGAATGAGCTATCCCATATCTGCATATGATATAGTTCAATATGAACATAGATATTTATTTTCCATTTGCTTGTGTCAAAGGAACTACTTCTACCCATTTCGTAAAATAATCTATAGCTGTGATTATATGGGCATGTCCATTAGAAGAATGAGGATGTATAGCTCCTATAAGATCAAAGGCCCATTGATGAAAATGCCATTGTGTAGTAAAGGGAATTCGATCTCTCCCTTGGAGCATGAATTAAGTTTCCATGCACTTGGCACTTTTGACAGTTCTTAGCAAATTTGATAGACTCTTTCTCCATTTCAAGCCAATAGTACCCAGCCCTAATAAGTTTTCAAGCTAGTGTTAAACCATTTGAGTGTGACCCACAAATACCATCATGGACTTCCTCTAACGCATGTTGAGACTCTTCTCATTCTAAAAATCTAAGTAGTGTACCATCTAGACCTCGTTTGTATAGATCATGACCAATGATGACATATCAGGAGGCATTACGGATAAGGTATCTCTTTTCATGGTGGTTGAAGGTATCAAGAATGATTTGGTCTTGGAGATAGGAGAATAGGTTTTTGTATTTGGATGAATCATGACCAAAAATAGTGCAGATCATGTGGGTTTTAGGGGAATCATATGTAGGATAAGGTAGTGCTTCCACCAAGAACTCATAGCATAGCTCATCTTCAGGCTGTTGTAATAAAGTAGATAGTGTTGCCATTGCATCGGCAGCCTTATTCTTTGTTCTAGGTATTTGCTCAAATGTGATAGATATGAAATAATTATTTAGATTGTCTACCATTTTCTTGTATGGGATGAGATTTTCATCTTTAGTCTGGTACACATCATTGACTTGATGGATAACAAGTTGAGAGTCTCCATGAATGTGTAATTTTGTTACTCTCCACTCAATTGCTAGTTTCATGTCATTAAGAAGGGCTTCATATTCTGCAATATTGTTTGTGCAAGGGAACTTTAATCTGAATGCTTTAGGTATGGAGTATCCTTGAGGAGTTATAAATAATATGCCTACTCCTAATCCATTCTGTGTATAGGAGCCATCAAAGAATAACTGCCATTCTCTAGAAGAAAGAGTCATGATAGAGGAATCTAGAAATTCCATTTGCATTGGTGTATCATCAATCATAGGTGCATCTACTAATTTATCAGCAATAACCTATCCTTTTATAGCTTTTATTTCAACATATTCAATGTCAAATTCACTTAAGAGCATGACCCATTTAGCTAATCTACTCGTGAGGGCAGCCTTGCTTAGTAGTTACTTTAGTGGATCAATCTTAGCTACCAAATGTATGGTATGTGCCAACATGTAATGTCTCAGTTTCTATGATGCAAAGATCATAGCTAGACAAGCCTTCTCAATCATAGAATAATTATTTTCATATGCCACCAATGTCCTACTGTTATAGTATATAGCTCTTTCCTTTTTGATCTCATCATGTTGTCCAAGCAATGCCCCCAGTGATGTATCTATAGTGGAAACATATAAGATCAAAGGCTTCCCTGGAATAGGAGGCATTAAGATAGGAGGATTTGATAGATACTTCTTGATATGGTTAAAGTTGTTCTCACATTCTTCATTCCATGAAAATGTCACACCTTTATGTAATGTTTTTGTAAAAGGATGTGATATGTCTGCTAGCTGAGATATGAAGCATCTGATAGATTGAACTCTTCCTTGCAATGTCCTCATTTGACTAATGTTTTTGGGAGGTTGCATCTCCATGATAGCCTTTACTTTAGCCGGATCAACTTCAATGCCCTTCTTTGAAACTATGTATCCTAAGAGCTTTCCAGAAGTGACACCAAAAGCACACTTCTTAGGATTTAGTCTGAGACTAAATTTTTCCATTCTATCTAGTATCTTGCTCAAGTCATTTAGATGTTCAGTTCTAATCATATATTTTGCTAAAGTATCATCAGCATAATTCTCCATAGTCCTATGCATCATGTCATGGAAAATAGATGTCATGGCTCTCTGATATGTAGCACCAGCATTCTTAAGCCCAAATGGCATGACATTCCAGTAGAAGGTATCCCATGCACATGTAAAAGAAATTTTCTCTTGATCTTCTGGAGCAATTTTTATTTGATTATATCTAGAAAAACCATCCATTAAAGAATACATCTCAAAGCCCGCAGTCATGTCCACTATCATATCAATGTTAGGTAGTGGAAAATCATCCTTAGGGCATGCTCTATTTACATCTCTAAAATCTGTGCACACTCTGATTGATTTATCTAGTTTTGAAATAGGTACAATATTAGAGATCCACTCTGCATAATCAATAACTCAGATGAATCTGGCTTTTAGGAGCTTCTCTAATTCAACTTTTACCAAGAGTGCAACATCAGGATGCATCTTTCTTAATTTTTGCTTAACAGGTTTTACGTTTGGAGCTATAGATAAATGGTGCATTATAAGATCAAGATCCAACCCTAGCATATCTAAGTATTTCCATGCAAAGTTGATCTTCTTCTTTGTTAGGAATGTTGTAAATTTTTGCTTTTCTTCTTTTGATAAAGATTGTGCTACATGGATCAACTATGGTTCGTCTGCTATTCCCAAATTGATAGATTGAGTGGGCTCAATTAGAACTGAAGATCTATCCTGTAAATGACTCGGAAGGACATCAAATATCTCATCCTTAGGCACCTTAAAGAGGTTTTCACCTTTGGATACGTCTTTTATTTTTACTTTTGTGGGTTCTAAGACTGCCACAAAGTGGTTTTCACCCTCAAAACTCCTGTTCTTTTTATTCTTATTCTTATTTTTCTGACTAAGATACTTGATGTCCGACTCCGTCATGCTAACGCTTAGTTGACTAATGGAAGTCCTCATAGGCTCAACTACATTGAGGTAGCAAGCAAGGGCATAGTCATTTGGGAAGGTATAAATACCATGGCTTGGATTTGTGGAGGTTTGATCAAGAAGTTTAGGATGTTGGATAGTCAAAGTGGTGAAAGATTGGGAAAGAGTGTTTACAGATATGGATCCGTCATCATTGTTCCTAACCCGATGCTTGAGTTCAAAGGTGATATTACAACTTAAGACATTCAATTTGTGAATAGGCTCAATGTCATTGTGATAGTCCACTTTAGCCATTGGTGGATCAGACTCGATAAGTTCATCATTTCGCTCTAGACTTATGTTGGGTGTAGGTGCATATTGGTGAATAACATCAACATGTTTCTCTATAATAAGCTCATCTTCTTCTGGAGTGGCTCCCCATTCATAATCATTAGACTATTCATTTATGCCTCTAGGAAATCTAAGAACATGAGTAAAGTCATGATGAATACCCTGAGAAGGGTTACCCTCAAATTCTGATTTCAATTCATACTCATGGGAATCTATCTCAAAATAAGTACCACCTTCATCTTTGTCTATTTGATTGTCTTCGAGATTAGTTGGTTCTTGTGTTGCAACTACCTCTTTCTCTATAGTAGGTTCTTGTGTTTCTACTACATTAATTCTTTTTTTGGATCATCTCTAGCATCAAGGAGGTTTTTTATTTCTTTAGGCAAATGCTCATAAGGAATGAGCTCCTCAGTGGTTTTTGGATCATCACTATCAGATTGTTCAATTATTTCCTTCTTTAGTTGATTTGCTACGGAAAGGTCAATTTGTTCTAGAACATGTGGGGAGTTCTTGCTAAGACAGAAAGGCTTCTTCATGTATCCTAGACCTATTGTATTCTTGTTGGCTCAACCATGATGTTCAAGAGGTGAGGTGACAGAAGACCTTTACCCTATAGTCCTAAGATGTCCTTTTCCTTTATATCCCATCTTAGCTATAAGTTTGTCCCCTGGGCCATATGACTTAGAAGGAACCTTTGATACTTTAGAGTCACTAGGTGGAATAACTTGGGATTCAGGTTCATCTTTATAAAGCAATGCAAGCACAACTTCATCTTCTTCAAATTCTTGCTTAGGGACTTTCTCTACAACAAATTTTCCTTTATATGCCTCAAGAGGTTCCTTAGATTTTGGTTTGAACTATTTTTTAGCTTTCCCATAAGACTTAGGTGAGATAAGGAGAGATGTCAGAGACAAGACTAGCTCTATAGTATATTCTCCCATACCATTTTCTTTGATATTGACCTCTTTTGCAATGTCTTCCATCTTAGAGGTGGATGCTACCTCTGTTTTCTTAGTGGAAGATTCTCTATTATTAGGAACAAGTTTATCCACATTTGCCTTCAATGCATTGCAATTTGTTGACACGTCAGCTGGAATGGTTACCTCTACTCCGTCACAAGGAAATTTCAAGCACTGATAGTATGTAGAAGGAATAGCTCTCATCTCATGTATCCAGGGTCTCCCTAGAAGGATGTTGTAAGCCAAAGGTATATCAAGAACTTGACATATAGTATATCTAATGACAGGATCTGTTCTAATAGGCAAGACAATTGTTCCCTTGGAGGATCTCTCTTCTTCATCATATGCTTTGATAGTTATTTTCTTTCTAGGATCAATGGTTGTTTCTAAAAATCCCAATTGTGTGATCAAATTGTAAGAACAAATATTCAGACCAATGCCTCCATCTATCAACACACGTTTGACACAATGGTTTTGGATCAAGACTTCAATATGCAAGGGCTGGTTATGTGGATGACTCAAGGAGTTATCATTGTCCTCTAAAAAGGAGATATACTATGGAGATGTAAGATGACCAACCATAGCCTGGAATCTCTCTAAATCAAGGTTATCAGGAACATTGGATCCAAGTAGAGCTTTGTCTAGAATGGCTCTATGAGCTAGAGATATCTGAAGCAACTCAAACATGGAGATTTTAGCATTAGTATGTTGGAGTTGTTGAACGATACTATACGAAGTAGGCCTCTTGTCCTTATGATTTGAAGATTTAGATGTTTCCCTTTGTTTAGAAGCAGAAGACAAATTGAAAGGCACCTTAGGGACATTTGATTGATCTAGGATTTGTCCTTGTAGGTGTGCCTGAGCTTGTGATTGAGTAACTGCGTTAGATGATTGATTTTCTCTATCTCTTCTTACAATTGTGATGACATTGAAATGCTCAGATAGGCTTGGTTCGACCATATTGATAACAGTATTATTTCTAGGATAGGCATAATTGACCTTAGCACCCACATTAGGCTGAGAAGACAAATCTCCTTGGCTATGCTTTGGAAATGGCTCAGTGAATGTTGTGTGATCATTATTGCTTTTAGGATTATCAATCGTGATTTCTCCACTATCAATCTTGTCTTGAATGGTATGCTTCAACCACAAGCAGTTATTAGTTTTGTGACCTTTACCCCGATAGAAATCATAGAATTCATTTTCTCTCCACCATTTTGGCTTACGATCAGGATCAGATTGTCAAATCTCAGGAAAAGAGATAATGCTATTAGCTAGAAAAGTCTTCATAGCTGATTCCAAAGATTCCCCAAGAGGAGTGAACTTTCGCTTATTATTAGTGGACCAAGATTTGTATTCTGTCTTCTTTTGAGATTTAGACACCTTTTGTTCTGAAGCTTTGATGGCTTGAGTACCAATGGTTAGATTGAAAGTAGGTGCCTTAGATGGGGCATGATTATCAAAAATGCCATCTATGATGATGCCCTTATTCTTGTTCCAATTTTTGTTCTTATCCTTAGAACTAGATTCATACTTGTCCTTTTGAAGTGTGACATCCCCCTTTTTCATAAGTACTTTTTCAATTTTGATTGCATTATCTACCATCTTGTCAAAAGATGTATGATTTTGCATTTGTAAAGGGTAGTTGATTTCTAGAACAAGATTGTTGATGAAGATTTCCAGCTTCTCAATTTTTTGAATAGGCCTAGCATACAGAGAGAATTCCTTTCTCCATCTTTTGAGAAATGTCAGGAATGGTTCTCATGGATATTGTTTGAGATTGTAGATATCAATCATGGTGACTAGATGTTGGATGTTGTAGGAGTATTGTTGATAGAAAAATTCAATCAATTCCTCAAATGTTTTGATTATAGGAGGCATCCTAGACAACCAATGAATCATTTTCCCTCCCAGAGATCGAGGGAAAAGATGCATTAGATAGGTTGGTTCATGCATGAACTCCATAGATTGAGTATAGAATTCTCTGACATGATCTTGAGGATCAGAGTTTCCATCATACTTATCATATTTCGGCATTTCCTCCCTTTTAGGGAATGGTGGCATATACAAGTCTTTATCAAATGGAAAAGGACATAGGGCCTCCATGGAGAACTCCTTGGGTTCTTTTTCTTTTTCCATTTTGTTAAGTTTTACTTGCATGGCGTGCATTTGTTTCATCATAGGTGAAATAGGTGTTTCTTCCTCATGTGTAATGATATCTTCCACATTAAAATTGGGAGGAAGCTTAGCTCCTTGATGAGATAATTGTAAAAAGTATGTTTCTCTATCTTCTTTTAAGAAATGCTTCATCATTCTTTTGAAGTCATCATCATTTTGATACCAAGCAATTTCTTCAGGTGTGGGTTCTTGATCTGTACCGTGTTGAGATTGAGCTCTTTGAGAGCCATGGTTTGTCCCTACTTGAGACATGGTAGGAGTTTTAAGATTCCCTGGGATAGATTGAGGAGGAGTTTGTTGATTACCTCTGTCAGTTGATGGAGGGGATATGTAACCAGTTTTTAATCAAAAGTTGCCAAGACTGTCATCTTCATAAAGACCAAAATTGTAGAGTTGCTCAAGAGTTGGACCCTTGATAGTGGTTATAGGTAAGGTATGGGATGCTTCTCTACATTTTTTGTGAGAGGAAGCTCTAGTTTCCACCATTAACCTTGGGTGAAACAAAAGAATATGATGAAGACAACTGAAGAAAGATCTGATTCAAGAAGATCAAATGACACAACCTTGTCAAGGTTTGATTGATTGAAGCTTAGATTAGATGTAAATGGAGACTATTCCCTGGATGTATGGGTAGATGCCCAAAAGATAGCAGACACAAGTTCACAACACTTAGCCATTTTGAAGATGGATTGAAGATTGATAGTTATGACAATGTTTTGACACAAGATGAAAAGGACTCAAATCGATTAAACAAAAGGATAAATCAGATTCAAAAGGCCACTTTAGGAAAATGATTGGATTCTCAATAGTTGCTTCTCTATTCCTGACACAATGATTTTCTTGATAGACGCTAGAAATAGGCTGGAAAGTTGGGTCTCTGATAGTTCTGACAACTTTTTGGCAATTTTTCAAAATTTCTCAAATGACTTTCTGTAGGCTCGTACGACAATGGGTAGGCTATGAAACAACAATTGACAAACTCGTACAATAGTTGCAAAAATCGCATGACAGTTGATAGCAAGATTTTTGACTTTTTGAATTGACTAGCAGCAAAACTCGTACGACAATATACCAGCTACCATATGATAATCTGGGAGTAATGAAATGATACTTTCCAAAATTCGTATGACTTTCTGACTTTACAAGATAAATTTTGACTCTAGAAAGGTGTTTGACATCAAATTTTGCAATTTTTTAGATTTTCAATTTCAAATTGTTCACAAAATTGTCTATCTAGATTCGAAGATTGTATCGAATAGATTGGTTCTTAGTAACCAGATAGATAAATAGGCATGCAAAATAGCAACCAAGTGATTTCAAGCATGTCTGAAAATAATGAATAGGGGACAAAGAAACCCTGCACATGAATAACCAAGTGACTGAATGTGCTAATCCCTAGGAGTGCTAACAGTGTATGTTCCAAAAAGTTTTGCACTAATGCAGATATTCCTAGAAAATGAAAATTTGGCCTCACTAGGGTTTGTAGTAATGGTCTAACTCTGCAACTTTTGTGATCTCAAGAGGGTGAACTCCAATCTAGGTGCACTTGGATTTTGACACAATCTGATAAATTAATCAATCAAGAGCGGCTAGGGAGATCTGATTGTGTGTGTGAATTTTGTACCTGATCTATAGACACAACACTTCAGTAAAACATTAGAGGTTAGAAAAAATGAAAGCTACAATGAATTGAAAGCTAAACTAACTGAGTGATTTACTGCCTTCTAATAGGTGCAAGTATGATGTTCTCAGATTGTATTGAGATCAATGACCTTGACGACACCTAAACGAAGGATTTGAATGCAAAATATAGATATGGAATGTGAATGCAATTAATCTATTTTTTTAATTTTCTATGCAATGATATGATGAAAACTAATATGAATCTAGAATCTAAGATGAAATTGATATGCAATGAATTGATCTAAGATGAATTCTAAATGATATGCAATACTCAAAAACAAAAATGATCTCACAATAGCTTGGATTCGTAAAGAATATTCTTCAGTCTCCAATTTGACAGTGTGAGGATGCAAAAATATGAGATGATTTGAGATGAGCTGAAGCCTTAATTTATAGAAATCTAGGGCTTTGGAGGTGCATGAATAAAAGCCATAAATCACTCAGTTGATTTTTACTTTTAATTCACAAAATCATGCAAAAGCAGAGTTTAACTCAAAATAGAGTTTAGATTTAATTGATAATTGATAGTTGTCTACTTTTCTAATTGTGCATGTTTTATTTATGAATTAATTCAATAATAAAGTGATTTATTTCCAACTTAACTGATTTTGAAAAATAAAACAATTGATTTATGGGTTAATCAATCATTTTTCAAACTTTTATTCAAAAACAATATTATTAAAAATTGACAACTTGCTTTAATTAATTAAATAAGAACTTAATCAATTATTCATAGGATTTTGGATTTATTGTCAAATTTAAATAATACAATTTAGAAATAAATAAAATTAAATTCAATTTAATAATTAAGTGGCAAAATTAAATCTAATTAATTAAATATTCAAAATATTCAATTAATCAAACTTTAGGATAAATAGGATTTATCACCAAATAAACATTAAATTAAATATAATTAAGATAATTAGAAATATTGCTAGGAATATTCCCCGATGCAGAATTTAGGATAATCAATTAGGATTCGATGATGTGTTGATGTGCCTTTGGTTAGGACTTTGATGTCAATTTCATTTGATGTGTTGATATATGAGATTAATAAACTTATAGCCCATTTTTGGGGTATTACACTAATAGCCCAACAAGAGACCACACCTATGAAGATTTCCTCCACAAGGACATTTATATAGCGGCTGCTGCTACCACGATGAAAATGGCTATTACCGCTTGAGGTTCCATCAATGTGGTTGACCCAATTAAGGGAATGTCCACTAAGGTTAACCCTCTCTAAAGGTGACTCACAAAATATACCATATGGAGACTAGTTCCAGATTCAAGGATTTGAGTTTCTGATACTACCCAAAAAGGGAGTAGAGCATAGTCCTCTAGCCTTTTCACTTTTAACCCAAACAAAGTAGACAGATTAATCCAACACACTAAGATCAAGATTATCTCACAAAGATCTATGATGTCAACCACTTATGATCTATCAACCTCTCCAGAGAGAGAATGTATCAATCAGAAGCTTAAGACGCACAAATCTAGTAGAACGTGAGATGCTCTCAGTAACCTCCCTACCTAGAAGGGTTCCTTCATTGAGAAGAGTTTCACTGGAAACCCACTCTCTCAAGAACCATGAATAGTGTTCATAGGGCCTATTTACTATGTGTAACAAAGATGTTGAAAAGCAAATCTATGTTCATTTTTATAGCCCAAAATAAAATCTGTGATATGAAAGCAATAAAGGTCACACAAGCTTGACACACAAGATTTTTTTTAATCCAAATTGAAATGTTATCAGCTGAGAAGATTACCTGAATTCCTCACAATGCGCTTAGTAGATGCTTACTTATTTTTAGCAATTCTCATACTTTTTCCCAATCAAAATCAGCAGAAATCAATCAGAAATAGCAAATTTCAATTGTTAATGTTAGCTATCAATCCAAATCAGGAAAACAAATCTGGAAAACTACCTGAAAAATTGAAATGACAATTGAAACCTGGCACTGAAACTCATACAACAGTGGGTCACCTACCAGATGACAATCTAGAAACTCGTACGACAATGGGTATCAAATCATATGACAAAAGAGCTTCCAAACGACACTATGTTTCTAATGGTATGATCCTTGATCAAATCAACTGTCATACAATAGTGGGTCCCTCCTTATACGAGTTTCTGACAAAACTTGTACGAAAATTGTATAGACAGAAATTAAAAATCGTAGCTTGGAACAGAAAATGACAAGAAGATGATAGAAATTGATAGAAATTGAATGGAAACCTATTTCAAGGCCCCATGGTGGGCGCCAAAAATGTGTGTGTGAATTTTGTACCTAGCTGTAGACACAACACTTCAGTAAAACATTAGAGGTTAGAAAAAATCAAAATCGTACAGTGAAATGGAAATTAATCTAACCAAGTGATTTACTGCCTTCTAGTAGATGCGAGTATGTATTCTCAAATTGGACCGAGATCAGTGACCTTGATGACACCTAAATGAAGGATTTGAATGCAGAATCTAGATATGAGATGAATGCAAATTAATCTATATTTTTTATTTTCTAGGCAATAAGATGAAATAAATTGATATGAATCTATTCTATATGAGAAACTGATATAACATGCAATTAATCTAAAAATGATATGCTATATGATATGAATGCTAAAAATAATGAAAATCTCACAAGTTGGACTCGCAAAGATTGATTCTTCGATCACCAATTCGACAACATGAGGATGCAATTTGTGGATGGATCCAAAATGAAGAGCTGAGGCCTTAATTTATAGAAATCCAGGACTTTGGAGGTGTCTGGAAAAAGCCATAAATCACTCTTGATAAACTCAGGTTGATTTTTGAGTTATCAAGAAATTAGAGATAGATTAACTCATAAAAATCATGCAAATCAGCTTTTTGATTTAAATCAGAAGTTGAGATCAGCTTTCAACTCAAAAGAGAGTTGAGTTTATTTTTAAAACAACTTTAATTAATTTTCTGATTTAAAGTTTAACTATTTTTTGGATGTACATAATTAATTATGAATTAATTTAATAAATAGAGTGATTTATCCTCAACTTAACTGATTTTAAAAATAAAACAATTGATTTATGGGTTAATCGATTATTAAAATCAAACTTTTATTCAAAAACTATATCATTAAATTTGACAATTGACATTAATTAATTAAATAAGAATTTAATTAATTAGTCATAGGATATTTGATTTATTGCCAAAATGAAATAATACAATTTAGGAATAAATATAATTAAATCTAATTAAATAATTAAGTGGCAGTATTAAATCTAATTAATTAAATATTTAGAACATTCAATTAATTAAACTTTAGGATAGATAGGATTTATCGCCAAATAATCATTAAATCAAAGATAATTAGGATAAATAGGAATAAGGAATATTCCTCAATACAGAATTTAGGATAATCAATTAAGATTTGATAATGTGCAGATGTGCCTTAGGTTAGGACTTCGATGTCGATTTCATTCAATGTGTCGATATAGGAGGTTAATGAACCTATAGCCCATTTTTGGGGTATTACAATTAAAAGTTAGTTTTTTTAAAACTCTCTCTGATTATACGTAGGATTGGAAATATCTAACTCTAATACCCAAATTTGCATTAGGCACTGATCTTATTTCATTTAAAAATTGTTAGTTGGTTCTTCTTTGTAGTTTACAAATTAATTTGATTTCTTTCTTTATAAAGCATTCACAATTAGGTTTTAGTGATAGTGCGATTTTAGTTTAGATTTCATACAGTGTAATATAGCTATTAGGAGATAGTATCATTTTCTTCCAAGGATTGTTTACCCCTTTGGAAGGAATTTTTTTTGTTCGTGCATGAATTTGTGCAAAATAAGGCACTTGTGAATTCAGGTCTACCAGTCTTGGCTCAATCAAGCCAGAATTGCAGAGGCACTAGTGTGTGTCTGTCAGTTGGCCAAAAATGGTCCATTGTTTTTGAGCACCAATAGGAGCAAAACAAGAGTAATAGGTAGATAAGGGTTTGTGCAACCAGAGGAGACCACACCAATAGAAAGAGGTGGAGTAGGACCTACTGTGCCTGAGGAGGCCATACTATCAATAGGAGGCAAAACATTATCCTTGGATGAATCATCATCAACCTATGAAGATTCATCCGAGGAAGAATTAGAAGCCAAGACTATTAGGTGATCACCATTCGCATCCTTCCACAAAGTGGTAGTGCCTTTAAGCTACGAGAGAGAACAATTCATGGCCAAGTGACCAATAGAAAAGTAGCAAGGGCATCAAAAGGGGAGACCCTCATAATCCAAAGATTTTGTCCATGACCTATACCCAACCATAAGAACCGCATCTCCATGAAGAGGTATCGAGATGTCAATATCAACCAAAATGGATACAAAGTAGAAAGACCTATTGAGGCAATTGAACAAATGTTTGTCAAATACAATCGTAACAAACATTTATTAGATATAATTTTGAGAATCAAATTTAATTTGAAATAACTATTTATAAATAATAGAAAACTAAAAACCCAAAATAATTTTATTAAAATTTATAAATTCTTTGTTGTGATATTTAGCTCAAAAAATAGCTCTTAGATATTAAACAATTTTAAAATAATACACAGTTTATGGTGAATTAAGTAAAAGGTGGGTTATAGTAGACATGATTAATAATTGTTATTGGAGGATCTTACTTGATTAGTGGTCAATGCATGGTGTTGAAATGAAGATTCACATGTAATTGAACAAATGTTTGTCAAATACAATTGTAACAAATATTTATAAGATATAATTTTGAGAATCAAATTTAATTTGAAATAACTATTTATAAATAATAGAAAACTAAAACCTAAAATAATTTTATTAAAATTTATAAATTCCCTATTATGATATTTAGCTCAAAAAATTGCTCCTAGATGTTTTAACAATTTTAAAATTATTCACATTTTATAGTAAATTAAGTAAAAGGTGGGTTATACTAGACATTATCAATAATTGTTATTGGAGGATCTCAAGATTAGATATAAGATTTAATTTGAAATAACTATTTATAAATAATAGAAATCTAAAACCCAAAAAAAATTTGTTTAAATTTATAAATTCTTAATTTTGATATTTAGCTCAAAAAATAGCTCCTACATGTTTAACAATTTTAAAATTATTCACATTTTATGGTAAATTAAGTAAAAGGTGGGTTATACTACACATGATTAATAATTGTTATTAAAGGATCTTAAGATTAGTGGTCAATGCATGATGTTGAAATGAAGATTCCATGTCATGACCCCCTCCAACCATGGTGCAATTACTATACTTGTTCAAGATAAAGTATGTGATGAATTACAAGCTAAGAAAATAAGTGGGGGTTGCATTTCTATTGCTCCTCTTTATGGTGCTCTTGTTATCAATCTTGAGGAGTCTCTTGTAGTTAGTGATTGAGACTTCAAAAAAATTATTTAGATGCTTTAATTTAAATGTAATATAAGTTGTGAATTTGAAGGAAAGTGAAAATGAAATGGTTGGAAAGGTAAGAGAGATTGTGTGCTCTTGTGGCTTGTCTTATATAGGTCAAATGGGTCGCTCCTTCAACATCAAAACAAAACAACATTGCATGAACATTAGGCACAATCGAGTTTCTAAATTTGTGCTAGCCAAGCACTACACCTCTACCATGCACCATAGAAGCTTAGAAATCATTCAAATTTTATCCAAAGATGAGTATTTCTTCAAGAGGAAACTCAAGGAAGCCATTTCCATCTATAGTCATTCCTCTTACCTCAATTGTGATGAAGGATGGAATCTTAGTCATGCATAGCATCCTCTACTATTTGATATTAGACACCATCATTTCTCTCCTTGAACTTTCTCCCCTCCAGCTCCCCTTCCCTAAGTAGGCTCCTTTTTCATCTCTCTTTCTCTAGTGTTTGTTCTTCCTTCCTACCTTCTAGTATCATTGTCACATTTTCTTCCCTTTGTTTTTAGGTTCTATCTTTCATGGGCCTCTTTCTCTAAGATTTGGTGTTCTCCCTTTGTTACTTTTTGGGTTTATTTCTTTTAGCTTTTGTTCTTCATTTTCATTTTTGTCTTTTCTTTGCAATATTCTTTTTATTATTTTTATTTATTTTTTTGTCTTTTTTATTTATGCATTTTCTATGCTTTTTAATCTTTCTGATCATTTTTATCTCTTATCTAGTTCTCTTCTTTCTTTTTAGTTGGTGCTTTCTTTAGTTTGGCTTCAAAATGTGTTCTCATTTCTTCGCATCTTGCTCATTTTGTTAGTTTTTTGTGTTGTTGTGTTTTATCTTATTGGTTTTTCCTCTTTGTTCTCCCTCAAGTTGTTTTATTTCTTTCTTTCTTTTTAGTTTTAATTACATCTTTAGCTTGTTTTGTTAGGTTTTATGCTCTTTTTTGCTTTTCAACTTTTTTTTTGCCTTTTAGTTTCAATTAGTCTTTTAGTTCCTTTGTAGTTATTTCTTTTTTAATTATTTTTTACCCTTTTCCTACTTTCTTTTATCTTCCTTTCTTAATCTAGTGGTTTTGTTAGTGATTCCTCCCCTCTGTGCTTTTTAAAAATCCTTTCTTTTTTTATTTTCTTTAGTTTTTAGTTTTCTTATTCTTTTTAGTATTCTTAATCTATTTGCACATCCTATGTCTTTACTTGTTTTTCTATTTTGAGGTTCTAATTTAGTTTCTATTTTATTTATTATTATAAGTCAAATAATTATTGTCTTAATAACTAATGATCTATTATTAATAAATTAGTATATTGTTGGTTAATTTTTATTTTGTTTTTTATTTAATCTTTGCCTTTTTAATAAATTTATGTCTATAATATGTCAATAATTTATTAATAATTCAATTTTTCAGTTTCTTTAGTATTTTTTTTTAGTCACTCTTTTTTTGTTTAAATTTTTTTAGTCTTGTGTCTTTCTTTTAAATTTTTAGTTCTTTGTGTTTAAGTTTTTTAATTGTATTTCTTTATTTCTATTATTTTTCTTAACATCTTTTTATATTAATTTCTTTTATCTTTGTCTCTTTGTCTTGTTTTTAATTTCTCTCCTTTTGATTTATTTTTGTTATCTTGAATCTTGTGGTTTTTATTTTATTTTGTTTGATATTTTTTCAATTGTTCTATTTCCTTGCCATTTTCTTTTTCCTTCTCTTTTTTGTACAAGTTTTCTCCCTCTTTGAGCCTTGTGCATTTTCCCTTCTCTTTTCTTCTTTTTAAGTGTGGGTCTAGTCTACAACTTATCATTTTACGTCTCCTTGCTTTCTAGTATCTTGATGATAGAGTGTGATCTGAAATGTAGATTAAAAAATTATAACACAATCTTATTACTAAATCTAGAAATAAATCAATTTACATATTGTGAAAATTCGATATCATTAAGATAAGAGAGAATTTGAAGTTGTTATGGTATTCTTTCAACTCGACATTGATAAACTATAAATTTTATGGAAAGCATGCACAATATCATCATAATATTATAATTTACAAAAAAAATATAAGTCCCTCCCAAATGGTTGGATGCCCAAGGTAATTCCCCAAGACAAGCACAAATCCAAGTGCGTTATAGCATGTTCACATCTTTGGAGAAGAAAAAATATTTAAAAAATGATTTTTTTTATTAAAAATATGTAGATCTTATGATTTTGGACCCACGTTCTATAGTTTACCCTATATAATATGCATTCTCTAACATAAAAACACATGTGTTTATGATTTTGCTAAAATTTTAATTATTTTTAATAATTCTATCACCTTTTCTTGTTTTGTCCATGTAGAAAAATCCAATTACATATTTTTAGATTGAATTTGATAGTACAACTATTATTTCCATCAATGAATATTTAGTATGATAATTTCCATGTTTTGCATTTGAATTTGATAATATGCAATCATTTTTCTCATATTTTGTATTGATTCTACGAAACCAAATATTGAACATTATACCAAGGACATTGATGAAAAACTCAAATTTTGGAGCGTGAAGCCAAAAATGAGCCATTTTTCATTTAATAAATTAAATTATTGGGTTCAAGGTATGTCCTTTTTTTCACAACAATTTGATACTGATTAAATTTTTGGAATATGGATTGAATTTTTTAACCAACTAGGCAAGGATAAAATATTTGATTATATTTTGATATTTTATAATGTCAATGTGTGTGTGTGTGAGAGCATATTGTAACCTTAACCTCTCTTTTTTATGCCACTTTGATATATTATATGTGTGTGTGTGTGTGTGTGTGTGTGTGGTCTTATCGTTAACTTCCATCATTTGGTACATTAGCCAACTCTAACCTAGAACTTATCACATAGAGATCTACTTATATCCACAACCTTAGAAAATGAATAGTCTATTTCATTAGGTCATGTACTCCCTAGATTAGGTCGTATATGTGGTCCTATCCATTAGAATTGATTGATCTACATACTAGGCCAATTGAATATGATGTAACTAATATGGTTATCATGTATAGAACTATGGAAATATTTTCCAAACTCGGGGGATTAGATATGTTTGTAATTAAGAATATTCATAAAATAAAAGACACATGATAAATGTAAAAATATCAATGAGAAACAGAGTGCAACTTCATGCATACACATGTAAATGTTAGGATAGAACTTGTAGGTCAATCTAAGACTTCTAAAATTTGATCTTAGTTAATGTTTATTTGTGAATTCCATGGGCTATTATCTATGCATGTAATATGGTGATGGTTCCTTTTATGACATTTTGTCAAATATGATTTTGAATTTATGGTTTTTCTTCAACCCTAAAACTAGTTGTATCATATGCTATAGAAAATTTGACAATGGAGTAAGTTGTTAATCTTATGTTCATAGGAAAATTTTAAGTTTGGTAATTTTTCTTCTTGTAGATAATAACAAATCTCTCTTATTTTTTTCTTCTATTTTCCTTTCCTCTTTTCCTCTTAGTGTTTTGAGTTCTATTTGTATTTTGGATAGGGTTGGATTATATTTGTTTATTCATAAATTGAAAATATGCATTAACTAGCTACAATCATAATATCACTGCTCCCCCTTGTTGTAGCATCTCATTAGTCACCATATGCATCTCATTCATCACCATATGATTATTGTAGAGCCAATGATTGGGAACTCTCAAACCTTGTTAAGATTTTAAAAAAACATTTCAAGAGAGGAATAAACTCCCAAATTAGTGAATTCTAGTACTCTTTCATTTTTAAATTAAGAAAAATAGTCACTAGAAAGAGGTAATGCTTAAATTTTTTGAGTTGAGGTACTTCAATGTATAGTTTATTGCATAGTTTGACTAGTTAAGCTAAGGGTGACTTTTTCTTAATGGATGGCCACCTTAATTTTAGAGGAGAGTTTCTAGGAATTAATTAAGGTTATATAAAATAGAGTCCTATCTTTTACTAATGGATCTTAAATCAGCTATGCCTAGATTTTTAGAGACTTTTTTGCACATGATGTTGCCTTCAAAGACTCACATGCTTGTGTTATTGGAGAGATTAATTTGATAGAAAGTGGATAAAGTGTAATAGGGTCTTATAGGAAGCTAGCAACACCAGAGGATGGAATAATTTTTACCATCTCAAGCTAGCTTCTTTCTTTGAGATGGTTATTGCATGAAAATCATTTTTGGCTTTCCTTTCATGTTTTTTTCCTTCTTTGTTGTTGCTGATAGATTTTAAGAATTCATGTATTGTGAATATTATGCTTTGGAGATAGGTTTAGGGTTTGGTGAAGAGCTTAAGTATGGATAGTTTCCTAGATACTTCACAAGACTATGATCAAGAATTATCACCCTACCAAGGGTCAAGAGACAATCTGGAGGATTTTTGTCCAAAATAATATGGTGTCTTTGATTTGAGAGTTTGGGATTCAGAGTGTTAAAATTATAGAAAGGTGTGTACTAAGAGGGGAGGGGTGAATCAGTTGTTGGCAAGTTGGCTATACTGGTGTATATGACTTGGTATAGTTTTGTCATTATGGCAACAAAGTCATATAGTAGTTTGGAGTTAGCGCACTTGATGAGAAGATCATAAATTGGCTAAGTGTTGAAGACTAGATAGTATACAAAGTACCTAAAGCTCAGAGCATCATTGCATGTGTGTATGACCAAGTTATGGTATGCACCCTAGAAGATAAGTTGTTTAGACTATATTCATGCTTAGTCTATGAGCGCATGATCAGATATGCAAGTATGAGAAAGATATAGATAGTTGAAGTTACATAGCTAGTGTGCGCTAGAGAAGAATGTTATCTCTATTAAGCATTTATGGTTGTCATTAGTATCAAAGGTTTGTATAGATATCAGTCTGTCACTTACATTGAGAAAATCAGTAACTAGAAGCAAGACAGACTAGTCGGTAAAGCATAAACACCGAGCATCAGATAGTTTATCGAGCACCAGTAGACATCAACACCGACAGATAGTAAATACTAAGCATCGCAGTATACACTGAGCAGTTTATACAGTGTTTACCAAGGATCACAGAAAATGGCATAGTAATCTAAAATGGTACATACTTCTATGCAAATGGTTACAACAGTTCATAAAACATTTTACTAAGATCAAGGAACATTTAATGTGTTTCATTAAATGTAATGTATATCTTTTGTAATAGTGTATCTAGGTCATTATTGTACACCATAGATCTTAGGGTTATGACTATGTTGTGTAACCTAATTTTGTTAAAGTGGCAAAAATAGAACACTATATATTTGTGTGTTCGCATCATTTTTGGTGTGAGCTAATATATGAATCATGGAGCACTTGAAGCAATTGCCTAACTTCAAAGTCTATTAGTTAACAGAGTAGAACCGAGTACAGAGGAATTCAGATTGAGCAGAATCAGAAAAGGCTACCAAGAAGTTCAAAGCAGAGATTCATCACAAGTAAGGTGATATTTTATCAAAACTTATAGATCTATATCAAACAATTGAGTTGTCAATAAGTGGATAATTACCTATTGCTTTCTGACCATTGTAATAGATTTTTGGATAAAATCTCTTAGCAGAGTAGACTTAACAGTCTTATGTAAATCTCTTAACTGAGTGCACACTTCCTTAGTGTTGTTAAAATCCTATAACTAGGTAGATCTAACTGATCTAACATGTCACTCCTAATAGGGTGAGATCACCAAAAGTGATCAAAACTTGTAGCCCTAACAGGCAAACCTTTTCTATCTGCAGTAGTAAAGAATTTGTGGGTGTCATCCCCACCATAGTTTTTACCTTCTAACAAGAGTTTATGTGTTACCAAAATACTTGTGTCATGTGATTGTCATATTGATTTCATGTTGTTTACTTTCATAAGTTAAATGAATGATTGATACATGCAGTTAGATTCAAGTTGTTTTGGTCGGTTATTACCAGTTACCATTTTATATCTGAAAGGTTTACAAGTAAAGTTTTTGAAGGCACTAATTCACCCCTCCCCTCTCAGTACCTATCTCTCCTAATTCCAATAATTGGTATCAAATCTCAGTTCTCTTATTAAATAGTTTAACCACTGAAGGGTAAAGATCTAAGTCATGGAGAGATACAAGCTTGATAAGACTATTGAGAATTAGAAGATACAAATGTAGATGTTCATTGACCAATACAAGCAAGCTAAGGAAAGACTAAAGAAATTACTAGTTGAAAGGAAGAACCTAGCTATTCTACAAAATGAGATTAGTTACCATGAAGAACCTATTGATAAAATGTTTGAGTATATTGGATCTAGTTCTAGAAGCATCTCTGATGGATCTGAAAGCATAATCACTGATTTATCTAAAAGGAATCAACATTTAGTGATCAAGTGAAAGCACTACAAATCGGTCAAGAATCTCAGATGGTGAGAATGGTAGAAACAATGAACAATGCAAGACAAGCCAAGAAAGAAAGGAATCTAGCTATTGATGACCGAAGACAGATGACTGAACAACTTTAAGAAAAAGAAAGTGAAATATAGAGACTCACTGATCGTCATTTCCAAGTAACTAATCAAATGATGATTGTGAATCAAGAGGTAAACCGAGTGAATGGAGAATTTTCAAGAAGACTAGAAGATGTTGCAAGACTCAAAGAGGAGAATGAGAAGCTAAGAAATGAAGTGAAAAATTGATAGCAACAAAATGAAATGAAGAAACTTGCTGAAGATAGTTCTAAGAAGATTGATGATTTTATGACTAATCAAAGAAGATTTGGGAGTAGAGCTGGTATAGGCTACACCGGCGAAGGAGAATCATCACAACAAGCTGAACAAGTCAACAACAATCAAAATTAGAAACCTAAAGTGTTGGCATGTTATCACTATGGAAAAATGGGACATACATCTAATGTGTGTAGAAGAAAACCACAAGGTAAACCTCCTGTCACTCCTAAGTTTAATGGATATTGTAATTACTGTGGTAAGTTTGGACATCCAGCTTATGAGTGTAGAGCTAAACAGAATGATATTGCTAACAATACCACTATGGAGAAAATATGCTATACTTGTAATAAACATGGACACATTGCACGAGAGTGTAAGGCTAAGATGAAGCAAGTATGGACTCCTAAGTAGCAAACACAATGAAATCCCTATCAACCGAAGAGACAAGGTAACTCTTATGTTTGGGATTATAATATATGGGCTAACTATACTACTTGTGGTAGATATGGACATATTGCAGCAAATTGTTACAGAAAGAGTCGGATTGGACAATCAAGAAGCTGGACAAGCACTGGAATGGCTTGTATGAACTGTCATAGGGTCGGTCATTTAAGCAAGAACTATAGAGACCGAGCACCAGATGAAAACCATATATTTGAGAGTGGATATACTATTGCAAATATTATGAAGTTAAGGAACACTATGTGGAAGAAGGCATCTAATGATAATGCTAAGTCAAGTAATGCTGTTGGTGAAACCCCATCCACTAGATTGGGTGACATCGACACCTCCACTTAAGGTGAAATAGGTATGTATGGTACTAACATTTCAAATGATCACATTTTACATACAATTCATTATACATGATGTACTAATACCAAATCAGCATGAATAAAGATGCACTATGGTTTATATGTTATGAGCTAACAATGTTATACAGTCGGTAAAAGAGAGACCGAGAGTTGGTTACCCATCAGTAATCACTATACAAGGTTAACTGGACATCAATATCAATCGACAAAGAAATCCTATGTTAACTAAGTGAATAAAATTTTTAGTTGTCACTGAGCTGACACCTGTTTCATACTGAAAGTTAGGTCAAGTATTTATTGCATGAAAGTTTGAGCGGGAATATCAAAAAGTCTATAAATACACAGGAAACAGAGTTAGGTGTTACATTGCGATTTTGAAGAATGGAGATTTCACTGAGAAGGGTTCGAGCTAGAAGATTTTTCAGAAGGATTCAAGGAACCGACATCACTCTTCGATGATTTCAAGTAAGTTCATTTTCTATCAAACACTTTTTATCCTGTTGCTTGCCGAAACCCTAGAATCAATTTATGGCATCTACATCATCTGCAAGCAAATCACAAAGTATTGAGGAGGAAGTTAATCTAATCGTTAGGGAAAATTTTGACGAACCTAAGTTTAAGCCACATCCTAAGGTTGCAGCACAAACAGATTTAATGGGCACTTTTTTGAGCATACCAGATAGGGTATGATTGACAGAAGACGTAAGATCATATATTCATTGCAAAATTGGAGAAGTTGGAGATTTTGAAACTATTGTAGCATATCAACAACTTTATGGCACCGATGATAAATTGAAACTAGAACATAAGAAGATTGAGGAATCAGGGTTATCATTTAGCACACACTATCCACAATCATTTAAGATAGATTGGATCATAATCATTTTGAGCAGATATCATGATGAAAAATTTTGGCTGGATAAATTGCTAGAGGTCAAAAAGAAAATGAGCAGTAGGGTAACTGAGCTCCCTACAACCGACAAGGCTAAAGCCTTCTGTAGTTCATCATGACCAGATGTTGAGAAGAATACTGGAGCACAATGGGATGGTCGGGCACTGAAAATTTCAACAATTAGAGACCTAGCAGTTAAATTTGCAGCACATGTGATCGGGTAAAAGATATTTCAATCGAGTAGACTCAACAGTATACCCTACAACGCAGTAGACATGGTACACAAAATTGTAAAGAAAGATCACTAGGTTAATCTTGCCGAGGTATTGTTTCATCAACTTCAAGAAAATATGAAGACAATAAGAACAAAGAAGTCTAATACCTATAAGTTTGGATCACTACTTGTTTGCATATTTTTCTATCTAAAAAAGTATGTACCTGGCATCGGTAAAGTAAATTGGAAATTAGATATACCGATAGCAAAACAAATCAATGATATGATGAGTAAGTTGGGAGATAAACTAAATATAGAGTTTGATGCATACTTCAAAGAATTTCAGACTAAAATGCATAAAAGAAGCAGAATTTTTTAGGGAATTAGTTGAAAATTTTGAGAATGATATATGTTTTGTAGTCAACATAGATTATACTTTGATAAAAGTAGTTGAACCTAGGATAAAATGGTTGGCACCGATGGGTTATGAAATGAACCATGATTTCACATTGAAATCTATTAATGTACTACTTGCATTGCTAAAAGATCCCATTGCCACTAGGTTTGGAGTATATGAAGAGGCCAAATCTAGAATATCAACAGGTATAGAGATCAGTAAAATGTCTAGAAAGGAAAAGAAGATGAAGAAAGATCTCACTACTAGATATGGAGATGTCTCTGAAACACCTAAGGAGACACCGGTTGAACAGGAAACCGAAGGTCAGTTATAGTTGGCTGACAAACCATATGATAGTGAGGAGACCTTGTCTGACGAAGAAGAAGATCCCACACCGGTTCCTCCACTTGAAATTCCTATGAAGAAGCAGTTACTAGTACAAGAAGGTATGAAGACAAGATCATCAACTACAGCTTCACCACGCAAGAAGAAAGAAGCAGAGAAAGTAACAAAACTTAGGGCAGCTACATCGACAAGGAAATATATCAAGAGAAAGAACAAGATTGTAGTTGAGGCACCAAAGCAAAGGAGAAAATTGGTAAGAAGTAAAGAAGATCTTGAGGAGATAGAGACTAAAGATGACGTCAATCAATTCAAGGTGGTCAGTAATAAGGTCTAAAATAATAGATGAAATTATTAAAGACATAATTAAGAATGGAGACCTTGTTGATCCAAGGATAGACAGATTTTACAAGATGACAACAGAGGATCAAACCAAGATAGAAGAGGCTGTCATCCAAATGATGATAAAATTCAAGAAAGTTCCAATGGAATTTATCTGTGCCTTACCAAAAAACTTGGATGATAATATTACTAAAAAATGGGCTATTGCACTAGACATTGAGAAAAGAAAGAGAGAATGATCTCTAGTTTAGGCAGCCCCACATCTAAGCTATGGAGAACTTAGTGAGTACATGAACAAATACCAAGCAAGATTTATGATCAAGAACCAAGCCATGATGATAATGGATGAAAATGTGGCAGATATGGATACCACAAGTGATTCTTTATGGACATCAATTTTTAAGGCCAAAGAAAAAGCTAAGAAAGAAGCATTCTTAAACTTGTCTAAGAAGAGACAAAATTCCAAAGATTAAGGTATTTGTATTGATGAGGGAATAACAAAGAAATCAAAGAACATCAGTATATCAATTACCAAGGTAATTGATATCACCGAGCAAAAGGAAGAAATAAGTGTTTCACAGGATGCACCAGATCAAGTAGAAATTCAACTAGAGAAGAAAACCGATGATGATGTACTCATTGAGGACATCACAAATGGTGATCCTGATGACAAAGATGATGAAGATGTGAATATTGCACCTAATCAAGATGATTTACCATACACTGAATCTCTATTTACATCACTGCCCGGTGAACTTCTTGTACTTGCAGAAGTAGTCAAAATTCTTTCACAAGTACAACCCAACGACTTAGATCCTGAGCAAAACAAAGACATCATAGGGGATCAAGACATTGAGAAACCTACAAAGACAAATGAGCCTAGACAAACAGAGGCACCTTCCACTAAGATAAAGGTAAAAGATGAGACCAAGGAAACTAAGGTGATCCCACTTGACACCACATTCAAGGCTCCCACTCCATCAACTGAGACTATAGCTACCGACGAGTAGAAGAAGGAAGAACATGTGTTAACCAGGAAGGATACTCTAAAATTTGGAGACAAAACTATTGTTGTTATTAAGAAGAAATCACCTCTAGCACCAGAGAAGAAGAAGAAAAAGAAAGGAAAAGGGTTGGTCACCTTAGATGAAGTGATAATTATTCTTGAGTGTGACCCAAGGACCCTAAGCCCTGAAGAATTGAGTAAATATGGGGAATTATGTTCAAGGAAACTCAAGAGAAGTTGAAGCAAGAACAAAAATGAAAAAAAATATTAATAGATGTGAGGGATATCCTACAATAGGTAGTACCTGAGGTGCATATTGATGAGGATACTCCTATCATAGATCAACTTGCTACACCTTCTGAGAAGATCATGCCCCGAACACTGATGTAGACAAATGGATTGAAGAAAGGGCAGAATCCAGAATACAACACAAACTGGCATAGAAAATAAGCCTAGAAGTGGAAATCAAGAAGGTCAAATTATCTGAGGTAATCACTAAGATAAAATCTATCACCCAGATAATTTGTCAATATTTATTGAAGCTTTGTACTATAGACACCTTCACTGTTGAAGTCAGTGAGAAGATCCAAGGATTGGAAGTAGAAATAAAGTTAAGTACAAATGCAATTATAACCAAGCCTAATGCTTTCTTAAAGAACATTCATCGAGTTTAGGAACTCCGACGGTTATTAGCAGATTTGAAGAAACAAGAAGAGCACATAACAGATCAGGTTACTGAGTTACAGATAGAGCTCCTGCCATACCTAAAAAAATTTGAGGCACACATTGTCAAAGCCAAAAAACTCATTGCAACACCAAAAATTTTGATGTTAGATAACATCTTTGACATGCATGCACAAGTCGGTCTTGAGCATATTGCTCTCACCAACTTGAAAGAGGAATGGGAAAACCTCTTAAAGTCAGTGAAGAAAACCCACCAGCATATTTTTGACAAGATGTGAGTATACTACTTAATTTTTGTATTTGGCATTACTATCAAAAAGGGGGAAAACAATGTATAAGTCATTATGCCAAATATGTACATAGATGCTACGTATACTACATATTACCAGGAGCATGCACCGAGGGGGAGTACTTAGTACTTAGAAAAAAAATTATGTATATATGTATATGGCAGAAGTATAAGTTATATAGAAAATTTTGTCTATATACATTCGAGTTTTGATACTAATGCCAAAGGGGGAGATTGTTATCTCTATTGAGCATTTATGGTTGTCATTAGTATCAAAGGTTTGTATAGATATCAGTCAGTCACTTACATTGAGACAATCGGTAACTAGAAGTAAGACAGACTAGTCAATAAAGCATAAACACCAAGCATCAAATAGTTTATCGAGCACCAGCAAACACCGACACCGACAGACAGTAAACACCGAGCATCATTATACACTGAGTAGTTTATACAATGTTTACTGAGAATCATAAAAAATGGCATAGTAATATGAAATGGCACATACTTCTATGCAAATGGTTACAACGATTCATAAAACATTTTACTAAGATCAAGGAATATTAATGTGTTTCATTAAATGTAATGTATATCTTTTGTAATAGTTGATCTAGGTTATTATTGTACACCGTAGATCTTAGGGTTATGACTATGTTGTGTAACCTAATTTTGTTAAAGCGGAAAAAATAGAACACTATATATTTGTGTGTTCACATCATTTTTGGTGTGAGCTGATATATGAATCATGGATTACTTGAAGAAATTGCCTAACTTCAAAGTCTATCAATTAACAAAGCAGAACTAAGTACAGAGGAATTCAGATTGAGCAGAATCAGTAAAGGCTAATGAGTAGTTCAGAGCAGAGACTCATCACAAGTAAGGTGATATTTTATCAGAACTTATAGATTTGTATCAGACAATTGAGTTTTCAATAAGCAGATAATTACCTATTGCTTTTTGACCATTGTAATAGAGTTTTGGATAAAATCTCTTAGCAAAGTAGACTTAACAGTCTTATGTAAATCTCTTAACCTAGTGCACACTTCATTAGTGTTGTTAAAATCCTATAACTAGGTAGATCTAGCTGATCTAACATGTCACTCCTAATAGGGTGAGATCACCAAAAGTGATCAAAACTTGTAGCCCTAACAGGAAAACCTTTTCTATCTGCAGTAGTAAAGAATTTGTGGGTGTCATCCCCACCATAGTTTTTACCTTCTAACAAGGGTTTCTGTGTTACCAAAATACTTGTGTCATGTGATTGTCATATTGATTTCATGTTGTTTACTTTCATAAGTTAAATGAATGATTGATACATGCAGTTAGATTCAAGTTGTTTTGGTCAGTTATTATTGGTTATAGTTTTATATCTGAAAGGTTTACAAGTAAATTTTTTGAAGGCACTAATTCACCCCTCCCCTCTCAGTACCTATCTCTCCTAATTCCAACAAAGAATAGGGTAATCAGCTGACAATTATCAATTTGAGTTTCAATTATATTCTAATGATGTAAAGGCTATGTGCCTATTGTAATTAATTTTCTGACATGTAAATATGTTTGTTTGTAAACACGCTTGAGCCAATTCATTTGGAAGCATTGTATGTAATAGGTTTAAGGGACGACCTAGTTGTTTGTTTTGTATGCACATATAAATATGAGATGCACCCATTATAATAAGCATGGAAGTTGATATAGAGTTTTGATAAGTAGAGTAGAAGTGTGCGAAGAGACTATAAGATGTATTAGAGCTTTGCAAGAGGTCAAAGCATTAACGCATCAAAGGAACTAATCTGACAAGTAGTGTCACAGTAACAGTTCATCTAGCAGATATAGTGTGTATCTGAGATCATAGGGTTGTAGCCTTCACCACTTGAGAAGTGAGTTCTAGGACAGTGCATCCACTCCCATAATAGGGACTATTGTAAAAGAGTCCTAGCAGGGTATGACCCTTGACAAGGTCTACTATACTTAATACATTGTAAAGAAACTCCTAACAGGGTTAAGGAGCTTCTAACAAGGATCATAAAACACTAGTACAAAATATTAGTGGGTGTCAATTCCCACTGGGGTTTTTACCTATTTGGGTTTCCCCGTAACCATATTGGTGTTATGTGTTGATTTCATATTTCATGTTTATGTGTATGTTCATTTCAGTACTTAAGCATTTAGGTTCAGTTTAAGGATTAAAGGGAAAAGATAAAATACAGTGAACACTGATTCACCCCCCCCCCCCCCTCCCCCCCGCTCTTAGTGTTCCTATTCCTAACATCAATACCCTTAAAAACTTTTAACTCTGAATCCTTGTAAATGTGTAATTCAATAACCGACTGTATCAATTGTATTCACGATACATCTAATTACATAACTGAAATGTAAATGCATGTAAACTAATAAATTAACCATACATGAAACTTCATACACATGACATGTATTTTGGTATCACAGAAACCCTTGTTAGAAGGTAAAAACTACAATGGGGATGGAACCCACAAAGCTTCACTTCTACAGAAATAAAGTTGTCGATTAAGGCTTACAAAGATTGATCACTTTTGGTGATCTTACCCTGTTAGGAGTAACAATAAGATTAGATAGATCTACCTGGTTAGATGATTTTAGCAACATAATTAAGTGTGCACTTGGTTAAGATATTTTACAAAAGACTGTTGGGTAAAAGCACAATAAGTTGTCACACTTTTACAAAGGAAAAGGCTAACAAAATCAAAGTTGTTCAACTTCAATGGTATAAAAATGACATTTATGTTTGGAATTCGAAGATGATGCAAACTAATTAAATGTGATAAAATGGATGAAGTTTATGATTAATATTTTTAATAATTTTTTTGAATATGAATTGATATGTTTTTTTTAATTTTTAAAGATGATTTTTCAATCACTAAAAAATGTTGAAAATTAGGGGTCTAGTTCCCACCAAAAAATTACATGTAAATAAACATTTTTTCCCCTAATTTAAAAATATGTCATAAATGACATATATAGATAGTGCATGAAGATTTAAAAATTGGTTTGTGACCTATATTTTCTCTTTTATAACAATTCAAATTCCAACTCACTAAAATCGATAGTTTTCATCTCGCAACATATTTTTCATAACAAATCTAGATCCCAATCAAAAAAGAAATATATATTCTTGAAGAGGACTCTCTCCTTTAGTGCACCATATGTTTTTCAAATTTATTTAATAAGATTTACTATTTTTTTCTTTCTCCGAATCAACATCTCCTTGACTGTTAAAATGCCTACTTGCAATATTTTTTAATTACAAAAAAATATGTCTAATTAAAACACTATAAAATCTATATGAGGATATTCTTGACTCTAATCTCTACAAAAGGGTATTTTTTATTTTTTTTAAATATCATTAAAAAGATTAGGAGTTATTGAAATGCCACTTTTTTAAAATTATTATATTTTTATGGTAATTGGACCCAAAGTGGTATAAAACATGCATTTAATAGATATTTCCAATTGGAAAAGTTAAAGAACTTATCTAACTTAGCTAGAATGAATCTAGCTAGACAATATCTTTGACCAAACTTCATTTTTAGTTACAAATACTAAAATTTAGCTATGCTGATAAGTTAGCCTAAAAGGTGACAACTGATTGTGCTTTTACCCTGTTAAGTCTACTGTGTTAGGAGATTTTAAGTCTGCTACAATTGCTAGAGAGTAAAAGTGATGTGTGATCTGTATGAGAAGCAACTTACATTTCTGATATCAAATCCATTAAGTACAATAATGAAATCACCTTATTGTGATGAATATGTCCTTTTGTACTACTTGATGGCCTTATTAATATTTTTGATAAACTGAATATTCTTTCAAAATCCTTCCAATATTAACCCTTTTAGATCTTCAGATGTCCTTGAGTGTGGCTACTTCATGTGATGATACATGTCAAAATGGCATCTTTACAATACTTATATCAAAATGATTTGACCTAATAAGGGTTTGACACTATCTTAGAAAACCTAAGATCAATGGTTCAAATGATTAACCTAGATCACCTTTACATAGGAATCATCAGTCATTCAATGATTACATCCATAATAAATATTCACCTCTATCTTGGTAAACTATTTTCTAAATCAGAAAAAATTAATCACCTTGAACTATGTGTCATTCCAAACTTTTGTGTGAACTCTAGATTACTCGGTAAATGTTGTCTCTTGGTCTCAGTATATACTAGCGCTCGGTAATCCTTTATACTAGATGACTATTGTACTCGGTAATCTCTGTGCTTGATGACTACTGTGTAGTTATGACTGAATGAACTATCTTTCTCTATTTACCGACTGTACACATGAATACTAATGACAACTCTTAATCCATTTAGGAGTAACATTCTCCATCTTTAGCATTAGTATCAAAAACTTATATGTGTATGCGGACTATAAAAGTTTGAACTTGAAAATTTACAAACCAAAAAGTGTATGAACTTTGTGAACTCCCCCTTTGAACATGCTCTCAGTATATATACATATATTTCCCCCTTTTTTTAAAATAATGTCATAAATTGTACTTACAATTTGTCAAAAATATTCGAGTGGGTTTTCTTGATATTATCCATGAGGTTTTCCCCTTCCTCCATGACATTTTCTAGAGAAAGCTTCTCTAAATTCACTTGTGCATGCATGTCAAAAATATTTTCTGTGACTGAGATCTTGGGTGTGGAAATCAATTTCTTTTCCTTTATCACATGTTTCTTCATCACTTCTAAATGTGGTAGTAACTCAACCTGTAGCTTGGTTACCTGTTCTCTTATGCGGTCCTCTTCCTTTCTCAATTCTAGTATTAACTATTGAATGTGTTTAACCTTTAAATACTGCACTTGAAATGCATGTTTCTTGATTGTTAGACTAGTTGCACTATCTTTTAGATCTTCATCTAATTTCTTTATCTTTTCACTAACCTCAGTAGTGAAATAATCTATAGTGCATAATTTTTTCAAAATTTTAATAACCTTTTCTATAATACTTTCTAATTTAGTTACTAACTCTAAAATCTTTACCTTATTCACCTGCCACTTCTTGGCTGATATTTTCAGTTAGCTTGTACTAAATATTTTGTTCTTCTCTCTCTTTAATCATCTACTCATCATCAGTAGTTGGGTCATTCATGGTCTCGGTGAGTAGTGCAAGTTGGTCAATGGTGGGGGTTGATTCATCTACATTGACATCTAGAGTATCTTGCATTAGGATTTCCTTGACATCCTCTAGCACCTTGGTGTTCTTGTGTTCCAGCCTCAACTTCTCTTGAGATTCTTTTCAAGTGCATAGCTCTCCATGTTTCCTGAGAGCTTCAAGTTCAAGTGTCCTCAAGTCACCTGCTAGTATTTCTATGATCTCATCAAGAGTGACTAGACCCTTACTTCCTCGCTTCATTTTCTTCTTTTTATCTTGCACACTAGATGTTGGAGATTGTGCAATAGAAACTTGAGCCTTTTTCTCAGGATTTTTCTTTGGTAGCTCAGTGGATTTTTCTTCTTCCTTATTTTTTCCAATTATTGATTCTGCAATTTGTGGTGTAGGGGCTTGTGACCTGGTGTTTATGGTAGAAGTTTCTACAGTTGTCTTTGTTTGTGTTCCTTGAATATTTTCTGCAACAACAATGGTCTCGGTGGGTTTTTCACCTTGTGTATCTTCTCCACTATGCTCGATCTCCTTACCAGTTTCCTCACCCTTGTCTTCAATTGTATCTTTCTCTTGCTCGGGTGGAGCTTCCTCATTTTTTTGTTCAATTTCTATGTCAATAGCTTGTACCATATAGGTAGATAACCTGGTACCATTTCTTGGGCTACCTCAGTTACTTCTTCTTCCTAAGGTTCTCAGTAGCATCGGTTATCACTTCATCTTCTTTAGCCTCATCGTCAGGGTCACCTCCTATTATATCTTCAACTAATATTTCTTCATGTCCCCTAATGTAGTCAACATCTACAAAATTCCTTCCATAACAATCTTAGCAGTAGTTATGAATTCTTCTGTATATGGTTCCTCATTAGGCTACTCAGTATTCGAGATGTGGATTGTTTCATCCTCAACATTTATCAGTTCTCCTTCTTGTATGCTTGGTTGAGGTTGCTTGGTATCAACTACAGATGTAGTTGCCTTAGTTTTCTCTACTAGACTTAGGAGTTTAGTCCATATATTTCTACTTTCATCATCTACCTCTTGTAGTTTTCCTTGAAGAATCTTAAATGCCCTAGCCTTCATCAAAAATTTACTTGCATATTATTTCAAGGCTTTGTCAATCTTGGGGATAGAGTAGTCAAATCTTACCAAAATTAGTGACCTTTCTCTCATCCTCTTCTTGGTTGTAAGTGCATATGTCTATCTAGCAGATACTTTATCATGTAGTTCTTTTGTTATGCTACTTGCAAACTAAGATAGAACTCTTTTGAAATTTATCATCATGCCTATTGTAGCTTCCTCCAGCTTTTCCTGATCCTTGGTGTTCAGGTTTGAATATATGTTTAGCTTAGGAGTACCAAGCCTTCCACGGTTCTTTATTCCTTTTGCAACTTCATTAATTGTTTGGGGACCTTTATTCACTACAACATGAAATTAATTAGTTTACTCTTTTGATTCATTATCATCCCTTTCTCTAATCATTTTTCTTCTCCTCTTTGGCTCAAGGATCTCAGTGGTGGCCTTTATTTTTCTCTTATGATACATGTGTGTAGGTGTAGGCCTTACAATCTTTGCTACACCTTTCTTCAAAGGTGGTGTACTACCAATTTTTGACCTTGTCCTTGTTCAGGTTGATACTTCAACCTATTTAAATTTACCTTTTTTAGCCTTAGGTGGCTCTTCCTTTTCATGTTCATTGGACTCAGTAGCCTCTTCATCTACATCTTCACCGACCGGTGTCTATTCCTCAGTTTCTTCTTCAACCAATTTCTCAATATCTTCATTAGTTACACCAAATTTTTTCTTTAAGGATTTCACCATTTCTCCTTTTTCTCTCCATCTTTCTACTACAAGTCCCATATTTATTCTAAACTTAGCCTCTTCATAGGTTCCAAAGCATTTAGCATGCTTTTGTAGCTCGATCAATGTTGATTTCATATTCTATGGAAGGTAACCAAGTTGTCCTTGGTTCAATTGCTTTGATCAAGGTGGTATTGATGTCCACCAAAAAACAAATGTCATCCTTGTATTTCTCAACTAGATGTGTTGGGATCCTTGTTCTTTTCTCCATTCTCTCCTTAAATTTACCAAAATAATCCTCCATGACCGGTACAAAATTCTTGTCTAGGTTCTTAATTAATTCACTTATTTGCACAATAAATGGTCGGTTGACATCCCATTCTACATTACCAACTAATGGAAAGTAGTTTTGAAAATAGAAAAATGTACATACCTATAATGAACCAAATTTTTAAGTATTTGATCTAGCAACTCTAATGGTTTTCATATTCTCTTCTAACTATCTCAGCATCAACTTGGCTAGGTCAAGTTGAAAACCCTTCTTCAAAATTTTATATGCAATATTGACCACTCCACATGCAACACTATTCGGTCTACTTGGCTAGAATATTTTATATGAAATAACATACGCATCAAATCTCATTTCAGGGTCACTGATTGTGTTTATTCTCATGCATCTTTTGTCCCATTCAACTCCTATTAACTTATCAATCTCAGTTTTTGTCAAGTGCCTTAGGGATTTTTCTTTGTCACTCATGGGATACCTAGTAACCACATGTATAACATCCTTTGTTATTTTCATTGGTTCATCCTGGCATAGCTTTTCTTCATGTACTCAGCTTAGCATGATACGTATCCATTCTATCTTAAACTCTTTCAAAAAATATAGGGCATTGGTTAACCATTTTACCGCTGAGTGATTGTGATCATCTATTAGTTTTCCATCAGTACAAATCTCTTGATAGGTGGACTAGATCTCAAAGTCATTGATCTCATTGATTTTATAGTGGATGTAAGACCTTACATCTTTTACAAGTAGAACCCTAGGTGGTATCAAAGAGAACGCACCCTTTTCATCGGGTTGAGCTGCAACTTCCAGATGAAGTTTTTAGCGGTGCTCTATGCAAGTTGTGTTCTTGATTAGAGTTACCTTCTTACCCTTTTCTTCCTTGGTTTGAATGGTTTGAGAAGATGATGTCATCATGACTACAAATTTTAGGTCTTTCGACAAACTGTGTGTAGAGAGCTTGGTTAGTTGCAAACTTCCTTGAATCGATCTCTGACTATTTGTAATGTGCTTAAATCTATGTGAAATGCTTGGATTTGCTATTCTCAAATCTCACTCAAATCGCTCTGGTTCTCTCTTGAATGCTTTGTAAAAAAATGAGTTCATCTCCCACATATTTATAACCAAAAAACCTTGTTCAACACATTAAATATTTTTCCATCTACCACTCAGTTAATAATCAAATCACTCAGTCAACACAATAGATACCCCAACCTAATGAATACTATCAATGCTCAATCGACTGTGTAACTCGGTTGTCTCTAACACTTTCACCGACTAGAAATTCCTTACTCAGTCCATCTTAACCGACTATACTCAATTCAATTTAATAACATATAATACCCTAGTGCATCTTAATTCATTTTGATTTGGTATCCACATAATAGATATAAGGAATTATTGTAAGATATAATTGATTGAAATTCAGTTCCATACTTGATTTTTCTTAGGTGGAGGTGGTGAGATCACCTAATCCAATGGATGAGGTGTCACTACCTATTGTGCTTGGTCCAACATTGTCATTTGTTTCTTTTCTCCACATTTGGTTCCTTATCCTAATGATTTCTTCAATGGTGTTTCCATTTGCATTAATATTCACCTCTAGTGCTCGGTCTCTACAGTCTTTGCTTAAATGACCAACCTTATGACAGTGCAAACATGTCATTCTGAAATTTGTCCAATTTTAAGATCTTCCTCTCCAATGTATTCTCATGCAGTGTGTTGCTATATGTCCATATCTACCACATGTTGTACAATTGATCCAAGTGTTTTAATCTCAAGTATATGCATTACCTTGTCTTCTCGGTTGATATGTCATGTTTTCTCCTTTTAGTTTCTAGACTTGTTTCATTTTTGTCTTGCATTCCCATGATATATGTCCATGCATATTGCAAGTGTAACAATTCTTTTCCATGTAGTCTTTCTTAGGTGACTTATTCATCTTTGATCTACACTCATGTGCTTGATGTCCATGCTTGTTGCAATTATAATAGTAACCATCAAATTTAGGAGTGGATATAGGAATACCTTTTTCTTTTCTTTTGCAAACATTTAATGTGTGGCCTAGTTTTCCACAATGATAGCATGAGAGATTCTTTGGCCTTGGATTTTCATAGGAATTATTTTGTTCAACTTGTCTTGATGACTCTCCCTGCTCAGTATAACCTAAATCAGTAGTGTTGTCAAGTCTTCTTTGACTGTTTAGAAACCCATCCATTATTTTATTACTTTCCTAAGCTTTCTTTATTATCTCATTATGTTGTTGTTGAATTTTCACTTCATTCTTCAATCTTTCATTTTCTTCTCTTAATTCATCGATGTCTTCCAATTTCTTAGTAAGCTCATTGTTCACTCGATTGACTTCCTGACTCATGACAACCATCTGATTGGAAATTTCAAAATGATGCTCGGTAAGTATCAGTATTTTAGATTCCTTTTCTTGCAGCTTATCAGTCATTTGTCTTCTATCTTCAATAACTAAATTCCTTTCTTGTTCAGTCTGTCTTACGTTGTTCATGACATCAATCATTCTTACCATTTGAGTCTCTTGTCCAATTTGCAGTGTTTTCACTTGTTTAGTAAGATATTGATTCTTTTCTAATAGATCTTATATGGTTCCTTCAGATGCATCAAATATACTTCCAAATACAGATCCTTCAAATGGATCATCTATCTCTTCTTCCTGATAATCAGTCTCATTGAGATGAAATCCCATTTCCTTCTTTTTGATCAGTAACTCTCTCAATTTTTCTTTGGCTTCCTTAAATTGTTCTATGAGAATATGCATTGACAATTTCTAATTTTCAATGGTCTTATTAAGATTATACCTTTGCATCCTTAAGATCTAGCTCTGATACCAATTGTTGAAATTATGGAAAGGTGTAAACTGAGAGGAGAGGGTGAATCAGTACCCTTAAAAACTTTTAACTCTGAATCCTTGTAAACATGTAATTCAATAATCGATTGTATCAATTGTATTCACCATACATCCAATAACATAACTGAAATGTAAATGCATGTAAACTAATCAATTAAGCATACATGAAACTTCATACACATGACACATGTATTTTGGTATCATAGAAACCCTTGTTAGAAGGTAAAAACTATGGTGGGGATGGAACCTACAAAACTTCACTTCTGCAGAAATAAAGTTGTTGCTTAAGGCTTACAAATATTGATCACTTATGGTGATCTTATCCTATTAGGAGTAATAATGAGGTTAGATAGATCTACCTGGTTAGAGGATTTTAGCAACACAATTAATTTTTCACTCGGTTAAGAGATTTTACAAAAGACTATAAAGTATACTCTATTAGGAGATTTTAAGTCTGCTATAATTGCTAGAGAGTAGCGGTGATGTGTGATCTGTATGAGAAACAAATTACATTGTTGATATTAGATCCATTAAGTACAATAATTAAATTACCTTGTTGTGATGAATATGTCCTTCTGTACTGCTCAGTAGCCTTATTATTATTTCTAAAAAATTGGATATTCTGTCAAGATTCTTCCAATCTTAACCCTGTTAGATCTTTAGATGTCCTTGAGTGTGGCTACTTCATGTGATGATACATGTCAAAATGATATCTTTAGAATACTTATATCAAAATTATTTGACCTAATTAGAGTTTGACACTGTCTTAGAAAACCTAATATAACCGGTTCAAATGATTAACCTAGATCATCTTTACATAGGAATCATCAGTCATTAAATGATTACATCTATAATAAATATTCACCTTGATCTAGTGATTAAACTTCCTCAACAAGAGAACTAACTCTGATATTATTGGAATTATGGAAAGGTGTGTACTGAGAGGAGAGGGGTGAATCAGTACCCTTAAAAACTTTTAACTCTGAATCCTTGTAAACATGTAATTCAATAACTGATTGTATTAATTATATTCACCATACATCCAATAACATAACTGAAATGTAAATGGATGTAAACTAATCAATTAAGCATACATGAAACTTCATACACATGACACGTGTATTTTGGTATTGTAGAAAACCTTGTTAGAAGGTAAAAACTACGAAGGGGATGGAACCTACAAAGCTTCACTTATGTAGAAATAAAATTGTTGGTTAAGGCTTACAAATAATGATCACTTCTGGTGATCATACCCTATTAGGAGTAATAATAAGATCAGCTAGATCTACCTGGTTAGAGGATTTTAGCAACACAATTAAGTGTTCACTCGGTTAAGAGATTTTACAAAAGACTGTAAAGTCTACTCTATTAGGAGATTTTAAACCCGTTATAATTACTAGAGAGTAACAGTGATGTGTGATATGTATGAGAAACAACTTACATTATTGATATCAGATCCATTAAGTACAATAATTAAATTACCTTTTTGTGATGAATATGTCCTTTTGTACTGCTTAATAGCCTTATTATTGTTTCTAATAAATTGAATATTCTATCAAGATCCTTCCAATCTTAACCCTGTCAGATCTTCAAATGTCCTTGAGTGTGGCTACTTCATGTGATGATACATGTCAAAATGATATCTTTACAATACTTATATCAAAATGATTTGACCTACTTACGGTTTGACACTACTTAGAAAACCTAAGATCAACGGTTCAAATGATTAACCTAGATCATCTTTACATAGGAAACATCGGTAATTAAATGATTACATCTATAATAAATATTCACCTTGATCTTGGTAAACCATTTTCTAACTCAGAAAAAAATTGTTCACCTTGAACTATGTGTGATTCCACACTTTTATGTGAACTCTGGATTACTCGCTAAATGTTGTCTCTCAGTCTTGGTATATACTAGCGGCTGGTAATCCTATGTACTTGGTGACTATTGTACTCAGTAATCTTTGTGCTCAGTGACTACTGCGTAGTTATGACCGACTGAACTATATTTCTCTATTTATGAACTGTGCAGATGAATACTAATGACAACTCTTAATCCATTTAGGAGTAACACAGAGCTCAGGAATATGTCTTAGAGATACACCTTTACAAGGGTCATGAGGCAACTTGGGGGATTTCCACCTTATTCAGGATTTGGTTCTCCAAGGAAATATTTTATCAAAAATATGTGTCCATTTATTTAATCGGCCAATTTTATTATGTAGCCCTTAAGAGGGGGTTCCTAGGGAAAGGTGAATTTGACGTCTTCCAAGATTAGTGTAATGGGGGGGATATTTTGGTGTTTTATATTAATATACATACAATTATGCAATTTATGTAGTTATGTAGTTGGGGTAAATACATTTATCCTTTATATGTTTCATTATTTTTTATCAATAACATGGAACCAGCATTCATTGTCATTTTCTCATAATAACAAGGGAATTATGAAGAGAAATATTAAGGGAGGGAAGATCAAGGAAATATTTTTATGATGGATTTAAAGGTTGGTAAGAAAATGAGGAGAGATGTAAGGCACCACATTAATATGAACACAAGTTCCTTCCTATATGAAAGATTGTATATTTCAAAAAAAAATGTTGATTATAAGAGAAAATAAGTTACAAAATAAGTTAGGTCATAAACCCATTTTTGCGTATGAGTACCAATAGTATAATGCATGTCTAGAGTTTATTTCTAACTTAATGAAGAAGAAATACACATTTTAATTATCATTTACATCTTTACATTTTTGTATTTACATGTGATGTTTATATGTATATTTGTTTGTTTGCATGCATGTGTATGAATTTGAGTAGATATTATTTAGAGGAACTATACCTTCTCCTCATTAGATCAATATATATAGTTTTTCTTGGGGTAAGTGCACCAAGATGGTGTGCAAAAAAGTGGCCACCTCCTAAAAAAAACTAAAACTTTTTGTAACCTGATCAGGTTATTCCAAATTTGAAAAACCTAGGCTTGGCAAAGATGAGACTTTGCCAAGCCACAAACAAATAATTAAAAAAACTTAAGTTTTCCAAAACCTGTACGTGTTTTGACTATCATAAAAAAAATTTAAAAGCCCGTGTTTTACTATTTTTATTCACACCAAAACCGAGTTTGAAGGAGAGAGGAGGAAGGGAAAATGCCAAAACTCGAGTGGGTTCTTGTTGCTATTGAATTTTGTTTCCATACTCATCATTTTTCAAGCCTGTCATGTCATCAAATAGGTAAGAATTTGTTTTTGTTAATTGCTTTTGTTTCAATTTCAATTGAGTAGGGTTTGTAGAAGTGATTTAAGTTTTTTTTAATTAATTTGATGTTAGATTCAGAAAATAATCCCTTACCACAAAAGAGACAGCAAAGACCTCTTCAAACACATGAAAATCTTGATACTGTTGTAAATGAGCAACAAGAGAGCCCTCAAAATGCAGCCTCACCAAAAGAAAACTCTCACCAAAACCCAAATCCATTGCCAAACCCAAATCCAAACCTCTGCGTCCTCTAATAGGTCGCATTGATGACACACAAGAGGACCTTATCAATCACCTTTAACAAAATACTACCAAAATATCCATATTGGTTAATAGGTTGAGGTACTGTAGTTTTGAGCACCATTCATCCCTCATCACTTCCTTAGAAAGAATCGTCAATACTCTAAATGAAGAGTCTAGGGAGGTTGCAACATGGGTTCATGGAGGGATAGATGTCATGCATTTTATGTTGATGGGTTGTCATATGATCAAGTGATTAAAAAAGAGGATACTTAAAGAAGACATATGTGCTCTTTTCACTAATCCTATTAGTAGTAACTCTCCAGAAGTAACTACGAATCAGTTTCCCATACATTGGTGTGTTCATAATAGGTTGAGAGTTTCCTTTATATTTTTTGAGAAAGCTCTATTTTGAGTTTATCCTTGATGAGAAGCCAAATTATGTTGACATCTAGTAGCTCCAGGGTAGAGGGAGAGGCTTTGCGTAGGATAGAGTTGGGGCCCATAGGGTGGTAGAGCTGTAGAATAGGAGACGTCTAGCTAAAAAACCCATAGTTCATGTTGTGGTCCCGATAGTAGTGAAGGAGTCTATATAATTATAGACCCTTCAGCAAGCTACATCATTGACTGATGTCATTATTGATCATGACACATAGTTAGTCGAGGCAAAGGGTGGATCAGCACCTGTACCACCTCCATCATCATCAGATGCTCCATTTGGCTCAGCCCAGCCCATTGAGTATATGTGCCCCAACTATCAAGGAATATGTGTTAGGGTAGACACTGGCATGAATGAGGATGGTTTGGAATCTCATTCGTGTACACAATGTGGGAGTAGATGCCAAGAATTGTTGGTTGAGGATGTGGCCCTCACAAATGACCTATTAACGATGGTGTTTTCTATGAGACAGATGCAGGTATGTTTATTTATATTTTTACATGTTAGTAATTAATCACCTAAATCTTATACAAGTAAATAAATTTTTATTTAGAGAACAAATTAAATTGATATATGAATAATATACATTTTAGGGTGCAATAGGTAATACTACGAGAACACCACAAAGTATTCATTTGACTAGACGTGTATGGGTAGCTTCGACACCTGGGGTATAGTTTTTAGATATCCATAAAAATAGAATAATTTCTTGGTGTCAAGATATCTTTTCTTAGTATATATATTTATTTGAATAGGCTTTTCGAGGGTTCAGATTTCTAAAGTTGATGATGTGATGCTTTTTGCAATTGACCTTGGCTTAGAGAGCTTTGTGGTATCATGTTTTTCACACCTCTTCTTTATAATTTTAATTGAACCTATGTGTAATCATATTTGTTTCTCTTATGTTAATTTTTTTTCTACTAGGTTACCCCACCTGGATCTAAGACACCGGGATGAAAAAAGAAATCCTCGAGGACACCCAAAGTACAAAAGGTAATCTAGTACAATTTAAGTTTATTTGTTGAAATGTGTTAAGATTAAACATGTGCATGTATACTAAAGAATACACATGTCTTATTTGTTCTATATATAGAAACAGTCAGGTTTTACATAATTAATGAATGCACTAGATGTCCTTAATGTTCGGGAGCAGGAAGAGGTAACATTTTTATATTCACTTTTGATTGCATTCTTTTTGTTCAAAATCTCTTAGAAACTCTTCCTCTATGACTATGATATATGTTATGATTTTCATACAATAAATTTTCATAGTGGCCTCATCAGCAATGATCCCTCTTAAGAGTATAGGAAAGTTATCTGAGGCTCTGGTATATATATATGTGTGTGTGTGTGTGTGTGTGTGTGTGTTAAACATATGGATTTAGATATGAGTACATGCATTTTTTACTTTTTTAGTGCTTGTCATCAACTTTGGGTTATTAACTTGTCTTAATTATCTTTTACCTATTACAGCTCCCTTCATGACTTTTTACATATTATTTACCATTCTATTTTGTTAGGAGTCCTCGCTTGTGAAGGATCCCATCAACATTACTACACAGCCCAAGTGAAGAAGAAAGAGATGAGGTAATCAACAATCCAATTGCCAACAAATTACAGTCTAGTATTTAGTTATTTTGATAGTATTTAGAGATAAGATATATGATTTAGCATTTGAATTATTCTTGTGCAGACACCCAATGATCCATGTACTACTTTGAAGAGGTTTAATTTTGATGATCTGGCGCAGTCATAGATATTGATAGAGCTATATAGATGTAGTTGTGGTCGTTAAATGACATTTATATATATTCAACATTTGTATTGTATATATGAACGTTGACATAGCAAATGTCATCTTTTTTGTAACTCTATTATTGATTTGGCATGTATGCCATTTTTTGAGATGTACACAATTATTGTTCATTTTGATATATATGAAACTTTAAATTTGATCCAATTTGTTCATTGTGTGTATACCTTTGTACTTTAAAATTTAATTTTTTGCAATTAATCAAACATGTTTGTTCTTTATTTAATATGATAGAATTGAAACATGTTTATCAAAGTCATTGTGGCATGGATAATGTAATCAAATTCATATGTGACTTAATTTGATATAATAAGGCATGAAAAGCCAAAATATGTAATGATTTTGTCTAGTGTCAAATTGTCCTAATTGACCAAATGAGGGTCACAGGAAGATGTATATTAATAGATGCTTTATGTGGTTTCTATTTCTTATGGATTGGTTCATGGAATATGTATATTAATGTCTACTAACATTTTTTTTGCAGGAAGGATTAGTTAATGGATGGTTGATGCAAAGGGCAAGGTTCTTAAACCACTTATAACCTACTTTAAGTCCTTTCACCAATAGGCTCCTCACAAGACACCTATTACCGAATCTTTCCAACCTGAATTGAACCAGGCTTGGAGTTGTCTATATCCCTCTCCTAGAACTCCTTCCAAGACAATCCACAACCCCACTTGATGAGTTCCCTCATCTACACTTGCATATCCACAACCTAGATTCCCTTTCATGCACTTTACCTTTAGAAAAATAGGATCTTCACTTCCACAAGATCACTATAGGCCAGAGAGATGTCCCACACACTTCTTATGTTCCAACTACACCATTCAAACCCTTTGGTATAGTCCTAGAAACCCCAAACCATGAATTCCTCAGAGCCCCAACAAAAAACTTTGGATTCAAATAGAATTTTTATAGTCCTTTAAGATTTTAAATTTATGGCTACAAATTCCATCAATTGAGCACTTTACCCAGAAGACCTAAATTTTATGCTTTTAGGCCTAATTCCATACATTTACAAAGGAATAGTATCACATCCACTTTCTCCAATCAAACCAGTGCTTCCAAAGGGTCCTCCTTGATCCTAATACTCATGACCCATCACTTTTTTTGGCATGTCCTTGCATACAACTCCACTGCACTTCAATTCCATTCACAATTTGACTAGTCACATAGGGATGCCTAGTCTCTAATTGCCTCCAAATACCTAGGAGCCCTTGTGTGCCATGGCCAATACCACATGAAAATTAAGGTACACTTGGAAAACCTCCATTTCATTGGAGAAAACAATTTTCTAATTATGCAAGTAAGAGGAATTGCCCATTTATTGTTGAAACCCTAGTTATGAGGGTTTAAGGCCTAAAAGTGGAGGTACGCAAGTTGGGAGAACATGAGAGCATGGTAACCATAAAACCCATAAATTCCTTGGTTTTTAATCATAATTCAAATTTTCCAATGGTTTGGAGTTCTCGTCATATGTATTTGATATAGTTCCTTTCTAAATTTGGGCTATTTTGGGCTCATTTGGCCTAATTTGAGAATTGCAAGGTGTTGGTCATATGTATTGGTCCAAAAGAATAATATATATTTTTTGGATATGTTTAATAACTTCCAAAAGGGTATCTATAAGTGTATTTTTTTAAGCAAGTGTTTTGTAAAAAGTTGGTGAAAAGTGTGAAATACCCGATTTTACCAATGTCGCTTAGTGACCCTTATGGACACTTTGGTATGGTGTGCTCGCAAACATTCAAGGGACTTCGTGGGTGAAAAAAAATTGTCACTAGAGTTTACCTGGCCAACCGGAGATAATGGAGTAGACAATTCGATCTCTCGATGAACAGATTGCAAGATACCCAATGTTGCTCATTTCAATTGAGCAACATTACAACTTTTGACATAAACCGAGATAGGGATGCCAAATTAAAACCAAGGGGAATATCCCAAAATTGAGATGGGTGATTTTATATCTCCATAACACAGTCTTGTAGCACCTAACAATTTTTTGATACATAGGTTTCACTTCATTTGGAGGTTTCAGTGTATAATTCTAAGAAAAATCAACGACAAACACAATAGTACCGGGGGGTAAAGTATCCTTACACAACTTGAATTTCTCAACTAACCACCTAGATCTATGTGTGTGACCTATGTACTCATAAAAAAATTTCTCTTGAAACATCTTCATAAAATCAGCTACCCATATATATCCCTTTTCTCTAACTCACACCTCTTTAATTCTTTTCCATCTTTAACACCATATGTGACTAACTTGTATTTTCCAATAGAAACTAGTGTCTTACCAATTTCATGTGTATTATCTAGATGTAGGCATCTAGGAAAAAATTTCAAAACACTACATGTAGAACAAAATCCTTTCAAACACATCATCTTATAGTAAATTCACCCATCATCTCGTCTGCATAGTAAACTTGAAATAAATTCTCTTGGTGACTTAGGAGGTGCTTGTAGACCACATTCCTGCAAAACATCGTTAGTGTGAAAAGTGATACTCCTAAGAGTTTATTTTTTTCTCATTATTTATGTAGAAGTCATTATGTTTTTCAAAGTCATTTGGTAAGGAAGAAAAGATGATTTGGTAAGGTAGAGAAAGCATTCAATAAAAGGAATAAGTAAACAAGGAATTTCGGTAAAGAAGAAGCAAGCGCAGGCACCAAGCAAGATAGAACCAAGCAATGAGAACCAAGTTCTATCAAGCATCTAACAGAGAAGAGAACTTAGTTACCAAGTTAAAGAAAGCATGTTTTCAAGTGGAAGAGGCCGACACCAGATGAATTCTAAGTACATTGAACCTGGACACCTATTAGAAAATGATTTACCAATCTCAAGGAGATCGTATAACAGAACATTCAAGATTGAAATCTATTGATTGCACATGATTACAAGGTGAGATCAGCCAAAAATAATTAAGAATGAAATATACATTGGAAGTGTACCCAATGCTAGCACCGCTTGAAGATGAAGATTCTAGAACATCTAGCACAGCTTAAATTTTGTATATAAGAAGATCAGAGTATTGAGATCATAAGGTGGCATATGTATGTGTGAAGATAAATTTAAGATTGTAGATCAGATCAAAAGGTGAATGAATAGTGTAGCTACTGAGTAATAGAGTATTGAGGAATAGCCAGAGATTCAAAGATATCGAGTACTAAATTGATTAGTGTAATGGATACATAGTTTGAGGTAATGAATTGATGAGCACATAGAGTCTGAATAGAATTTATTTATGCAAGTTTGACAGACATTTTGTTATCACTAATTAAGGAGTAATCAGAATTGTATAAGTCTCTTAACTGAGTAGATCCTAATAGATCTTAATTGTAAATCCTTTAACAAGGTACAATTCTTAGATTAGAGTTGTGAAATCTCTTAATAGAGTAGACTTAGCAGTCTTTAGATCTCTTAACCTAGTTAATACCTTTAATAGGGTCAGCTATCAGACATAGCTAAACATTGTAGCTCTAACCAAGAAGATTTATTCTATAGTAGTGAAGTGTTGTAGGTGTCATCCCTACCATAGTTTTTATCCTCTAACAAGGATTTATGCAATACCAAAATCATTGTGTTATGTGTTGATGATTACATGTTTTATTTATTTTCATGTGATGCATGCAAATGGTAAGTAATCAGTAAATGAATGTGAAGGAAGTTCATAAAAATTTAAAAGTTTTTTAGAGTATCGATTCACCCCTCCCCTCTCAGTACTGACCTTTCCACACCTGAATCCAACAATTGGCATCAGAGCTCAGTCTCTTATTAAGGATTTTAGTCACTTGAGATGAAAGATCTGGAAAGATGGAAAGCTACAAGTACAAAAGAATAATTGATAGTATAGAAATAGAACTGAAGATGAATAATGAGAAAATTGAAGAATTGAGCAGGAAACTAAAACATTCAATCAGAAAAATGAAAGATCTTGCACTACAGTTGAAAGATACTCAAGATCAAATTGAGGAACTTGAAGAACAATCTAAGGGAAACATGTCAGATGAATCTAATGCTATCATATCATAAATGTCTGAAAATAATAAGATGCTTGCAAATCAAGTAAAAACACTAAAAAGAGAACAAGAAGCACACTTGGTAAGGATGTGTGAAATTATAGAATAAAAAGGAAAAGTTGAGGATGACAAAAGAACTACAAAAGAAGAAAGAATGCAAATGAATACAAGACTATATGAGAAAGATAGGGAAATCATGAGGTTAACACAAACTCACTACAACTTGATAGATCAACTTGTTATGGAAAATTACGATATTGCTAGGAAATTCAGTTAGATTGCAGATTTGAGATCTGAGAATGAACACTTGAAGAATGCTCTGAAAGCTAAGAGAGATGCTAATGAAATTATGAAAAGAAATGAGGAAGCATTGAATATTTTGGATGAGCAACTAAGAAATCAAAGTCAACCAAATGACACCTCGGGACTCGGTTTCAATGCAAATAGCACTACCGAGAAGGGTGAATCCTCCAAATAAGAAACCAACTAAGAAAAAGTTTCTACCCCATACAAGCGTAAGAAGCCTACATGTTATCATTGTGGGAAACTAGGACATACAACTAACATTTGTAGAAGTAAGAGAGGTTATTGTTACAATTGCAATAAATATGGTTATAACTAAATTGTTACAATAACCATCAAACCTTGGTTTCTTGGTTTGATGGTTATTGTAACAATTGCAATAAATATGGTCACAAATATGGAGAATACAGGTCACAAAGGAAAACTGACAAATGGGTCCCTAACCAACATAATGTTGATAACAATTGAAAAGGTCCTACAATACCATGGGATTATAATACAAGGATTACTTGTACTGTATGTGGAAGATTTGATCACATTGTTGCAAACTGCTTCAAAATGCATGAAATGAACAATAGAAAATCATGGAGAAACTCTAGAATGGCTTGTTTCCATTGCCACATAGTCGGTCACCTTGCTAAGAACTGCATGTACCGAAATAAGGATTCAACCAAGGAGAAATCGAGTGAAAATACTCTAGTAAACATTAATGAAATCTAAGAACAAATGAATAGGAGTTAGAGAAGAAATTCACAAGATCATAGAACAGAACTGGGAACTAGTGATGGCACCACATCCTCTAGATTGGGTGCACCTATCTTCACTTAATCAGTCAATGTATGTATAGGAGCTAATAACTTAAAGTTTATCTTAAATTGGTTCCTAGATTTAGTACAAAGATCCATATCATCATATTAAGATTCATTTGGAGAAGTCTTGTGAAGTTTTTGTTTCATATGTTGATCGGTGAAGTATATAAGTTGTTTTATTGCATTCGGCGAAGCAAAGTATAGTTCGGTTAAATGGTAAAATAAAATTAGGTCAAGAGAATTTAATGCATATTATAGTCATTGGAAGCCCTAATCTGAATGAAAAACTATAAATAGAAGGGTTGATACTTCATTTTTACTTAAAATTATTGCAAGCACATTTAAGCAGTGATAGATATGAGATCAAAGAGCATTTTTTAGCATTCAATCGAGCATTCTGAACATCTACAAGAACATTCAAGGTATTTATATTGTTCACCAAGTTGAATTAAGAGATTATACTTGATATTTAATTTGAACCCTAGAATTTGTCAAGGTATTTTGAGATCAATGGCATCTAAGTTGCAAAAGCCAGTCACAGTTGAGAAGATAGACCTAGTCAATCCAAAGTACAAGCTTCCACCTATTGTTACATTGTGGAAGTTGATAAAACCAGAGTCCTATCCCTGATCCCGCCAAGAGTTATTTTGATTAAAGATGTTCACACTTTCATTCATTACAAGATTGAAGATATATGCTAGGGAGAAATTGATGCATCACATGAGAAATTATGTGTTAATGGTAATCTAAAAAGTGATCACACACATCTACAGACCAAGGGTTTGGTTTGTGCAACGCATATACTAACAGTTTTCAAGCATGAGTGGATGAGAATCATACTAAGTAGAGTTCATGATAGATTTATGTGGCTTGATGGGCCGGGGTAAAGATAACAAAGGATGTTTTACATATTGTTACTAGATTTTTGGTCGACGATATACCAAGGGCCTATAAGCAAATGGATAAGAACAAATTACTCTATGATTTGACAAAAGCTAAGTGGAATGCAAGAGGCCTTAAGCTATCTATAGTTGAATACCCATAACTAAAATTTGCATCAAACATCATATCATATAGGATATTCCAATCATCTCAGGTAGACAGTGTACCTTGTGGAGCTGTGGATATTGCATACAAATGGTGAAGAAGGATATGAAGATTGACTTATGTGAGATTTTGTTGAAGCAACTAGATGACAATATGAATACCATTCAGGAGGAAAATTAAAACACACTGAAGTTTGGTCCACTATTGGTATGTATATTCTTTTATTTTCAAAACTCATTTCCAACAGTTAGTGAAGTCATATGGAGTGCAAATAAACCCATAGTTTATCAAATTAGTGATTTTATTCAAAGTATGGGTGATAATTTTAATGTCATAATGGATTATTATTATGGTAAATTTCAATATAGAATGGATAAGAGGTAGATTATTCCACCTCAGTTAGTGGAAGATTATAAAGATGGATTGTGTTTTGAAGTTGACATTGATGTGTGTATCATAAGGGCAATGGAAACTAGAATAGAGTGGTTACCACCGATGGGCTATGAAATTAATATTGATGTGGCCATTGTAAAAATAAGAGGACTATTGGAGAAACCAATAGATATAACTACAACTCGGTATGGCACCTATGAAGAGGTGAAGGAGAAAATAAGAACAGGTATATTAATACTGAAGGAAATAAGGAAAGCAAGTAAAATAATTAGTGAATTATCTAAGAAATTAGGTATTATTGATGTTGATGAAGCTGAGGAAGATGTTTTTGAACCTCTGGAGATAAAGGGGAAGAAATTAAAATCTAAAAAGGAAACCCCTAGTCTTGTCATTGTAAAACCATCTACTCAATTTACCTCTACACCGAGAGGAAAGAAGAAAGGTGAAGGTGAACCTGTGAAGACAAAAACATATGTTAGAGGAAATAAGGCCACTAGGAAGCCAAGAAGGAAATTTAAGTTGCTAAAGGAGAGTGACACAAATTCAGATGACTTGTCACAATTCAAAGTTGCACCGAGAAAGAATTTGAAGAGTCTCTATGAGATGCTCAAGACACTTGAAAGGTATGGTGGACTGAAGTTCATGCACCAATTAAAATATGACACTAGGACTGATGAAGATAAGACTAAAATATAAGAAATAGTCATTTCCATAGTGCACAAATTCAAGATGCTACCAGTTGAAGTGGAAGATTATCTAGAAGAAGAATTGTATAAGAAAATTGATACCAGATGGCAATATGCACTTGGTGCTGAAAAAAGAGATAAGAGTGAGATCCCTTGCAATCATAGTACTAGATTTGACAAAGAGAGGAATAAGGGACATACTGAAAGAATATTTGGAAAGATTTTTGGTAAAGGGAAGAGCCTTAAGCATAATGGTCATCCAATTGCAAGAAGTACAAAAGGATACGGATGATCTTTAGAGAAATATATTTTCCATTGACCAACTGAAAACTAAAAATGTAACAATTCAAGAGGATAAATCCAAGCCAGTTGGATTGATAAAAAATCAAGAAGAAGTAATCATAGAAGACATTATCGAACAAGATCCTGATAATACACTAAAAGAAGATAAAAATGTCATGGAAATTGAGGCCATAGAATCAGAATCCATGGATATAGATGATTTGGCTCCTGCAAGATTACTAACCAAAGAGCCAATAATTATACAAGTAATGAATTTTCTGGAGATAGAGGTGACTAATGCTGCACCTATAGATGTTGACACTCCTACCAGTCCAACAAAGGAAAATGAACCAAAAGAGACCAAGGAGAAGGCTACAAAGATAGAATCTACTCAAGGTCAAAACATAGATTCGATGACCCCATCGAGACTACTGAATAGAAGCAAGAACCTGAGAAAGAAATAGAAAAAGTAGAAGAGAAGGAAGAGGAAAAAAAAGAAAAGAAGGAAGAAGCTCAAGAGAAGAAAGAAGATAAGAAACACGAGGAGAAAAAGAAGGAGAAGGAAGATAAAATCAATGAGACTTCAACTCAATCTGATGCAAAGAAGGCATCAAGTTCAAAGGGAAATTCAAAGAATAGAAAAGAAGAAAAATAAGTAGATATAAATGAGGTTATAGTTATACCAAAGGTTGACTATAAAACCATTACCCCCAAGGAACTCTCTGAGTTTAGTGACTTACTAAAAAGGAAAGCTGCACAAGATAAGCTCCTAGCTAAAAAGAAGAAAACCAATGTATTGGACAAAATAAAGATTATATTGAATGAGATTGTCCCTTAGGTAAGAATCAATGAAAAGGAAGACATATATAGTCAGTTGAAAGAACTTGTCAGCCAAATCAATCAGCTTGGAACTAACACAATCAAGTATATGATGAAAGTTCACAAAAAAATATGGAGAACAAGGTGATTGAATAAGTTCTTCAATCAGTAGCATTGGACAAGGTAACTCTCTTTGATTTAATCAATGCATTAGAACAAGAGCTGCAATCCATTCTTTCTATATTTCAAAATATTTGTTTTCTTTCAAATTTTACAAAGAAAATAAAGGAAAAGGATAATAATGTGAAAAAAGAGCTCACAGAGCCATTATCAAATATTTCCACCGAACCAAAAACAATAATCAAATACTATGAGAAGATGAAGCACTTGATGGGAGTGAAAGGAGGAGAACCAAATCAGGATGGATCTCTTAGAACTTCAAATAGTTTTTCTACCAAACATTGAATCACAGTAGAGGCAAATTCAGAAAGCTAAAGATCTAGTGAGCACACCAAATGTAAGTGCTATGGATAGCATGGTTAGTCTTACAACTGATATAAGTGATCAGATAATAGTGTTAGAGACACTACATGACACCTACAAGGCATCATTAAAGGATGCACATGAGAAGTATAAAGGTAATTTTGATAAGATCCCCAAACCAAATACAAAGTAAGTATTTTGGCATTTTTGTTAAAAAAGGGGGAATATACAGAATAAATAAAAAGGGGTAATATATATACAAGGGATTATATATATAGAAAAGAGTAATATTATGTATATAGTATGGTGGTGCACTAGAATTATTACTTCAGGGGGAGTAATAAGTTATACTGAGGAAGAGACATAGATAAGAATAGAATTTTGATATATGACTTTGAATATTTTGAAGGTTTTTAACAAACATACCAAACTAATGCCAAAGGGGGAGATTGATACTCCTAAGAGTTAATTTTTTTGTTATTAGTTATGTGGAAGTCATTATGTTTGTCAAATTCATTCAATAAGGAAGAAAAGATGAGTTGGTAAGGTAGAGAAAGCATTCGGTAAAAGGAATAAGTAAACAAGGAATTTTGGTAAAGAAGATGCAAGCGCAGGCACTGAGAAAGGTAGAATCGAGCATTGAGAACCAAGTTCTACTGAGCATCTAACCAAGAAGAGAACTCAGTTATCAAATTAAAGAAAATGGGTTACCGAGCGGAATGAGCTGATGCCAGATGAATTCTAAGTACATTGAACCTGGATACTGATTAGAAATGGTTTACCAATCTCAAGGAGATCATATAACAAGACATTGGAGATTGAAATCTAATTATTGTACATGATTACAAGGTGATATAATACAATGATAATTAAGGATTAAATATACATTGGAAGTGTACCCAATACTAGCACCGCTTGAAGATGAAGATTATAGAACATCTAGCACCACTTAAATTTTGTATATAAGAAGATCAAAGATCAATAAGGTGGCATATGTAAGTGTGAAGAGGAATTGGAGATTGCATATCAAATTAGAAAGTGAATGAATAGTGAAACTACCAAGTAATAGAGTATTGAGGAATAGTCAAAGATTCAGAACTATCAAGTACTGAATTGATTAGTGTTTTGGATACAGAGTTTGAGGTAATCAATTTATGAGCACATAGAGTCTAAATAGCATTTATTGATGCAATTTTGACAGACATTTTTTATCACTAATTAAGGAGTAATCATAATTGTATAAGTCTATTAACCAGGCCAATCCTAACATATCTTAATTGTAAATCCTTTAACCAGGTACAATTCTTAGATTAGAGTTGTGAAATATCTTAACAAAGTAGACTTAGCAGTCTTTAGAACTCTTAACCAGGCTAATACCTTTAATAGGGTAAGCTATCAGAAATAGCTAAACATTGTAGCTCTAACCAAGCAACTTTATTCTGCATTAGTGAAGTGTTGTGGGTGTCATCCCCACATAGTTTTTATCCTCTAACAAGGATTTATGCGATACCAAAATCATTGTGTTATGTGTTGATGATTACATGTTTTATTTTTTTTCATGTGATGCATGCAAATGGTAAGTAATCAATAAATGAATTTGAAGGAAGTTTAGAAAAATTTAAAAGTGTTTTAGAGTACCGATTCACCCCTCCCCTCTCAGTACTTACCTTTCCATGTCTAAATCCAACACAAAGTACAACATATATAAGATAAATATCATAATACATGTAAAATTCAGCATGGACCCTACAACAACACATAGTACGTGCATGATTAATCTTAACATAAAATAATTTTTTCATCTCAAAAAATCTTTGGCTAATTTTGATCTGAGGAAATCTTTGAAGAAACCTTTCATAAAATTTTGTTTGAGTCATGTATAAATAGTGTTTTGGATGTGGCTCATGATTTCTAATTCCAATTTTCCTTCTAACAACATCTCTTTGGTTGGGTGAAACCCTTGTGTTGTCATGCCAAAATTTGTCAATTAACATTCTTAGTGCATCAACAACAACCTTTTCCTTGCATGGGAGTCTACCCGAGAATGCCCAAAGAGAATTATTGTTAGGATCCCCAATTTTCTCTCACCTCTCTAAAGCATTGTGTAATGTTGTTCTACTTATCCTTAATGACTTGCTTATTTTTCTTATTAAACAAGATTTTTTCATTTCCTTTCCCATTATGGTTGATGTGAGGACACATTGAGTAACAATAGCATCTTTTGTACGTACTTTCATACCAATGGCTTGGTATGCATTAAATATATTTCTCACAATAGTTCTTTCACTACTATTTTCAATTGTTCTTAACCCCAAAATGCTCATTGTCTCTCTAAACTTCAGATTTTTAATCATTTCAACAACTAATTGGTATCTTCCACTTTGGTTTAAATTTTTAAAATAGTTATTCCAAATTCTTTTAACCATTCTACTACAAGTTCTTTGAAAAAATTTATCATGCATTGGCCTTACAATATTTTCATAAATGTCAATTAGAAACTTTAGTTTTCTATGAATTATTCTTGGAGGTGTTAAGATGTGTGCATGCTCTTGGTTTTCATTAGGTGCATTAATCTCATCAAATTGAAGTTGCATATATTCTTCAAATTCATTAGGTGCATTCATCACATTGATTTCAAATGGATTATGGTCATTGCATTCATTAGGTGTATTTGAATTGGTCCATGTTGATCATTTTGATTTGGTACATTAGGTACATTTATCATGTCAATTTGGATTGTTTCATGTTCATCACTTTCATTAGGTGCATTAGATGACATACCTCCACATAACCTCCTCATACACTCCCTTTGTCTTATATGTGTTGCCTCTCATTGTTCATTTGTTCATCTCTTGTTATTTCCCATTACATTAATATTGATTATCCTACACATAACATCATGATGAAAATCCACAATCAAATAGAAAGAAAACATCAAATGAGCATCATTTTATTATAATCTAAAGTAACAAACCAAAAAATAAAACAAATAAATCATTTCAAAGAAAAATTGACAAAAAAATGCAAACCTGACTGTTACTGTCCTAAAAAATAATACCAAATAGTGTAGTGGGACCTTCAAACAACTTACAGTACTATTTTCTAGGTCATTGGGAATATATTATATAGGTTTTCTCATAACCCATACAAGTTATAGAAACCTAAAACCAACATTAACATTTTCCTCATAACCTGTATGGGTTCTGAAAAATAGGAACCCAGGAAGGGAGCAGAGAGAGAGAGAGAGGGGGGGGCATGAGAAGGAGAAAAGTGTGAGATACACGAGGAAAAGAGAAGAGGGAGGGGGGAGAGAGATGAGATAGAGATCAAGAAGGATAATTATGGCTCATAATAGATAGAGAAGTTGATGAGGGAAGGAAGATGAGAGAGAGAGAGAGAGAGAGAGAGAGAGAGTAAATGAGAAGAGGTGTGCCTTTAGATCTCCAAAACGTGTACATGTTATGAAAGACTTAAAATGTACTTTTTTCTTTTCAAAACCTGAACGTGTTATGATAGACACAAAAATATGTACATATTTTAGGCTTGGAAAAAGGGTTGGTAAATGACCCTAAGGCTTGAAAGCCCATTTTCCCTCCATTTTAGTCCCTTTACACATTTTTTTCATCTTTTAACATGAATTCTCGACTTCATCCTACATAAGGTTTAAAAATGATCAAGTGGGTATCTCTAAAATTACCACCATAATCTCACATGTCTTCTCATCTTTCTAACCATATAAGTTTTTCTATTTTTGGTCAACATTATCATAGTGAAATTTAATTTCTTAACCAGTGTCTTCACAGGCCTCACTGACATATGTCTACCATTTTTTTAATAATTTTTTATCTACTTGACCAATTGAAAAATAAATTACATATTACTATTCTACACTTGAATCTATACACTTTTTAAAAAATAAAATTGCATTTTCAATTATTTTGATGCAAGTTATGCCAAGCGCACAAACAAGTACCAAATTTTCAAGATGCGGTCACTTTAAAAAATCATTAAAAAAAAGTACTCAACATAAAATTATGAAAAAAAAAAAAAACTCCTAGATCGCACTCTTACCTACCATCCCACCAAATGATTTTTCAAAATACTATATCTAACTATATCATTTTTTGAGCGTACGGAAACAACTATGTTATGTTTTCTAAAAAAATAAGGAACATTTTTTTTTGTGCAAAGAGTTTGACCCTCTTAATCTTATATGTTTTTAAAAACATTTAGTAGTTTAGAAACTATATTCAAATTAATAAAATTATTATTCTTTACACATCTTCTAATTATGAGTTCAAGACCCTCCAATTTCTCATTGAAGTTCAAGTTTACCCAATTTCAGAAAAAAAAAAAAAAAAGTGGCCACTTATAACCCCTTTTTGCACACCATTTTGGTGCACTTACCCCTTTTCCATTAGAATGGATTGCATGCACATACTTGTAATCCCTAATTATGATTTCAATATCTTAGTTCATAAACCAATTGGTGAAATGTGAATGTTATATATTTATATTCTATTAACCTAAGTACAAATTGTCTCAAGTTGATGGTATTTAAGTATGTCATCATAATTTATTTAGGATCGTCATCATATTTTTTTTATTTTGTGCCATATATAAATCTATAGCCTCTAAATTATTATCTCCCTCCCTATTTGATATCTTCATCAGCATAGGACTGAAGAAAGAAAAAGAATGCATTTCCCTAAGAAACCTTGAATCCCCTTTATGTTGGACACTAGAGGAAATAAATGAAAATCAAACCACGTGATATTAATTGCACCTTGGTCTATGTGCATGAGTTCCCAACACCTTAACTAGATGTATGCAATGGCAGATAATGATTCACCCTGTAGAAAATATTTTGACTTGCAAATTCCATGTCCAAATCCTTAGTGGTCATCCCTAAATCTTCTAATATTATACTCATCAAATGCATAATGAATTTTTTAGATTCCTTTCCAAGATATTTTATTGTTTTGATGCAGGAGAATCCTTGGGTCGTTGGAAATCCTGCATCACCCGAAAAAACATTTCCTTTCAGTTTGTTCTCAATTTGTTTATGTTAGCTAGCTTCTATTTTTTTAGTGGTGTTCCTTAGTTTTGCATCACTTGATGTTGTGAACCTCAGGGTAGATTCTGGACATCATGTTTCACTTGTATCTAGGTTCACACCTCAATCTGATTCTTTGTCATGGAGTTATCTTGGATTTAATTTTGGGCTTGTTTATTCTTCATGTTCTAACAGTTAGTTGGAGTTTTTTTATCTCACAAAGCAATTTCCCATCCAATGAATCTTAGTAGCTCATATCATGATGTTATTTTATCTTGGGTTGATGTTTCTCTTGTATTGAACATTATTTCAACATCTTGGCTTTGAGGTCCTTATGATTTGGGTTCTAACCTTATTTTGGTATTACATTTTCTTGTTGTTGGAATAGATATATGGATTTGTTTAGTTATATCTTATGTATATGCGCAAAGAGAGAGCAGATATATATGCTAAAGTCAAATTGTTTTTAGTTTCAATCCAGACTATTACTATACCATTCAACCAAAGAAGATTGCGTATAAAGAGACACAATTTTAAATATACAACATATCCTTCTCGATGAAAGGAGTTATCCAGGCTAACGTTGAAATGTCTGTAGAAAGAAGGATTGTCTGCTGTTAGAGCTACAGCTACGCTGGTAAGAAGACAGATAAACAAAAGTATAAACAGATAACAGCAAAAGTTAGATGTATAGAGTGTAAATTAACAGATTAGTTATGCAATGAAAAATGGATGAATATGTTAACAGATGTGTTAACAGATAACAGATGTGAAAGATGAAAATACTTCTAACACAGACAGATTTAAATACAAATGTAACAGAGATTTAAAAATAATAAAAACGTGAGATATAGTTTATAAAAAAATAGAGATTTAAACTACATCTGATTTAGATTAGCCTGGAAAGAAACAAAGTTAGATAAGTAAAAAAGATTTAAAGCCTGCAACAGAAATGTTAGAAAGTAAAATCTGTGTTAGAAATTTTTAAGGATTGAGATATAAATCTGCATATAATAGAGAAGTTAACTGAAAAACTAAAAATGAGATTGAAAGAACTTAGATTTGGCGGCAAGCCATCCAAAACTAAGGGGTTAGAATGCAAGAGAAATGAAAAAAAGTTAGATTTGCAAAAAAAATCTGCAAAACAAATATTAGATAAACAAAGAGAGTTTGCTCCTTTGAATGGCACCTTCCAAAACACTTAAACAAGGATTAGTAGCTCTGATACCATGTAAGAAGAATGAAAAGAATGAAAACTTAAACAAGAATTAATCCAAGAAAATGAAATGTTGGAAGATTTTACCAAAACTAAAGGAGAGAAGGTTGCAAGATCAACCACAAAGTACTTCAAGAATCCAACAATGAGCCAAGAGATTTTGGTAAGGGGAAAAGCAAAGAAAAACCCCTTTGTGAATAAGAATATGGCAAAAAGCCTAAAGGATGAGAGCAATGAGCTCAATACAATAATGAGAGCAATGAGAGATTGAGAGAGAGAGGAGAAGATTATTGAAGCAAGTGTGAGAGATACATCTCTTAAGTAGAGATGAGTGGAGGAGTTTTGCATGTAACTCCCTTCTCCTATGGATGCCACATTCCTATTGTGTGTGTGACAAATGTGTGATTCCTCTTAAGGAGGAATATCTATTTTCCTTATTAAAGGAAATACAAAATAGTGACATGTCCTCTTACATGGACTAGAGGACAAATACAAATAAGGATACCTTGGTTTATCATTTTAATTACATATTTTCAACCAAGGAAAGATTAATTCTAACAGTAATAGATCTGGGCTGACATATGTATTGTGAAGGCTCTATATATTGAGGAATTTGATTCTTTTTTTCTTCTTTTTTTTGATGGGGGGGGGGGGGGGGGGGGGCGGTGGGGGGGGTGTTGGTAAATGTAAGAGGATGACATTTGGAAGGTGAGTTCTAGGGTTTAGATCTAGATTTATTTTGTAATTGGGCATGTATGCCAAAAGAATATAAGTTGCATGTTGCAGGATAATTCAATGTAAATTTATGAATCTATGATAATGTGAATGTGCAATTTTTCATGTTTCTAGTTCATTGTTGAGTTATTTTTTATCTTGTGTTTTTTAATTCTATTGGGTTAACTCAAGCTACATGGTTAGGACCATCTTCATTGGGGAAACTCTTGCCATAACTACATCACGTGGTATCAGAGCAAGATTCATTCATGTGATTATAGATTCAATTTCATGATCTTGTGAGGCCCTTAATGTTTTATTTTTGGGGTGGAAGATTGTGGATTTGGCCCGCAATAATAGAGGACTTACACGAGGTGGTCAGGAGAGGATCTTATGTTAGTTAGGAACCTTGGTTGAGTTGTTGTGGTATCCCATATGTAAACTTATCATCGAGAGGAGGTAGGTTGTGAGGGTTTTTCAATAGATTGTTGAGTGAGAGGCAATTGAGACCTTGTAGTCAGATCACTTAGTTGAGGTGATTGCACTAGAGGATGGGGAGAGATGTCTCCAAAAAGGATGAACCCTAGAAGGATAAAGAAAATAATGGAAGAATTTAAAAATGATATGAGGAATGAAATCAAGAATCCATTGGTCAAGTTGTGAAGGAATCCTAAGATGGGGGAGGAATATGAGGAAGTTTTTGAATATCTTGAGACTAAAGAGACTAAGGTATCTAAAGATGAAGATATATTATTGAGATCGATGGCACAAGTAAGTAAGTTGTAGAATGGAGGTTTCTAATTTTTATAGCTCATTTCATCTAGAGGATTTGATAGATTGGATTGGGGATTTGGAAGACTAATTTGAGCTTGAGGATATCAGATATCCACAGAGGGTTAGGTTAGTAAAGACTAAATTGAAGGGTCATGTGACCATATGGTGGAAAGAGACAAATGGTTATAGAAGGATGGAGGGGAGAATGATGAAATGGATATCACTAGATGGAGACAAATGGTTGCTAGATTAAAATCTAAATTCATTCCAAAGGATTATGAATTGGAATTGTTTCAAGAAGTTGTAGAACTTGAAGCAGAAGGATATGAGCATGAAAGAATACACTGAGGAATTTTACAAGATGACAATCAGATGTGGACACTAAGATATATCTAGGGAGAAGGTGGCTAGATATATTAATGGGCTAAGATTTAATAGTCAATATGAGATGAGTATGTTGAGGATTAATATAGTGGATGATTCTTATCAATATGCACTAAAGGAAAAAGATAAGGTAAAGAGGAGAAAATAAAGTTACTCTAGAGGGAAAGAGAAGCAAGTGAGTGGTAGCAAGGAGAATATCTTTGAAGATGAGTCAAAACCTAAGTGGATTAAGGAATCGGATCAAAGGGAACCTAGAAGAGGAAGTGGTAGAAAGGATTTCTCCGGTAAATGTCTCAAATGTGGAGAGAATGGGCATAGAGATTATGAATATCCTGAGGGATCTAGAAAAATCAATGGTTGAAATAATTGTATGGAATGTGAAGAGAAGGTAGCTGAGGAACTTGAGGAAATAATGGTGGAACCTAATATGGGAGAGTCTCTTATGCTTAGGAGAGTTTTGATGAGGAAGAACAAGAAGGAACTTTAACCTTCTCAAAGGAGGAATTTTTTTGGGACTATATGAAAATCAGGAGGTAAGTGTTGTAAGGTTATTGTGGATAGTGTAAGTATTGATAATTTGGTATCAAAAGAGATGGTACATAATCTTGGTTTGAAGAGGCTAAGACATCCTTATCATTGTAGTATAAGTTAGTTTCAAGATAGTCATATGGTAGAGGTGAGGGAGAAGTGTCTTGTAAACTTCAAGATTAGACCATTTAGAGATAATGTATTGGCTGATGTTGTATCTATGAGTGCTTGTCATGTTCTATTGGGTAGGCCTTGGAAATTTGATAGGGGAGTTATCTATGATTGCAGGTGAAACTTGGTCACAATAGAGAAGGATGAATAGAGATTTACTTTGGTTTCCTTGAAGTAAGAGGGGAAGAATGCAAGGAACTTGTGAATAGTGAATATTTCAGTGTTGAGAAGCAAAATGTAGAGGTTTTGGTGAAGGAAGGCTTGGATCTAAAGAATGATCTTATGATTGGATTAGGGAAGAAGGTACCATAAATTGATAGAGGTAAACTTGAGTAGTAGAAGACTTTATGGGAGTCATGTAGAAAAGGTAAATCAAATGTGCAGAAGAAAAGAGGTGGTGGTAAGAGTCTTTTACTACCTTATGCAAATATGAGGCATGGGAGAGAAAGTGCAAAGCAAAATAAGTTGAAGGAGTTGGTAGATGATAGAGAGGATTTAAGAAGGAATAAATTTGCAAATAAAGAGGATATTTGGATCAAGAATGAGCATGGGATTTATGTCTTGAATCCTATAAGATGTTCATAAGTTCCTCTTATGGAACATTTTCTTCTCACCATGGGTGTTTGATGTAGGAGCATCCTTGGATTTTTGGCAATCTTGCATCACCCAAAACAATATTTCCTTTCAATTTTTTATCAATTTATTCATGTTAGCCATTTTTTATGTTTTTAGTGGCATTCCTTAGTTTTGGATCATTTTCTTTTGCGGAACTCAAGGTAGGTTCTAGACATCATGTTTCACTTATGTCCAGGTTTGTACCTCAATCTAATTTTTTTTCATCGAATTATCTTGGATCTAAGTTCGGGCCTATGTGTTCTTCATGTTCTAACGATCAATTGGATTTTCTGATCCTGTAAAGAAATTTATTGTTTGGTGAAGCTTTGTAGCTCATATCACGATGTTCTTTGACCTTTGGCCAATATTTCTCTTATATCATGCATCATTTCAACATCTTGGCTTTGATATCCTTATGATTTGGGTCCTTACCTATATTTTGTAATTATATTTTCTTGTTCTTGGAAAATGTGATAGATCTAGGTCAACATATGTGTTGTGAAGGCTTTATATATTGAGACATTTGATCTTTTTTGGGGAGGGTAGTATAAGTAAGAGGATAATCTTTGGAAGGTTATTTATATCTATGGTTTAGATATGTATTTATATTTTAATTAGGCATGTATGCCAAAATAATGTAAGTTTCATGTTGTAGGTCAACTTGATCTAAACTTATGAATCTATGATAATGTGAATTTGTGATTTTGCATGTTTCTAGTTCATTGTTGAGTTATTTTTTATCTTTTTTTATTGAATTCTATTGTGTTGACTTAGGCTGTATGGTTGGGACCATCTATTAGAATGATTTTAGAACAAAAGAGGGGGGTTGAATCAGTTGTTCTCAGGTCCAAATGTACCAATTGAACTTTTTTATCTCTTCAACAAACTTAGATCTAATAAGCAATTCAACTCGGTCTCTATAGCATATATCAGAAATACATAACATGCAGTCCACTATCCAAAAGTAATTAACTTGCAAAATATAAAACTTTCAACAACATCCACATCAAAATCATTCATACAAGTATAACACTAGGATTTATAGTGGAAACCCAATTTGGGAAAAACCACTTTGTAACATGCTACTGATTTTCACTCTTTTGAAGTGAGCTCTATGAAAATCCAACCCAATTAAAGGTTTACATACACACTGTTAGGTGTGACCATGTTAAAGGATTTAAAACACTCATTCAAAAGTGGCCTGGTTAGAGGACATAATAACATTCCATTAGAATGTCACCTTAATTAAAGGATTTATACAATGACTATTAGGTCAAACTTGATTAAAGGATTTAGACTGATACAATGGTTAGAAAGTAACAATAGGTTCTGATATGAAAAACATACTCACTTTGAAAATACAGATCCACTTCGCACATATGTTGATTTACTGATTGACCTTCATTTTATCTCCATCTCTGATCTACTCAAAATTCACTTCAAGCAATCACAACAACTTTGTTCAGCTCCTTCACAATTTCACTTTCAGCCTTCTACTTAGACTTATCAGTCAATAACATCAACCTCTTCTTCATTCTTAGTAACCTCACAATTAGGTTAATCATATACCTCCTTGATCAGGTAGATCAATCTTTTGCCTCTTAATCTCCTCCTTAAATCTTAGGTTTAGGTCAGATTCATTGAATCCTTCCATCATTATGTTCTTCATCTTTTCCTTCTAAATACATCTCCAAAATTCTCTTTGAATCCATAAGAAAATGATTTACCTTTCATTAAATGCTCCATACAATTCATTAATAATGTCAACACATTTTACATATCCCAAGAATTCAACTATGTCAGCTGGGATCCTCAATTCTTTCTCCAATGTAAATTACTGACACTCGGTAAATACTGTATTCATCTTCTTGATCATCACTATGTATCTCAGTCATCACTACAAATTGTCTTCATTGAAAAACATTGTCTTTTCTCAATAATTACTAATGTTTCATCAATACTATATTTACTTGGCATATACTATCACTTGGTCAACATTAACATCAGTCAGCTTAAACTAGATTTCTTCACTTTTGCTCGGTTAAGCCTACATTTCTAGTCTTTCTTCTTATTATATAAACAACACATTACCTTGTTAATGTGCCAACTAATCAATTACCCATTGAAGTATCACATAGCTCAACCTTTCCTTAGGTTCTCTTGTTATCTCCTCTTTTCAAATCCTCTTCATCAATCAAAAGATATGGTACTATCCTAGATAGAAATTGTCTAACCAGTTAAGGTTTGACATCAATGACAATATAAAAATTGTTTCAATTGTATTTTCCAACACCATCTCCATTGGAAAAAACTCATGCCATGATTGTGTCATGTTTCTCTATAAATTAAAAACTAAAAGAGTAGAGTAGAAAACTAAAGAAATATACTAATAAACTAAAGAGATTTAAGTTTCTTATATAGACATTTATTTGTGGAGGCTCAAATTAAAGGGTACACTCTAAGATTTGACTTTCTTAGGTGTCTCATCTAAAATTCTAAATCAAAGGAGGCACAAATAGACATGCATGCAAATCCCAAATCAGGCCCTACAACCAAGTTGGCATAAGAAGACACAATCAACATAATGTACATGACCCAAAATGATGATTGTCTAGCAGAAGTGTATAAATACCCAAGAAATCTAGCAAAAAGGATGATATATAAGTAATAAATAAACATGGAAGAAGTCATCCATCTTGGGATCCCTACAAAAGGCATTCATGACCCTCCTTGCAACTTCACTACACCAAGTCTAGTGGTTGGAGGAGTTGTTGAAGCATTTATGATGTTTTGTATGTCAAATATGTCATTTTGAGTTGTAATCAAAGCATTAGGTTGGGGTCTCCACCATGAAAATATGGGATTTGTCAAAATCTATAATCTTTAAGAGGGATCTATTATGGATAGAACCTTGAGGATTTGATCCAATGCTTGTTAAGAAAGTGGAAAGGAAATAGGGGAGAAAGCCAAGGACTTAAAGGAAGAGGCTAATAAAATGAAAGATAAAGATTCAAGTTTCAAGCCTTGAGCCTTCTTCTTACCGCCCTCCAAATCAAAGGGCTAAGTGGAAGGGCCAAAGCCCAACCACTGATAATGGGAAGAATGGACAAATTGAAAATTTAGTAGGGTTGATCCTTCATTCCTTATCCTACCTCCTTCCAAGTGGAAGGATTTAGGTAGAAATTTTTTGGACTTATTGTTGGCAAAGGTCATACTTCAAAACTTTTATGAAGGTGGTTGGGGTTAGTATTTGACCCTTATATGTAACTCCTTTTGGAAGGAGGTACACAAAAGGTTTTCTAATCAAATACCAATTAGGTTTATAACCTTGAAACCATTGTGAAGGTGGTTTGGAGGTCAACCTTTGGTCCTTCCCCTTACATCTTTTGAAATGAAATGGGTAGTTAGAAGGGTCGAGTCCTAACCACTGATAAATTTTCTTAAAAATAAAAATTATTAAAGATTGGAAGGTTGTGTTGCATCCCTCAATAATTACCCTTACCTCTTTTAAAATAGAAAGAGGTAAGTGGAAGGGTTGAATTCTAGCCATTGATAAGGTAGTGACATAGGAATTCTTGGATTAGATCTTACTGATCGAGGAAGGAATAGGGAAAGGTAGTAGTAGATAGTAAAAATAAAACAAACCCTGATTAACATTTTCTTTCCTTTAAAAAAAGAACATCATGAAATTCTTCACCTATAAACATCATTAAATAGGATTGATTAATAATATCCAACCCTCATTACCTCAATAGAATTGTTCCTTGTAAAAAAATGTCCACATAAGGAGACATCAAGAAATTCTTCCAACATTCTTCTTACTTGGATTTCTCCAATACATGTTGATAGCACTCCAATGGAGTCCTTTCTAAAAAGTATGTCATCTACAAGGACATCAGAAATGGATTGTAGCATAAAATGTATTATTTTGGTTCTATCTAGACCTAGAGGATACCTAACTTCCTACAAAAAGGTGGGCATATTATTCACCTAGCTACTACAGGTGTTGAAATTGAGTGGTTAAGCTTTCAATAGAACAAGGGAAGCCTTTGTAAGAGTCTCATAGGTTGAGGTATGTTTTTCACAAAATCCTTTAAAATATCATAAGCTTGGTTCTCCTAATTTTGATGTCATATTCCATGATTTTTGTTATCCATCTAGCAATTTTTCATTAATATGCTTGCTCAGAAGAAATTCCCTAATGTAGAACCATTAGTTGAATCCTAATGTTGGAAACAATATATATGAATATTTTTAATTCCCTAATAATATTAAGGACTTTCTTCTCCACATGGCCATACTTGAGTTCATAATTATTAATACTTGCTTCTCCTCTTCCATCTTTTCTATTTTCTCACACATGTGTGAGAAATTCATTCCCTTTTCATGGCCAACCACCCTTACTTATGTGGCCCTTATGGCACTTCCACATAACCTCCACCTCATTGATCCTATTGAATCTTGACCCTTAATTGGATGTTTGAATCATCACCATCCATTTCCTTCCAAAATCTATAAATAGGAGACTCTCCTTGACCAATTCATCCATTTTTCATGTGCACTATTAGCATGCTAATTTAGTTTTTGAATTATTAATAAATTTCATGTTATTATGTCAGTTTAATCTCTCATTATCATGTTATCTTATTCCATTTCATCTTATGCTCATTTGAATCTACATTAGCTTAGTGTTGTGCATCTATTTGCATCATATTCATCATTCTCATCTAGTTTTCATTTAGTTTTTAATGATTATGTCTCTATTGTAGTGTTGCATTAGCTTCATTTCATCATCTTAGTAAGCTTGTATCTATTGGGGGTATATTTGTTGTGTTTGGAGAGCGTAACCACATTATCCCTTAAAGAGAAAATCAAATGGAATGAAGGGTGCTTCCATTTTGGCTCTATCAAAGGTATGTTTTGAATCTTATGTGTTTGTCTCATTTTTAACTAAATTTTACATTATTTGATCTTTACTACATAGGTGGGATTCATGCATATACATTTTGGTACACCCACATCCCTATTTTACTAACCTTTTTTGAGGTTTTGTGCAAACACGGGTCAACCGCTTGGATCAGATTCTATATCATACATAGCTACATCTACGTAGATAAGTGTCTATGTCCTAAATTGGTATCTTCTCCTATTCATATTTAACATTTATGTCTGTAGAGAATCAACATCTCCACAAACTAGCATATGTGTAGATCATTGTCTTCGTCCTGAACTGACATCTCTATTTTGTAAGTTTAAGTATTGACTTTTCTACCATGTATCATTTTTTTTAACTATTTTTTATTATAAACCAATGTCTTCACTTATTTGCATCTACATGAATTAGCATCTCCACCTGGTTTCAACATCTTCATTGTTTTACAATTTTTAAAACATTTTCCTTGGGTTTTGTGATGACTAACATTATGTGCATCTTGTTTCTGTAAGTCCAAGACAAAAAGATAAAACTACTAACAATTTATAGGATTCTATCTTTCGTATTTACTTTCCTTTGTGTGTTTGCTTCAAATAGTTTCACTTAGGCTTTAATTAACTTTCAATTTGGAACAAACCCAAGTGTTTTGTGTGCTTGGATAAATCTTGTCAGTGGAGGTACTTCCTTCAATATTTCTTATTTTTGTTTTGATTTATAATCCCATTAATTACATGATGAAAAGATAGAACAAGAAGTATCCTCTCCCCTCACTTTCTTGGATCTTAGTTGTAAGAGAAAATTGCTTCTATCTTTTCCTCTAGAGAGGCCTTCTTGGAGCTTCCATATTAGTCCAAGAAACTACCTCAAACTGGTAAACACCCCAACTAGTATATAAACAAGGTTGTGAGTAAACTCCAATCTTATCCCCAAGCTCATTTGGCATGTGTTGATGATAGTTTGGATCAAGAAAAGAGTACCTTATAAGTAGCCAGCTTGGTAAACTAGAGACTTTAGTGTCTCTCACACATACAAACTAATTGAGGGGATTTCATGGACCTAAGTCCAAACTATAATCTAGAAGCTACCCTTTTATCCTTGGTTTATCACTTGTATGAAAGAGTATTGTGTCTTCCTCTAAAGTTACTCACCATATGTACACCCCTAGTTGTGAGGTGTGAAGGCTTTTGGATTTCATCACTAAAATTTGGGCAAAGCCCCCCAAGGAGATCTCCTATTCACCCACACCTTGAAGGTTTTTTAAAGTATATAATTTTTCATTCATATCTGCATCGACTTACCTCTTTTCTAAAGGGGGACACAGAGAACAAAGGTGAGGTGTATCAAGTTCAGAATTTATTTTGTGTATGTGGGCCTACAAGTGATATATTACAACTTTGACCTTAGGATAGAATGTGTTTGAAATGATGTTAAGGATTGTAAAAAAAATTGAAGACCTTTTGAAGCTTAAACATTTGCATTTTTCAAGTTTATGTCTTTTGTGTATGCTTGTGCCACTTAATAGACTTATTCAAACCAGTCAAACATCAAATTTTTGCCAGATTTTGCTTCAACCTGGATTCGTGTCTATGCTTTTGAACCCACATCTGCACTAATAGGAATCTACACTAGGAAAACAAGCATCTTCACCCCTCTGGTCTAAGACAAAATCTGTCAACTTGCATACTAAAATTGTGAACCACATCTACGCCTGTGAATTAGCATCTACATGGAATGGAATCTCTAACCTAGAATGATGTCTATGCTAAAATCTATAGAGAAATTAGACCTTACAGTACTCCATCATTTTAGACCTTCTAGACGATCATTAAATAATTTTTACAATTTTAGTCTTGTAGACCATCAAAATTGTGTTTAACCTCTTGCTAATGTTAGATTCGAGGAAAAATAACAAGGTGAAAGTCCATTTACCTCCCATCTATAGAAAAATAAAGAGGTCGATTGTATCACCAAAGAAAACCGATGCATCATAAGAGCCACAAAATATGGTAACTATATGATTAAACATTATGAAATGATGCTATAAACAACAAAGTCATGGCCTTCATCAACCAATATTGTGTAGACACCAAATTTATTGGCCCTGCTTCTAGGGAATGCTATACCATCATAAACCTATATCTCCATCTTTCATCAATTCTTGTCATTAAACCATCATTCCATCTATTGGTTCCCAAATCAATAGATTATAAATCCTATGAGCTTTCCTAACTCAATGCTTGGACTTTTCAGCTTACTTGGCCAATGAACAGGAATGATTGATTATGATCCTCTTCCACTACACTTTAGGCTCTACAAGACCAAGGTGGGTGTACCTAATCCTTCACCTAATCTGATGGTTAAAGGATATTTATAGGAAATATGATTTTATTATAACTTATGGTTGATCTCTCAAGATGGAAAAGGGGTGTTGAGGGAGATCGAATGGTATGTTCTACAATTTATAAATCATTGAACTTATATTTTGATCACTCTAATGAGAGTATTTTGAATGATTTTATGAATTTATTTGTGTAAAATGAAAATTATACCTACTTTCTACTTCTAATCCTTCAAACAATGACTTTTAAAAGATGATAGACCAATGCCTTCTTCAATTGGGCTATAGAGATAGTCTCTTCTTAATCATACATGCAACTTTTGTGAGGCAGGAAAATGTTCCTATCAACTGCTTCCTTTTGAATGTATTTGATTATTCTATTACACCACAAACAGTCTTATTGAATTTAACCCAAGCTTAATGAGACCAATAAGATAGAATTACTAGTGCCTAATATCATAAAGATCATATTGCAATATAATAGGAATTTCCAAGCATGAAGTTTTAAAGCAGCTTTACCTTCTAGAGATAAAATCACAAAGGACTGATCTATCCAAAATGATCAAATCCACAACTCAAATTAGAGAAAATATTGATTTATAGTAATGCTTCAAAAAGTCTTATGTACAATAAATCACTTGCAGAAAGTGCAATAGAAAATAAAATATTTACATTGTTGATTGATATTGATTAAAATTTGAATGCTTCCTCCATTAATTACATTTTACACCACATATAAATATATATGGTTGAATGGTTTTCATATCCCTTTGGGTGAAAAGATACCACCCTTTTGAATAAAAATAATTCCAAATCCTGAAATTGCCTTAGTTTATGCAATTAATTACCATTTTACAAGTTTTTAAGGCATATTAGATGTATATTAAGGATATTTTAGGGGTATAATGATGGATAAATGGTCTAAAATGATGTAAATACCCTCTCTGATACTTCACAAGTGATGCAGGAGCATCCTGGGTGTAAGAGAAATCTTGCATCACCCAAAAATATTTCTGGTTTCTTTTCAATAAGGGTTATCTTGTGTAAAGCTACTATTTTTTGAAAGTTACTATTTTTAGTAAGTTTTCCGTTCAAGCTCAAAATGGTCTATTTTCTTCTCTGGAGATTCATTTTGGTCATATCAGCCTGCCAGTAAAGTTTCATTGCCAGATCAAGTTTAATTTTGAAGTTATTGAAAATTTTCAGTATTGGCAATAGGGTACAGAAACTTTGAACTCAGTTTTGAAGGCTTTAGAGGCTCCGGATGAGGTCGAAACTTCGGCTGACTGAAGCTTTCTTGATTTAGGCATTGTAGAGCACTTTGTGCCCTTTCTGAAATGGGGTCATAATAGTCAATCAGGTAAACGGGTGATGACTTACGGTCTTCAGAAGTTTGGTCACCTAAAATGGCAAAAAATAATTTTTCTTCAAAACTTTTGTTTGGGTTTCAAAAGTTGTTTTGAGCCGACTATGATGTAATAAAATGAAAAATAAAATAATTCTAAGTTTGGTCGGCCTTTATGGCTAAATTTTTGGAACCTTTCCAGGCGGTGGAAAATTGCCTATATAAGGAAGGTTGTAGTGTTGTCTTAGGAGTTCAGAGCAGTTCTGGGTAGATTTGAGTAATAATTTGAGGCTTTGTCCTACAAAATATTGTAAGGGAAAATGCCCATGTGGCTTTGCATATTGTAATTCTAAAATTTGTAATTCCACATTTGTGGAGATAATAAGAAGCCCATTTTTTGTTCTTGCAAATTTTTGTTGTTTCTCTATTTCTATTATGTGTTTGTGGTATTAAGGGGAGCACCCTTCATCAAGTGGTATCAAAGCGGGAGTTCCTAAGTGTGTAAACAGATCACTGATTATGAGGCATTTTGCACCAGGACTATGGTTAGGGTTTTAGCAAGCAGCACAAAAATGCCTCCACGAAGGGAACATGGCAGAAGAGTTGGTGGTGTGACAGTTGAGGTTAGAGTGCTCCAGAGACAAGTGCGAGCATTGCAAGAAGAGATTCATAGAGGAATGAATCTTAATGTCAAAGATGAAAGTGAGGATGAAGCCGAAGAAGAAGGGAATTCTGAAGGAGAAGTCAAAATTGTAAATCAGGAAGAAGAAAGACTTTTTCAAGCCATTTCAAAGATCAGAAAAAGACCTAAGATTGAGGTTCCAACATTTTCTAGCAATATTAACCCAGAGGAATTGATTGACTGGATCAATGAATGTGAAGAATATTTTGAGTATGAAGATATTGAGGATCCTGATAGGGTCAAGTTTGTGAATGCCAAACTGAAGGGTCATGCAAAGATCTGGTGGCAAGAGGTTCAATTGGAGAGAAATAGAAGAGGAAAGGAGAAAATCACAAGATGGGATCGAATGGTGGACAAATTGAATCAACAGTTCATTCTTGTTGATTATGAGCTTGACCTACTAAAGAAATGAAAAGTTTGAAGCAAGCGGGAAGATATGTTCAGGAGTATATAGAGGAGTTCTATCAAATCCTCATTAGAACAGGCTATGCAAAAGCTGATAAGGAGAAAGTTTCCCATTACCTTAATGGGTTGAGGCTGAGAATTCAAGAGGAGTTGAATTTGGTTTGAATGAACAGTATTGAAGAGGCATACTATTTTTTCCTAAAAGTAGAGGAAAAGCTGAACAAGAAGTTTGAGAGTAGACAAAATGGAAGAGGTCATGGTGGACAGTCATATGGAGGCCGAAATGAAGATCCAAAAAAGAAGGATGAGGCCAGTAGCAGTCAAAATCAGAGAGGAAACAATTTCAATCATTTCCATGATCAGAATAATAGAGATCAAATAGGAAGAGGAAGAGGACAAGGTTCAGGAAGAGGAGGCTTCCATGGAACATGTTTTCATTGCGGAGAAGAAGGTCATAGGGCATTTGAATGTCTTCAATGCCAAAGAAGGATAGATGGGAGAACTGAAGGCCAATCTATAGTTGCACATGTAGATGAAGATGCCAGATCATTACATTCTGAAGATGTTGAAAGAGGAGAAACACTAATTAACAAAAGAGTCTTGCTGAGTGGTGAAAATGAGCCTGAGCAAAGGAGGATCTTTTTTTGCACTAGGCGCAAGTGTGAGGGTAGGTGTTGTGATGTGATTATTGATAGTGAAAGCACTAACAATTTGGTGTCAAAAGAGATGGTCACGAAGCTGGAGCTCAAGAGACAGAAACACCCATATCCATATCGGATTGCTTGGGTATAGGATGACCACAAGGTCATGGTCAGTGAACAATGCCTAGTGAAATTCAAGATTGGAGAATACCATGATGAGGTACTATGTGATATCATATCTATGGATGCATGTCATATGTTGTTGGGTAGACCATGGCAGTTTGACAGACATGTTATACATGATGGTCATGCGAATACCTATACCCTGACAAAGGATGGAGTGTGACATAAGCTAAAGCCATTGAAGGAGACTGAAGAAAAGGTATGTGGTAATGCAAAAATAACTTTTGTTGATGGAAGAAAATTCCTAGATGGTATGAGGCATGAGCATGTGTGTTTTTCTTTAATTCCAAAAGTTGGTAAAGAGGAAGTAGAAGATGTACTTGTAGAAGTTGCAGATTTGTTGAATGAGTTTCAAGATATTGTATCTGATAATGTTCCTGATGGATTACCACCAATAAGGAAGATCAATCATCAGATGGACTTGATTCTAGGAGCTAGTTTTCCAAATAAGGTAGCACACAGAATGACACCAGTAGAAAGTGAAGAGTTGAACTAATAAGTACATGTGTTGTTACAGAAGGGGTTGATTCGGGAGAGCCTGAGTCCATGTGTTGTACTAGTAGTATTAGCACCAAAAAAGAATGGAGAATGGAGGATGTGTACAGATTTCAGAAAAATAAACAAGATCACAATCAAGTATAGGTTTCCATTGCCAAAAATGGATGATATTATGGACTGTTTGTGTGGAGCTGTGTATTTCTCAAAGATAGATCTAAAGAGTGGATATCACCAGATTCAGATCAAAGAAGGAGATGAATGGAAGATTGCTTTCAAGACAAAGGAAGGATTGTATGAGTGGTTAGTCATGCCTTTTGGGCTAACCAATGCACCAAGCACTTTCATGCGGCTCATGAATGAGGTTCTAAAAAAATTTCTAGGTAAGTTTGTCATTGTTTACCTAGATGATATTTTGATCTTTAGTAAGATATTGGAGGAGCATATGGTGCATATTCGTATGGTGTTTGAGAAGTTGAGGGAAGAGAAATTATTGATTAATTTGAAGAAGTGTAGTTTTGTGAAGAAGGAATTAGTGCATCTGGGATTTGTAGTTTTAGCACAAGGCCAAAAAATGGACCCAGAGAAAGTGCGGGCTATCCTTGAATGGCCTACTCCAAGGAATGCTACTGAGGTAAGATCTTTTCATAGTTTGGCTAGCTTTTATAGAAAGTTTATCATAAGTTTTAGCAGTATTTGTGGACCCTTGACTAAAATAGTGAGAGGGGATAGAAAAGAGTTCAAGTGGACTAATGGGGCAGATAAGAGTTTTAAATTGTTGAAACAAAAAGTTACAGAACAACCTATTCTAGCACTTCCAAATTTTAATAAGGTGTTTCAAGTACACTGTGATGCTAGTGGTACTGCAATAGGAGCTGTTATGAGCCAAGAAGGTAAACCTGTTGTTTATTTCAGTGAGAAGTTAAATGATGCCAAGAGAAAATATTATGTTTATGATTAGGAATTTTATGCTATAGTTCAAGCATTGAAAAAGTGGAGACACTATCTACTTCCTAAGGAGTTTGTTTTGTATACTGATCATCAAGCTTTGCAATATTTGAATAGTCAAGGAAAGTTGAATCAAAGGCATTTGAAATGGGTTGACTTTTTGTAGAGTTATACATTTGTTTTGAAACACGGGAGTGGAAAGTCTAACAGGGTTGTAGATGTGCTTAGTAGAAGGAAAATTTTACTAACATAGATGCAGATTGAGGTGGTTGGGTTCAAGGAACTCAAGAGTTTGTATCCAAAGGATCCTGATTTTGGTGAAGCTTGGAAAGCTTGTATAGAACCTATTACTCTAAATAGGATGAAGTGGCTGGATTTCATCATCCAGGATGGTATGCTATTCAGAGGGAGTCAGTTGTGTATTCCACGAAGTTCTATGAGGGAGAATCTCATCAAGGAGAAGCATAGCGGAGGATTGGCTGGATATTTTGGTTGTGATAAAACCCTTGCTTTGGTTAGTGAGAATTATTATTGGCCACAGTTGCAGCAAGATGTCAAGAAGTTTGTACAGAGTTGCAGAGTATGTCAGATGGAAAAAGGAGTCAAGCAGAATATAGGGTTGTATCAGCCATTACCTATACCAGAGAAACCTTGGAAGGATATCAGTATGGACTTTGTTCTTGGTTTGTCGAGGACACAGCAAGGACATGATTCAATTTTTGTGATAATTGATAGATTTTCAAGGATGGCACATTTCATTCCTACAAGAAGACTAATGATGTTGTTCATGTAGCAAAATTATTTTTCATAGAAGTGGTAAGACTACATGGTTTTCCAAAGAGTATAGTTTCAAATCGGGACACTAAGTTCATTGGATATTTCTAGCGTACATTGTGGAAGAAGTTGAAGATAGATTTGAAGTTCAGTTCATCACATCATCCACAAACTGATGGACAGACAGAGGTGGTGAATAGTAGTTTTGGGAACTTGCTGAGGTGTTTGGTTGGAGATAAGCCAACAGGATGGGTTTTGATTTTACCATAGGTGGAATTTGGATACAATAATTCTATCAATAGGAGCACTGGTAGATCACCTTTCTAGATTGTATATGGAAGCAATCCCAAAAATGCATTTGAGTTGAGGAAGATAGATAAAGGAGAAATAAGTAGTGTTGAAGTTGAGGATTTTGCAAAACACTTGAAGAACATCCATGAGGAGGTTAGGAAGCACATTACCAAGATGAATGTGTAGTATAAGACTACGGCAGATGAGAAAAGGAGGCATAAGGAATTTCAAGTTGGAGATGAAGTCATGGTTCATTTGTGGAAGAAGCAATTTCCAGTTGGTACATATTGTATGCACCCTAAAATGGTCGCCTAGACTTTGGGCCCCCATTCAACAATTTATCAAATCCCTGAATCAATATTTTCAAATATCAACAATATTAATTATATCAATTTCCTTGATCAAATCACAATCAATTCAATATTTCCTAAGGTTTGAGCCTTATTTAATTTAAAAGAGAAAGAAAATAAAAATCTTATTTAATTAAGAGAACATGCTCCCTTTTAATTAATTAAAAATCTCTTTTAATTAAATAATAAAATCACTTTATCCTAAGCCTTTATTTAATTAAAAGGAATTTCCTCCCCTTTTAATAAATAAAAAATCTCCACTTTCTTTTTATCCTAAGTTGCACAAATAAAGCATCATTCTTACTTTATAAAAAGAGAAAAAAGCACTTTTTGTCTCATATGGACACAAAAGTCAACTCCCATTTTCTCATTGGAGGATATTTGTACACAAGGATCAAGCTTCCATTTTTCTCCACCGTTGATTAAGTCTTTTGCCTCTTAATCTCAATGGTCCATTTCACCTCATTTCTTATAAAAGGAGGGCTCTCTTCTTCATTTGGCATCTTGGAATTTTATGACATTGTTATGCTGCAGGTTTTCTAGCTTACTTTGAAGACTCCTTTGAAGACATTGAAGACTTGCTTCCTTTCATTTGCTTTCATCATTTAGTTGCACATTTCATTTGATTAGTTTGCATATCATGGCATTTTAGAGTAATTTTCCTTTTATGAAATAGATTTAGTTCACATAGCTTAATAGGAGGATTTGTAACACTTGTATTTTCCTTTCATAGCATAGCTTGCATTTTTCATTCTCATAGATTAGTTTGCATTGCATTGCATCCATATTGATTTCATTGGAGATATTGGTATTGTTGCCCTTGTCTTTGATTTGGAATCTCTCATTGTGTGGTTGACTAGCAAGGTCATGAGTTTATAGCTCTAACTGAGAGAAATTTTACAAATCTTGCAACTCCATGTATAGAGAGCTATGAACCACTTTGTGAGGCCTCACCTTTGAGCAACCTTGCATGTAATGGTTCATAGAAGTGTGGTCACATTTTCACTATACATTTTTGGCACCCACCGTGGGGCAGAGTAGATTAGCGTTGTCTTTTAATTCTACATTTTCCATCAATTTTGCAGCATATTTTTGACTTATTTCACGATCTCTGATTTTCTATTTTGAGTTTTCTGTGTGCAGATTTTACCCCAGAAAGTTTCTGCGCATTTGTCCATGATTGTTGCGCATCTATCATGATCTGTTGCACATATACATTTTCTGCACTTTTATTTCTCTGTTCTACACATACATAAAGTTCTACTGCGCATACATATTTTTTGCGCATTTACCTCATTCTGCTGTGCATTTATTCACTATTCCTACGCATCCATTTCTGGCAGTTTTCCAACATTTCCATTTTTTGCCTATCATACTTTATGTGCATTGGTTTCACTATTCTATGCATCTATTTAACATTGCTACGCATTTATAGTTTCTATGCATTTATTCTGATTTGTTGCGCATTCATTTAACTATCCTGTGCATTCACATATTGTGCGCTAATATTTATATTTGATGCACTTTTATTCACTATTTCTGTGCATCTGTACTATTGCTTGTACCTGACAGTGAGCTATTTTTGAGCTATTTTATCTATCTTGCAAGTTTCAGGTTCTTAGTTATCTTTTTAAAAAAATTTGAAAATTTCAACGTTTTCAAATCCATGCCACTCTGGAAAATGGGCACCCATTTTTTTAGAAATTTTCACAAATTGTATCAAAAGTTTAAGTGTGATATATCGTTGGAGAGGTCTTTTTGAGCCTAATCCAACCATGCTAGTTTCATTCTCATATTTTACCATTTGATTAGCTATTTTACTTGTAGATTATCTAATTTTTTATGTGCTAATTATTGTGGGGCTAACAAGTTGTGCTTGTAGGTGCTCTCATTGCTTGAAATTTTCCAAGAGAATGCATGTCAAAGAGGGCTACTAATGGTTTTTGCAGGGCTGCCCTAAGCATAAAAACCAAAATCAAGTTGTTGTTTAATTGCTTTCTTTATTGAGTGCGGCATATACTAGTTGTTTCATTTGGTAGGCACTTAATATCTTGTGGAAGAGATTTTGAGGTGGTAGGAGAAGTATGCTCTTCACCCTTGAAGTGAACCAGAAAATCTCGACCCATCTTAGAATTTTGGAAGCAAGAGAGTAATTGAACCTCTTCTTGGTGTGTTTGGGAGAAGCTTTGAGATAGGGGAGTATGCTCTTCACCCTTGTGGTGAAACAAAAACCTTGAACCTCACAAGTTGATCTATTTTTTTTGTTTAGTTGTTAGAATCCTTTAGCGAGCCTGCTCTTGAGCAATCAAGAGGAATGACCCAAGTGGGGACAAGCTAATACCGAGCTATTCTGACCCACTATAAACTCAAGGCTATCAAGGACACAAAACCTTGGTAGACATAACACTTGTCTTCGCTTGATGTGAGTAGCTCATGGGATTGCGACCATGGGGAAAGCATTGAGCAAGAATGCTTAAGGTACTCTTGAGGTCGTGAGGTCCTAGTCCTTTATGAGGAGCAAGAGGGGTGTTATGAACGGAAGCCCTTATTAAGAACCTTAGGTTAGAAGCCACCTTATTTAACCGCTTATCTTCTTAGTGCAAGGATTGATCCAAGTGGACTAACCCAGATCACCCCAAGACACTCACCATATGTGTTCTTTTGGTTGTGTTATTTGACACTTCCACAACAAAGCTAATATCTCTTGTGGGCAACCACTTGGTGTGAGGTGAGGAAGCATTAAGTTGTGGGCTAATTTGGTAAGTATTGAGCCTTGTCTTATAGCTAGATATTGCTTGAAGTGTTCTCGAATGTGCTAAACCAATGTAAACATTCTCAACATACAAATAATCGGTAGCTTCCATAAGGTGCAATTTTATTTTTGATATCACAAGTGTTTGTCTTGGCAAGGTTGATTTTGCCCTTGTCTCAAGTGTTTGAAGACATGTTTGATCCCATACTATTTGCTAACCTATCCAATTACTGCTGAATTTGTGATTGACATTAGACATTTTCACCCTAACATTCAAAAAATCCAAAATCAGACCTTAAAACTTGAAATTTTGCACATATTTGGTCAAAAAATACATCAGCATCACCTGCTTAAGAGAGAAACATCATATGATAGATCGCATTGGACTGTGTCACCTGTTAGTTGTTAGGTCTGTCACCTGTCAATTTTACAATCTATCACCCGTCTAAAGGAGTATTATCACTCAGAATAATTTTATCACCTGGACTACCTGGAGTCTGTCACCTAGAATTTTTTAGCAGTATTCTCAGTTTTAGTCACTAGGTTGCTTTTAGTACGACTTGACCTTTGAGTAGGTTATCTGATCTTGCTATTAGAGACCTATTTTGACTACAAATTTTTTATTTTAGCCTTCTAGGGATCATTTCAATTGATTTATAAGGTTACCTTGAAGATAATCTGTCAAGTTAGAAAGATATTCCTAGTGAAAAGTTTGTCTTTAGAATTGTTGATTACACCCTTGGAGAATTTTGATCCTACTATTGTCCAAATCATTTTCATATATCTCAATTTCAATTTGAATTTTGGCTAAGTCCAACCTCCTGATTCAAAAGTGCAAGGGTATTCACCCTTTGATTTGAAGCACCTCTTTGACAGTGTTGGTGACTCCTTTTACTTTCTATCTTTTCATTTTCTCTTTGGACAATAGAGAATATCAATTATCCTAGGTTGCAATTGACACTTTGAGAGATTGACCTATCACTTCGAGTCTCTTTCTTTCATGTTAGTTACTACAAGATATCAAGTGAATCAAGGGAAAAGACCCCTAGTTATCTTTAATCAGTTACCACCAGTTAGAACACGTCAACAACATAAAGACAAGGAACCCCTCTTTGATCAGTCCCCTAAGATTCAACTAGAGGTTGAGGCTAATCCTTGTGAGGAGGGTACACCTAAGATACACTACTCATCAGGCACAAATATGAGTTTTTCAAACATCAAGAATTCTAGAGAAGATATCAACCGCAATTTTCAAACAATATTTTCAAGTTTCACACATAATGATGATGATGACCTCAGATATAGTCCACCAGGGTCACCTCATGATAAATTGAGGTATTGGGATCCTCAACAAAGAGAAGAAAGACACCATAGGCATAGTCCTTCAGAGTCAGGATCCCCGCAACATATTGATCACAAAAATGATTCAGAATACCATGTCAATGCGGCCAACTTATACAATGCATCAGGACCTTCATCTCTAGCTAAGGAAAATTCTTGGCATACTAATGCTAGATTGAGGGCTATCGAAAAAGCTAAGCAAGCTTATAGAGATGAACAAGCTGTGAAATAGGAAAAACTTAGGAGATTGGAAGAGGAAGAGAAAATCTTGTTAGAAATGAAGAAAAGAGCATTGCAAGAAGAAGAAGATAGGTTGTATGCGCGACATCTTCAAAGATAATTTGATGAAAGAAGGACTAATAGTGGAACCAATTCTCCACCATCAACACCCTCTCAAAGTCCTAAGACTATAAGGAGGTCTAGGACACCCTCAAGATCACCAAGTCCAAGAGGAAGAAGAGTTTCAAGAGTTGATCACAATAGAGGAAATTCACCTCCTAAACTTTCTAGACAACCCTCCCAAAGAGCACATCATACTTCACAACATGGGGGGAGGTATGTTAATTTGGGCACCTTAGACTTCATGGCTATTCAACAAGAACCTTCATTTCAAGCCTACGTCAAAAGGTATGTGGAACAGAATAAAGATCAATTCTTAGAAAGTCTAATTAATAAGGGTGCAAGAGTTCCCTTTGATTTTGATGTGGATAGAAAGGTAAAGAAGCAAGACCCATCCACAAATGAAGTGATCAAACAATTGCAAAGAGATGTGGACAACATGAGATCTCCCAAAAGTACTTTCAAATTAGATTCTATTTGTCCCAATCCTATTAACAAGAGTGTTATAATGGTTGACTTTCCTAAGAAGGAGGAGTTTCCTACCTATGACAAATATGATGGCATTGGTGACCCCCATGATCACATGAGGCAATTTTACATCAAGAGCTTCTCTTTCCACCATGAGGATTCATACTTAATGAGATTATTCCCTAGAAGCCTCAAGGGGCAAGCAATGGAGTGGTTCACTAACCTTACTCCTCTAGTCAAGACATTTAAGAAACTTGTGGAAATATTTGTACAACATTTTGCCTATAATTTAACATGATCTGTCACAATGCTTGATTTGTGTAAACTGAAACAAAATCAAGGAGAGTCATTTGTTGCATTCTTGCAAAGATGGAGAGGTTTATGTGCGAAATATCCAAGAACAATCCCTAAAGAGGAAAGAATTGACATTATTGTGAGCAATTTAGTTCCAGAGTTAAGATATGAAGTCAAAAAGATTCCTTTCAACTCTTTTGACACTATGGTTGAGGTGGCATGTCGCATTGAAGATGTTTTAAAAGAACAAGGAATTTTGGCAAAATCAACAAATAATACCACTGGCCAAAACAACAATAGTGGAAATAAGGGCAAAAAGAACAATTATTGGAACAAGAATAAACAAGTGGTTAATGATGGTGTTGTCGATGCACCTCAACCTAAAAGTGAAGTCCTTAATCTTTCCAAGGTGGTACAAGCCATGAAACTTCAAATGTCTTCAGAGCAACAAGAGGGTAGACCAAAGAATCAAGGAAAGCCTAAGACTGAGAAGAGGCAATTCACAAAGTTGGGAGATTCTTATGCTGACATTTTCAAAACTCTTATTGCTCATAATTTAGTACAACCTTAAGACCCTTCAAAATTCTACATTCCAGATCCAAAAACATATTGGTGGAATGAGAAGGTGTATTGTGTGTATCACAATGGAATTGGGCATGATATAGAGAACTATTTCAAAATCAAACATCTTTTCCAAGACCTCATTGAGAGTGGTAGATTGCAAGTGGATGGTTTAACCTCAAATTATGATTATAAGGATTTTTTCCAAAGTATGAGAAAGGAGAAGGTTCCAACAACAATAATAAGAATGGCAAGGCAACAATCAACTATACATACACTAAAGCTGATAATGTGATCAACATGCTTGAGGTGGTTGAAGAAAATGTCAATATGATGAGGGGAAAGGATTCTTATGATTATGATGATGATTCAAAGAAAATGCCTAATGAAGGACCCATAGTTGTGTTGAGAGGACCTAACTCGCGTAGGGAGCCTCAATCTCTTCATGTTGTCACTAGGAGTCAAGTTAGTCAACCTCCTATTGTCATTAGAAGTCCTAATTCCAGCAAGCCTAGGCAGTCTTCATCTAAGCAAGCTCCCTCTAAATTTGTTGTTGGCCCCGAGCTTAATTACAACCTTGTTGATCAACTTCAATGCACGCCAGCTCAGATTTCTATATTTGAACTTTTGAAATTTTTCCCCAAGGCATAAGCGTGTCCTTGAGGATGCTTTGCAAGAAACTAGTGTCCCTAACAACTTAGATATTGATCAATTCCAAAATATGGTCAACCATTTGGCTAGCCCTCATTACCTCACTTTTTTAGAAGAAGATGACAAATCCATCAGTCACCCACATAACTTGGCCTTACACATAGAAGTCATGATTCATAAAACTCGTGTCAAGTGTGTATTGATAGATGGGGGTGCGGGGCTAAATATTTGTACCATGAGTTTGTTGAGGGCTCTAGGATATTCTAAAGAAGTCATTAACACAAGGAAAAAGATCACAATCAAGGCATACGATGAAGTAGAAAGAAGTTCCAAGGGATTGGCCATTTTGCCTATTCGCATTGGTCTAGTAGAAAAGGATATCTTATTTCAAATTGTTGATGTTGGACCTCTAGCCTACAACATTTTGCTAGGTAGGCCATGGATTCATGAAATGCAAGTAGTCCCATCAACATATCACCAGTGTGTTAAGTTTCCTCATAATGGTGTAGAAATTTGCATACCTGGAGATAGTACTTTGTCAGTTAATAACATTTCTGCTAGATCACATATACCTTTGAATAGGGAAGCTAAAAATTCTAGTATTTTGCTTGAACAATGCAAGGAGAAGTTTAAAACCATAGATCTTGGGATGGGAGATTATAAAATTGATTCTTTTACAAAATTTTCGATCTCTCCTAGGTCCTATGGGAAACCATCACCAGATATGAAACCTTCATCATCTACAATGACATTATTTGGAAAGTTTGTTGAGTCTTCAGTTCCAATTCAGGAAGAGAAAGAGGAAGTTGTTGTAAGAGACTGGATCTATCATGAGGAAAAGTACCAACACAATGAAAATTTTGCTCCTTCACCTAAATTTTATGGGAGAGGGTACACGTTAGTGAAAAACATGGGATATTTAGGACATGGTCCCCTTAGCCACAGATTGGATGCCAAGTTTGAGCCATTGGATCATGCTTTATTTGCACGATGCAACAAATCCACAATGGGTTTAGGTTTTAAAAGTGATAAACCAAAAGGTACTACTGTCCTAGCTGCGATGGATAGTGATTTGGATTCTGAATACACACCTAATATTTCTAACCAATAAGACATGATAGAAGATTAGGTGCCTTCAATTGATCTCCTTTGGGGGGAATTTCAAAATTTGACAATTGATAGTCCTCCTATCCCAGCTGTGACGAATAGCGACTATAGGAATGCTAAATTAGCTATGGAAAGTGTTGTTAGCCCAGCTGTGATAGGTGATAATGATTCAGATACTTTTTTGGTTTAGTAAATCCATAGAGAAGGGGAGACTCTTCAAAATTGTGAGGCTTCTACATCACGAAGCCCAAATGTTGAAAATTCAGAAATAGATTCACATGAATTTGAATGGGATTCACTTTCAAATGAAACCATAGACTTGGATGTTGATGTTATTCAAGCCTATAATGCCCAACCTGATGTAGTTGATGAGCCTAGTGTAGGGCTAGAGGATTGGCCTCCTCGAATTGCCTTAGTGGACGATACTTCGTTAGGAAGGACAAACCCCGATTCGGGTGCTTTAGAAGGGAACTTGATAGATCTCGACTATATGATCACCAAAAATAACATCCACCACATTCACAATGTTGAACCAGTCATAAACCTGCCTATTATCAACCACCATTTAATTGATTAGTCTCAAATTTCACAAGAGCCACAACTATTGACTTTTCAGAATGACTATGAGATCGCATGTTACCTTAATGCCATTGAGCTAGTAGTGTCTTCCACTAATGAGCCAACTATGAGTATGACTGAGCCTGATATTAAGTACCTTAGTCTCAAAATAAAAGAATAAAAGAAAAAGAATAGGTGTTCTGATGGTGAAAACCACTTTGTGGTGGTGTCAGAACCGAAAATAGTAAAAAGAAAAGACGTATCCGAGGGTGAAAACCTCTTTGAGGCACCTAAGGATGACGTACTTAATAACTTGCCCGGTTATTTTCAGGACAGATCCTCACTGTTGATTGAACCAACAAAGCCAGTAAACTTGAACACAGAAGAAGCTCCTCAAATAGTTTATCTTGCTCAGTCTTTATCAGATGAAGAAACAAAGACATATGCACAATTCCTACAAAAGAAAAAAATCAATTTTGCATGGACATATTCAGACATGCTAGAGCTTGACACAAATCTTATAATGCATCACTTATCCATAGCTCCAAGGGTCAAACCAGTGAAACAAAGACTCAGAAAAATGCATCCACATGTAGCTCTCCTTGTCAAAGTGGAATTAGAAAAACTTTTGAGAGATGGATTTATCAGAACCATAGATTATATAGAATGGATCTCAAACATAGTACTTGTTTCTAAACATGATGGGTCCATTTGTGTATGTACAGATTTTAGAGACTTAAACAAAGCATGCCCAAAGGATGATTTTCCACCTCCAAATATTGATACAATAGTGGACATGACAGCGGGTTATGAAATATACTCTCTAATGGATGGATTTAGTGGATATAATTAGATTAAGATAGCACCTGAAGATCAAGAGAAAACATCATTCACTTGCGCATGGGGAACCTATTGTTGGAATGTCATGCCATTTGGATTAAAGAATGCAGGGGCTACCTATGAATGAGCTATGACAACTATATCTCATGACATGATGTATAAGAACATGGAAGATTATGTGGATGATACCTTGGCAAAATCAAGAAATAGGGATACACACCTTAAAGATTTGGAAGTGATTCTAGATCGAATGGAACAGTTTCAACTTAGGCTAAATCTGAAGAAATGTGCATTTGGTGTCACCTCAGGCAAACTTTTAGGATTTATCATTTCAGCAAAAGGCATAGAGGTTGATCCCGAAAAGGTCCAAGCAATTCTAGATATGCCACCTCAAAATATCAGTCAAATGAGAAGTCTTTAGGGACGTCTTCAATCAATTAGGAGGTTTATTTCTCAGCTTGTAGATAGAGCACAGCCTTTTAATAAAACATTGCATAAAGGATCCACATGTGTATGGAATGAGGATTGCCAAAAGAGCCTTGATCACATAAAACAATATTTGGTTAATCCTCCAATTTTGATGCCTCCTATTCCAAGGAAACCATTGATCCTATACATTTCAGGTACAGACACTTCCTTGGGGGCATTGTTGGCTCAGTTGGATGAAAATGGAAAAGAAAGGGCCATATACTATATAAGTCGTACCCTTGTGTCATATGAGGTCAATTACAATAACATTGAGAAAGCTTGTCTTGCTGTGGTGTTTGCTTCCCAAAAGTTGCGACATTACATGCTAGCTCATACTACACATTTAATTGCTAAGATTGATCCTCTAAAATATTTGCTTAGTAAGGCTGCTCTCACGGGTAGACTCGCTAAGTGCATGATGCTATTATCAGAATTTGACATAGAGTACATTGAAAGAAAGGCCATAAAGGGGTAGGCTATTGCAGACCAACTTGCTAATTTTCCAATTAAGGATAGCATGCCTATACAAGTTGAATTTTCTAATGAACATATATTACATGTCACATCTCGCACCTGGAAAATGTTCTTTGATGGCTCTAATATGAAAAATGGGTCAGGTGCAGGGATATTGTTTGTTTCTCCACATGGATATACTATACCAATGTCTTACAAATTACTCTTTCCATGTACAAACAATATAGCAAAATATGAAGCATTAACAAATGGATTAAAGATGGCTATAGAATGGAATATCACTGAGTTGCATATTTTTGGGGATTCACAATTGATAATCAATCAAGTCAATGAAGAGTATCAAACCAAACATGACAAATTAATACCCTATAAGAAGATGGTTGATTCTTTGAGATGCTATTTCACTTTTGTGACATTTCATCAAATCCCTAGGACAAACAACAAGGCTGCAGATGCTATGGCTACATTAGCTTCCCTTTTGCAATTGGAGCAGCATGAGTCTTGATTTGAGAACCTGGTGGAAGAACTACATTACCCTATCTTTGATTCACCTGAAATTCAAGTCATTTGTACCCTTGTCACACATGAGTCCTCCCGATATAGTGCTATCTATTCATATCTTCATGATAGCATCATCCCTGACACTTTCAACTGTTCTGAATGCAGAAATCTCATCCGCAATGCCTCTCACCACACCCTCATTTTTGGTGATCTATATAGGAGGGGTTTTGATGGGATGCTTCTTAGGTGCTTGGAAAAGGAGGAATCCAACCAAGCATTAGTTGACATTCATGAGGGCATTTGTGGTGGACATTCTAATGATCTTGCCATGGCCTGTCAATTGCTTAGGATGGGGTATTACTGGCCCACAATGCAAGCAGATGCAGTAGCTTTCTCTAAGTCTTGTGAGAAATGTCAAAAACATGGAAACCTGATTCATGCTCCAGGTAGGGAGCTAATTCCTTATGTTTCTCATTGGCCATTTCAGCATTGGACCTTTGACCTTGTTGGGCAAATTCACCCCAACTCATCAGGTGGACATAAGTTTATTATCATAGCCACTGATTATTTCACAAAGTGGGTAGAGGCAGTACCTCTTTCTGTTGCCTCGGGAAAGACTATTTCACTCTTTATTCTAAATCACATTATTTTCCAATTTGGAGTGCCATCTGAGATCATTACTGATAATGGAGGACAATTCAAGAATAAAGACCTCAAGCATCTATGCAAAAAGTTTAAAATCAAGCAACATTGGTCCTCTATTTACTTTCCACAGGGAAATGAACAAGCAAAAACCTCTAATAAAAGCATTCTCAAGATTCTTCATAGGACAGTACACAAGAATGGTATGGATTGGCACTTGCAAATCAATCCAACACTATGGGCTTACAAGACAAGTATTCCCACACCTATAGGAGCTACTCCTTTTGCCCTTACCTATGGTGCTGAAGTAGTATTGCCTTTAGAAGTAGAGATCCCTTCACTCAGAGTCTCTCTCAAAGGTTTGATTACAAATGAGGATTATTGTGCCATGAGGTTATAGGAACTAGAACTTCTAGATGAAAAGCATAAAGCCTCCTTTGATCATATGAGAGTATATCAGAAGCATATGTCCAAGACATTCAACAAGAAGGTTCGGCCTAGAGAGTTTCAAGTAGGTGATCTCATTTTGCGAGAGAACCCTAAAAATCAACAGAACAAAGAACAAAAGGGGAAGTTTGAACCTAATTGGCTTGGGCCATATGTCATCACTGCTACTTTTGGTATAGGTGCTTATTTGTTATCTGATGAGAATGGGGAATAGCTCCCTGATCCCATTAATGTGTTGCACCTAAAGAAGTTCTATCTATGATGCCCATTCTGTCTGGGGGCATCCTTTGTACATATCTTATTGGTCCTAAAAAATACCAAAAAAATTGATATATGATGCTGAAAAATCCTAAAAAGCATAAAAAGTCCTAAAAAAATACAAACAAAATCAAAAAATTCAAAAATTCAAAAAAAAAAATATAGAAAAAGTGCCTTGGTGAAAACTTGGAAATAGGTGCCTTGGTAGCAAAAATACAAAAAAATTGAAAAATCAAAAAAATCTCCAACTAGTGAAAACCTAGAAACAGACGCTACTTGAGGCCTTTGCACTCCTATTTGTTAGAATACATCCTCGACACTGAGCCTTTCTCCATCATGTCTTGACCTTATTTGGTGTAGTCTAGAATTGGTCTTTATCTTTGTCTAGGGGGCATAACTCTTAGCATAGGTCCTTTGGGTGCATTTGTCTCTTAGGGCATTCCACAATAGGTGTTTTTCAACACCACCCCAAACAGTGTTTTTCAACACTACCCTTGCGTTGTGTGTTTCTTAACACTTATCAGATGTCTTACCCAATAGGCTAAGTATGATGTGATATTTCTCATTGATAGCTGTGATAACCAGAGTCTGACTCTATGACCAACACACATGCACTTAGACAATCAACTCGCTTGAGATATGTTGACTTTATTTTTCTTTGTGTGCTATCTATGAGGATTTCTTTGATGAGTGGTCTCTCCCTGAGAAGTTTTTGATGATGCATAGCTAGAAGACTAAGGGTATGAGAACATGTTTTCTTTCTTTATCTGCTTATGGGTATATTTTGTTGATCCTAACTATCATGAGCATTTATGTTGGTCTTATTTGACACTATAGATTGACAAGGTATTATCCTTGATTGTTTTGTGAGTGCATGCTTCTAGTTATCCTGACTTTCATGTGTCTTGATACAAGCATAATCTCGCCATATCAAACTCAGGTAATCTCACTGCATTAGTCATCTTGACCTCCATGTCTTTGATGCCTAGGTGGGATTTCCACATTTCTATCTGATAAAGATCATATTCATATCCACATAGTTATGCTAGTGTGCATTGTATGATCTTACGACGCTACCAATAATGCTCGATGATGATAATTAGATGTCTATAGGTGTTGTGACCTTGCAAGTCAACCACTTTCATAGTAGCTTGCATTCTTAGGTTCATCATAGTTTAATTTTTGCATCTTGCATATGGAGAGAGCTCTCCTTTTTATCATCTACGGACTAGTTGGTCAACTGTGCTCATTTTCTGATTCTTCTTGATCATATCTTTCATTTCTAGTCTTTCATATCACATCATTTTCTATCCATTTTTGGACTCAAAATCAAAATCTGAGTCGCGTTTCCATGTTTTCTCATTCTTCTACGCAGTTGACTGACCTTTTGAGGCATAATTCTTTGATCTTTGATGGAATTTCTTCATTTCCATGTCTTCCAAACTTCTAGTCTTTCATTCACCCCTTTCGCTTCCTCTCTCTGAGGTTTGACTTAATCTTTATCCTATATCTTTTTCAGTCAAACCTCGTCAACCTAGGGCATATCTTCATTATTTCATGGTTATCCTATCATGCTCCATCCTTCGATTATGATTTATTGTGACTTGATCAGGTTTATCAATTTGTTGTTCTCCTCTATCTAATTTCAAATTCAATTCTAAGGGGGTAGTACCTATCAGCTTTAATCTTTGATTCAGCTTTATCATTCAGCTCAGCTTGAGATTCTTATTTTTAGACTTGATTATCACCTAGCAGCGACGTTGGTGATTTTATCTTTCAATTTTTATCTCCTATTTTTTAGACTTGATTATTGCCTAGCAGCGACGGTGATAGTTTTGTCTAAGGCTTGATTTGCACCTAGCAGCAACGGTGTTGGTCTTGTCTTTTAGCTTATGCTTATGCTTGTCCCGATGTGTTCCCATCCATCGAACACACATCTAGGTTGTTTTGTGATCCCAAATTGATCTCACATTTCAATTCTTCTTTGACTACATGTGTTCCCGAAATGATCACACATTAGTCAAAGAGGGGCAAATGTATGCACCCTAAAATGGTCACCTAGACTTTGGGCCCCCATTCAACAATTTATCAAATCATTGAATCAATATTTTCAAATATCAATAATATTAATTATATCAATTTCCTTGATCAAATCATAATCAATTCAATATTTCCTAAGGTTTGAGCCTTATTTAATTTAAAAGAGAAAAAAAAAAATCTTATTTAATTAAGAGAACATGCTCCTTTTTAATTAATTAAAAATCTCTTTTAATTAAATAATAAAATCACTTTATCCTAAGCCTTTATTTAATTAAAAAGAATTTCCTCCCCTTTTAATAAATAAAAAATTCCCACTTTTCTTCTTATCCTAAGTTGCACAAATAAAGCATCATTCTTACTTTATAAAAAGAGAAAAAAGCACTTTTTGTCTCATATGGACACAAAAGTCAACTCCCATTTTCTCATTGCAGGAGATTTGTGTCCAAGGATCAAGCTTCCATTTTTCTCCACCATTGATTAAGTCTTTTGCCTCTTAATCTCAATGGTCCATTTCACCTCATTTCTTATAAAAGGAGGGCTCTCTTCTTCATTTGGCATCTTGGAATTTTATGACATTGTTATGTTGCAGGTTTTCTAGCTTACTTTGAAGACTCCTTTGAAGACATTGAAGACTTGCTTCCTTTCATTTGCTTTCATCATTTAGTTGCACATTTCATTTGATTAATTTTCATATCATGGCATTTTAGAGTAATTTTCCTTTTATGCAATAGATTTAGTTCACATAGCTTAATAGGAGGATTTGTAACACTTGTATTTTCCTTTCATAGCATAGCTTGCATCTTTCATTCTCATAGATTGGTTTGCATTGCATTGCATCCATATTGATTTCATTGGAGATATTGGCATTTTTGCCCTTGTCTTTGATTTGGAATCTCTCATTGTGTGGTTGACTAGCAAGGTCATGAGTTTATAGCTCTAGCTAAGAGCAATTTTACAAATCTTACAACTCCATACATAAAGAGCTATGAACCACTTTGTGAGGCCTCACCTTTGAGCAACCTTGCATGTAATGGTTCATAGAAGTGTGGTCACATTTTCACCATACACATAACAAGTTGAAAATGAAGAAGTTTGGGCCATGTAAGATACTGAAGAAGCATGATTCAGGAAATGCCTATGAGATAGAATTTTCTACTGAGCTAAATATTTCACCAATATTTAACATTTCAAATTTGACAGAGTATCATGAGGGAGGTGTTGAAGATGAGATCACAGCACCACAGTGGAGTATTCCAGCAACTAGTTCAGCTACCAAGGAGATTGAAGACATACTAGATAGTCATGTTGGCAGAAGCACAAGGAACAGGACATATGAAGAATATCTAGTCAAATAGAAAGGATGACCTATTGAAGATTCATCATGGCTAACAAAGGATGAGGTTAACCATCTTGGTTTTCCTCTTCACACCTGAGTCATGATAGGGTCACTTCTCAAATTACCCTGGGTGTCTGATGCAGGAGCATCCTGGGTGTAAGAGTAATCTTGCATCACCCAAAAATATTTCTAGTTTCTTTTCAATAAGGGCTATCTTGTGCAGAGCTGCTATTTTTGGAAAGTTATTATTTTTAGTAAGTTTTTCATTCGAGCTCAAAATGGTCTATTTTCTTCTCTGGAGGTTCATTTTTGTCATATTATCCTGCCAATAAAGTTTCATTGCCAGATCAAGTTTAGTTTTGAAGTTATTGAAAAATTTTGGTAGTAGCAGGAGGGTACAGAAACTTTGAACTCAGTTTTTAAGGCTTTAGAGGCTCCGGATGAGATTGAAACTTTGGTTGAATGAAGGTTTCTTGGTTTAGGTGTAGTAGAGCACTTTGTCCCCTTTCCGAAATGGGATCATAATAGTCAATCAGGTCAACGGGTGATGACTTACAGTCTTCGGAAGTTTGATCACCTAAAATGGTGAAAAATATTTTTTTTTCAAAATTTATGTTTGGGTTTCAAAAGTTGTTTTGAGATGACTATGATGTAATAAAATGAAAAATAAAATAATTCTAAGTTTGGTTGGCCTTTATGCCTAAATTTTTGGAACCTTCCCAGGTGGTGGAAAATTACCTATATAAGGAAGGCTATAGTGTTGTCTTAGGAGTTCGGAGCAGTTCTGGGTAGATCTAGGTAATAATTTGAGGCTTTGTCCTATAGAATATTGTAAGGGAAAATGCCCATGTGGCTTTGCATATTGTAATTCTAAAATTTATAATTCCACATTTGTGGAGATAATAAGAAGCCCATTTTTTGTTCTTGCAAATTGTTGTTGTTTCTCTATTTCTATTATGTGCTTGTGGTATTAAGGGGAGCACCCTTCATCAACAGGCCATTCTTCATTGTCATCATTGAATTTGTGTTCTAGTTTCACATTCTTCCACATGGATAACACATATTACTTATACATATTTCTCCTCTATTTTAGCTTTTTTCTCTTTTGAATCTCTTCTCTTGGTTGGCCTCTTCTTTCTTGATGCACTAGAAACCTTCATTTGAGAAATTTTATTTTCAAATATTCTTACGAGTAATGGCATCTGTGAACTATGTTTCTGCAGATTCCCTTGCACTAGTTCCCCATGATTTTGGTATCAATGTTGTGAGTATTAAGTTTACCAAATCTTTAAGCAATCTAATTATTACAGTTGTAGACACCTAAAATTATCCTAACAATTATCCTTATTCTAGTCAATTAAATTGGTATTTATTATTTATTTAATAATTAACCTTATTCTACCTTTTATTAAATAAATTCACATTTATTTAATTACACTCCTATTTATCCCTTATCCTTGATTAAATAAATTTACATTTATTTAATTTTATCTCATTACCTTATCCTTGATTAAATACATTTACATTTATTTAATCACATTTCCCCTCATCCTAATCCTCCACTTAATTAAGTAAATGACAGTTTATTTAATTAATCCCCTTTTATCCCACTTAGAATTAAATATTACATTTAATTCTATTTGAGCACATGGCACCTAACTTTAACCCTCACCTAACCTAACTTTCCTAACCTAACCCATCATTCTAACCCAAGTCAACCCACTTTCCCACTAATTAATCCTAATCTTCCACCTTATCTCATCCTAATCATTTGCACAACCTTAATTTAAGGATTAAGAAATCCTAACCCAAACTCAAGTCACATGTGACTCTTACACACTCTTACACACTTGTCTCCCATAGGTCATTCACATGTCACTTTCCGAGCCTTGGTTCTCTCTTTCTCTTCCACCTTTTGACCCATGTCATTTTCTAAATTTGTTCACACGTGTGAGTAACCTTGGTTCTCCGATCCTCTTACAACCCTTAACCTTTGTCATTGAGCCATCACTTTCTCAAGTTGCTCACACATGTGTGAGCAACTTTGGCTCTCTTACACCCTCTTACACTTTTTCATGGACATGTCACTTTCAAAGGTCTCTCACACATGTGTGAGAATATTTCCCCCTTTTAATGGTCAAACCATAATCCACATGTCATCTACTTGGCCTCCACCTCATGGCCACCTCATTAATCCTGAAGAATCCTAGCCCTTCATCCAACTTTGAATCCAAACCATCCATTTCCCTCAAATTCCTATAAATTGAGAGACTTTCTCCTCATTCAACAAGCCTTTTTCATACATTGCCATGTTGCAGGATTTGTGAACAACCACATTCCACCCATCTTCAACAAATCAAACATCTCTTCATTTTTGGAGGTTTTGATGTTGTATTGAGTAGATTAAGGTTATTTTACATTTTTATTTCTTCTAATGTACATGATTATTTCCATATTTTTTGAGGTTTTCATAGATATGTAGGAATAGACTTAGTTAGTTTAAGTTTGTTATTTTATGTCATTTTTATGCAATACAATAGTACCTTGTGTGTGTCCTTTAATTCATCCAATCTATCAAGTTTTATTTTACACACCAACAGTATAACTCACCATTTACTATCCCGATAGAGCTATATATTCTTGATCATTGGTATAGGTGATACCACTTCACCCATCAGTCGTTGGTGCGACTTTCATTTTTTTATTCTAAAATGAAAAGCTATACTGCTTAATTCATAGGCATGAATCTCCTCGATAACTCTTTTGATCATCATTATATTCCATCAACATAAGTCATCCTGATGACCTTGTTGAGTATTGGGATAACTCAAAATTAGTTCCTTCGCTATGTAAAGTCCCTCTGATAGGTTCATCATTGTATGCTTCCCTGATGTTCTCATAGCATTTGATTTCTATAACTTACTCTGACCTCTTCACGGTCCTTTTGTTCTTAATATTCTTCATCACCATAGGATATCCCAACAATGTCATCGGGGATTGGCATAAATCCATGGTACCTTCTTTGATGCTTTTAGTTACTCTAATGGAATCCATCAATGTTAGTTCTTCCAATACCCCCTTCTCCTTAGTAACTCTATCAGCATATGTTTTACTAACAATACCATCGGGTATCAAGGTGACTTGAAAAAGGTTTCACCATAGTGTATTGATATATCAATATTCTCATCGGTGTGACTCCCATCGATGTCTTCATTCCTTCTCATCGGTATAAGTCATGATGATGCATCTATATAACAACCATTGAATTTGTGTCATTGTAGGTTAAATACCAACCTCTTCATCAAGTGTCAAAGGAACTTTGAAATACTTATCCCGATCACTCAAGCTATACTAATGAGATGGATCATTCTCTTTTGGACTTCTTATCAACATAGCTCTTAATGATATGCATCCTTCCTTTGTAGATGAATTACACAACAAACTATATTTCTATTATCATACACTTAATAATGCACAAAATAAATCATGCAAATATTATGAAGAATATTGGTTTGATCTTATGGAATTAAGAGCTTGATCTTTTAACATACACTACATACTCCAAATAGATCAAGTATAAATTCCAAACAATCCTTTTCTACATATGATTAAATGATCTTTCTTCAACATAATAAAAATATGAATGCAGATGATCAAATGATCCTTTCTTTATCATGAACCTATAAATGTGTGTTGTCAAATGATCCATTCTCTGTTATAGAAATCTAAAATAAAAATGCATATGAACATAAAAATGAAAATAAAAAGAACAAGTTCCATGCCTGCAATCCAAAGATAGACGTCCAACTGAATTGAAATGCAGTAGAGAATGCTATGCAAATCCTTCTCTCAATTGAAGAGAATAAAGCTTTAATAGAAAATGGCAATCACAAAATATGAAATCTCTACCATCAACTTGTTTAAAAAGAGTAAAAATCCAAAACCCCCCAATCAAGAAAAGAATGCTCCCTAAATAAATGAGCCACAAGAAGAAAAAAGGGTCAAAGTCTCAGGAGTAACTCTGTGTCCATGGTGGAAAGAGGAGCTCCTCTTGCCACCTCACCTAACCTCCCTCCATAATTCAAATGTGAGCCAAAAGTTGATAATAAGAATTGGTAACAATGAAGCATCGTGAATGCTGCTATCGGGTGGACTCATGTCAATAAGTCTCTTCCTTAGTGATTTTCTTTCTTTATTAGTATATGTTATCAGGACCATTCATGGATGGAAATTGACCATTTAACACATGCATCAAAACTAGTTTTTGGGAGTTGGAACTATGAGAGAATTCTCGATCATATAGGTGTTGCACATGTTTATAGAGTGAAGTTTTCTTCTTGGCCCAAAATCTGGAACTCCAAATTTTGCAAAAATTATGGGTCCAATAGTGGGTCCTTTAGATGAAATATTCCCCATGTGGGCATAGCGAGAATCCATTTATCTTTGGTAGAAGCAAACCGAGTGTTGAAAAATCATTACATACATTGGTTCAAAAATCACATCACAACCCTGGTTGGCAGTGATTATCCCCAAAACTTACATTTTCCTCTGTCAAAAATATTATTTTCATCACTCAACAATAGCGTCAATCTGAAAATGGTACTAAGATATGTTTGATAAAGCATGTTGATATCTTTCCTTAAGATACTATGCCCAGTATTATTAAATATCTCAAAACCAGGTCTAAAAATACCCATGCTTCTTTCATGACTATAAAAACTAGATTGGTCAGTTATGAACTTGCTTATACATTGAATTATGTGTTTCAAGTTTTGCCTATGAATTTTTAAGAATTATTTGAGTGTTGGAAGAAATTCCAAAGTACAAGAAAAGGAAGTACAAATGCAGAAGGAACATTGAAATTTTGATCATTATTATTCAAAGCTGATATACAAGTACAAAATAGTGCATTTTATTGCCTTATTATTCAGAATTATTTTACAAAGGTACAATGATGTTCAAATTTCAATGATACATATTTAATACAATGCATTCAGATCCACACAAGTCATGGAAACTTATAAAACATCATCTAAATAAACACATTGTAAAATAGAAAATAAAGAAGAAGGAGAGGTAAAGCCTCCATTGCCTGAATAAGAGGCTGGTTATTTGAGCTTTGATGAAGACTCAGGCCCACGTCTCCAATTTTTATTAGACCTACAAAGATGAAATGAGAAGGGTTGGTTCAGAGAGAGCTAAGCAATGGAGCTTTTCCTAAACATTTTTTTTGTACTTTATGTCCTACAATCTGCTTATGTGTATAAGGCATTAAAAGATGCAAGAAAGAAGAGGAGAGAGGGAAAATAAACACTTATGTTTTTTCTAATGTTGTTTGCTTTGTGTGCAAATATAGTATGAAGACCAAGTAGGTTTTTGAAGGGACACACATATACTACAGGTGTGAAACTTTCCAACTGAAGTCATGTGGAGGCGAAGATTAATTAAGGAGACTATAAAGGGGGCATACATATTAAGTATGGGACCTTTGAGTTGAATTAATAGTGTAAAATTATTATTTTTTGCAAGAAGAATCAATTTGCTATAGGAAGAAGCTACATTTCAATATAATTTTAGATTACTGCAAGAAGGAGTTTTCTACAGGAGGTCTATGTTTCTACATAATTTCATGTTGTTGTGACTACAATCTCCTACGAGAGGCTATGATCAAAGTCCCCACGCAGGGGTTGTGACCACATTATCTTGCAAGAGGCTATAACCATAGTCCCATGTAGGGCTACGGACACAGTCTCCCACGAGGGGTTGTGGCTCTTTTTTTGAATTTTTTATTTTTTTATTAAAAAGTCCAAAACCTTCTTTTTTTAATTTGATTTTTTTAAAATGTAACTTATTTTAATAAGTGTTTAATAATTTTATTCTTTTTTTTATTTTGTAGGATCTTAGCCCCTGGTCATATGGGCAACCAGGGGCTCTGCTAAAACTTTAGCCCCCTCTTTCCATGTCTGTGGTATCATGGGGCCCAGGGGCTAAACTTCAAGGGGCTTAATTTAAGCCTCTTTCATCCTTGCAACCCATAAAGGAGCTACTTCACGAAAACATTGATAACTTTTGCATACAAGCTCCAATTTTGACGATTCAAAAAGTGTTAGAAAGCTGATTCAGCCCTCTATCCAGATCTATAAACCATTTTATCAAATTTTTGATAACAAATTAGGTGCACACATTCAAATTCAGCCCTTCTTTTCAACTTCAAATGCTCATAACTTGGGCATAAAAAGCCATTTTTCATCAATTTTTTAAAAAAAAATCATCATAAAAATGCAAGGAATCTGATTTTTTAATAATTGTTAGCCTTAGACATTCTTTTTGAAGTGTTTTTCACACATTTTCAATTTTGGGCTTAAAATTAACCTTCACATTTGGGTTTGGAATTAAAAAGAACAAGTGTCTTTTAAACCCTAGGGTCACGTACATATTCTCTCCTCTTGCACCTTCAGGTGATCTTGAGTGCACAATAAATATGTGGTCTTGTTTTATTTTCAAGAGGCCTTCTTGGGGATTTGATCACCTCAAGGGATGACCTCAACTCCCATGTCTCAGCAGAGTACAAATAGCAGGAGGTGAATCCAAAGACACCTATCTTGGAAGTAGAATCTTGTCACTCTTGGCTAAGCCCCAAAGAACTTTATACCTTTGGAAAGTGAAGGTGGAGATTTTAGTTATCATCTCCTCCTGGTTGTGTGGCATCATTCTCTTTCATCTACAAATTTGTGCCTCATGTAACTTGTGTATATCAAGGACATCCCCTAGTTGAGCTTGTATATCCTAGTTGAAGCCTCAATAGGATTTTTGGTGTGTTTAATGTGCTTGAATGTTTAAAACCTTCCCCATTGCAGCCAAAAGGGGACACACCATCCAAATTAAGCCTTAACAATTGTGCTTGTCTATAATTTCATTTGTTTTCTTTACATTTTAAAATCAAAAAATCCAAAAACAATCATAACATTTCAAAAATCTAAAAAAAGCATAAACTTTCAAATCCAAAAACTTCAAAAACCAAAAAAAAAAAAAGTTTGAAAACCCAAAAACACTACAAAACTCAAAAAAATCAAAAATTCTTTCAAAAACAATAAAAACATTTTGTTAAGTTAGTTGTCTTTAGTCAAGCTTTCCACATCATCTCCACATCACTTCTTTCATCTATCAAATTCATCACCTTCTCCATACTTCTTATCCTAATCACCTTCTTAATTATTCCTCCAATCATAATCTCTCCTAATCATCCATAACACCCTTAGTCATCTTCTTAATCCAATTCAATCATCCTTAATCATTCCTACATATCCTAATCATTCTTCATGTTCATCTCTTAAACATCTTAAGAATCTTCCTTCTTAATCATTCTAATCATCCTAATCAATTCTTCCAATTCATTCCTATTCTATTATAATCATCCTAACCACTTATTATTATCATCCTAATCATTCTTCTAAGTCATCTTTATCATTCTTCTTAATCATTCTAATCATTATTCTAATCTAATTATCATTCTAAGTCATCTTTACCCTCTTCCTAATCATTCAATCAAGGTCCTAATCTTCATCTCGGTCATCCTTCTAATCTAATCACATCATTACCTTTCTAATCTAATCCCCTTGTCAACTTCATTCCAATTGAATCCTAATTCAATCTATTTATCCTCTTCATCTAAATCAATCACCCATTTATCCATTCCATTGTCTTCCAATATCCCTCATTTATCTTGTAAATTCATTTCATTCTAAATTTCCATCTCTATCCACATCACCTTCTCATCCAAATTTTCATAAAATCTTCTACTTTGAACTTAGGAGAAAAATCATCATTTGGAATTTAATCAAATCTTGTCTTGATTGACCCATATCCAAGCATAATCAAGACTAATCTAATCAAATTTCATCTTTCATTCCTTAATCAATCTTATGTTGAAAGATTTTAATCAAAAGTGTTACATAGACCCTCATCATTAGCAAACACATCTAATCAAATTATTGCTTTGAGAACATCAGTCTATCTCAAGTAACTAATTCCATTAATCCTATCCTATTTTTCTTTTGATCACAAGTCCATCTCCAAGTAGAATAAGATCATCATCCAAATCAATCATTTGTCTCAAACCTTTAAATCCAAAATTAAATCAAATCAATCAAATCCTTGAGGCCCTGCCCTCACAATCAATCAAATTCATAATCCAATCAACTCTAATCTTTGAGGCCTTACCCTCTTAAACAAAACAAATCCAATTAATCAAATCCTTGAGGCCCCTCCCTCACAATCAATCAAATCAAATCAAATCAATCAAATCCTTGAGGCCATGCCCTCACAATCAATCAAATCCTTGAGGCCATACCCTCACAATCAATCAAATCCATAATCCAATCAACTCTAATCTCTGAGGCACTACCCTCTGAATCAATCCAATCAAATCAAATCAAAGTCCTTGAGGCCTTGCTCTCTCAAATAAAAAACAAATTCCAACCTTTCTCCTAGTCCTAAGTTCATATTTCAAATATCTCACGTCATCTACTCCTAATTTAAATCTTCATCCATGTCTTCTTCTAATCAAAATCCAAGCCTTCATTCCAACATCATGGATAAATATTTGCTTCACAAAAATCCAATCTCACATTCATCCAACTCACACATTCACCAAAACAATCCAACTCCCACTTACCAAGACCATCACATATCCCTATCTATTCCACCTCAACATGCCATATCCAATCCCAATACATCTCACATTTCTTCTCCTTCCTCTACCTTTGATAAGGGAAATCCATCTAATCCTCCCACATTTACCCAAATCCATCATCCTCATCTCTCATCCAAAACCATTCTTTTCTTTGCATGGATCGACGAGATAACAGTGAAGTATAGATCCCCACCTCTAAATCAAGTTACCCAATCTCCACAAGCCATGCACTTGCCATCATTCCCTCTAAGTCAAGACCCACCAAAATATTATAAGTCTCATTATTCCTTCATACCTCAATAAACTCAATTTGGAGCTTCCACCACCCTCTCAAGTCCAAACATGTCAAGACCTTGTTCCAAAGCATGCTACTATGGATTCTTCTCCTCCTCTAGATCTTAGCATCTCTCCATCTCATGCTTCCAGTCCATCTCAAGATCCATTTATCCCTCTTAATCCACTTCATGATCCAATTCCTAATCAAGATAAATACATCCTTATTATCCCATCCATTAATGACTCCCCTTCATCTCATGAATCCATCTCCTCTACCCCATCCAATGGTCACCTTCCATGTCAAACCTTAACATCCACTTAACCTCCACTTCATGAAGATATTCCTCCTCTCCCATACACTCATTCCCCTCCATGTCAATATCAAATCACTCCATCTCATGATTCCCTCCCCTCCATTCCATTGGATGCTCTTCTTCCCTCTCAAGATCCCATTATCCCATCTACTCTGCCACATGATCCTCTTTAAATTCAAGATCAAAGTACCCTGTTATCTCCCTGTCATGGTCCAATGCCATCTCAGTATCCTCTTATCCCTCATAATTCATCTAATGATCCTATTATCTCCCATAATCCCCCTCATGATCCTAATCCTCCATGAAATCCTATCTCACATATCGAATCCATTCATGAACCCCCTACACCTGGATTTGCATCTTGTGTTGCAACTACTAAGTATCCCATTGAAAAAATAATATCTCAAGATGTTGGTACACCTTTTGCTCCTTCCAAATCCAAAATTCCTCCATCCAAATATAAACTTCAATATTCCCATCACTCATATTCCAAATCCCAGTTGGGCTCTTATGTCCAAACCTCCACCCCCCCACCCTCCAAATCCATTTTGGGCCCCTATGTCCCAAGTTCCCTCCCTTCCTCAAACACCTCCATTTTGGGACCTTATGTTCCCAAACCTAATCCTTCATCCCTTCCATCTATTTTAGGTCCTTACATCCATCCCTCCACCATATCCAAATTCACCTCCCATCCCTAAGAAAGATCCACAAAGGCACACATCCTGGAATTCCTTCCAACATTCATCCTTCGCAATTCCATCCATAAACTCTTTAAACCATTCATCATGATGTACCCATACCATGTCTAATGGAAGCAAGTTGGATGACAAAGTTAAAAAATAAAAAATAAAAAAGATGCATCAAGCCACAAATCCACACAAAGAAATCGAAGGATCAACATGTCCCATATAAAAGACATGTTCAAGAAAAGAAAAATATGATCAGAAAGGATGAAAATTTCAAAAGCCCACAAAGGCCTCAAAATGAAAAATGAAAAATCATGTGGATTCCAAAGCTACTCAATGCCCAAATGCATCTCAATTAAAAATCCAAATTGGCATCCAATCTTGCTAATCCAAAAGCTTCCTCCTAAATCATCCCTCTAAAAATCCTCTACTTTCCAACTCTGTTACCTCCTTTATTTATTTTTGGTCCTTATATCCCAAATCCACCTTCTTCTTTTTTTCCTCCATTTCCTCCAAAATCTCATCCTCCACCTCTCCACCACCCTTCAAGTTGTGTGCCAGTGGTGATCTTTTCATCTCTCCCATCCATTTAAGTACAAGTCTTCCATCCTCCCATTTATTATTCCCCAATTCTTCCATACTCATCCACTCCTTTCCTCCAATCTTTTTCATAAGTCCTCATTCTCCTTCCCCTATTCCATTTCCTCTACCATCTAACCATCCTACCAACATCTATGAGAACATATCCAAAATGCCTTGATAAAAAACACATAGCACAATATCACAACACTTGATGCTTGATTCCTTCCCTCAATCTCACTATCACATATATATTATCTTCTAAAGTTCACCTCTTCCATCCATTCACTTATCCTCATCCCCTTGTACCCTACACTTGGGGGAAAGCTCCATTCATCCTATGCTACCATATATGTCTTCCATCTTTCATATCCATCATCCATCATCATCCTTTCTTATCTTTGATCTTGACTATCCTATTTGTATGCACCCAAAAATGGTCGCCTAGACTTTGGGCCCCATTTATTTGATTTATCAATCCTGAATCATTTTGATCATTAATCAATATTTTCAACATTATCAATTTCTTAATCAAATCTTAATTTCGATCATATATTGAATTTTTATCTTTGGGCTAACTATTTATCCTAAGTCTTTATTTGATTAAAAGGAATATTTCCTCCCTTTTTAATAAATAAAAAGCCCCCACTTTTCCTCTTATCCTAAGTTGCACAAATAAAGCATTATTCCTATTTTATAAAAAGGAAAAAAACACTTTTTGTCTCACATGAGGCTCAAAAGTCAACACTTCACTCTCATTGGAGGATGTTTGTGCACATGGATTGCTCCTCTTTCAACCTCCACCGCTGATTGAGATCTTTTGCCTCTTAATCTCCATGGTCCATTCCTTTTCATTTCTTATAAAAGGAGAGCTCTCTCCTTCATTTGCATATCCTCGTTTTATGCTATTGTTATGCTGCAGGTTTTGGAGCTCTCTTTGAAGACACTCAAGCTTTGAAGCCTTGACATTCTTAGTTGCATTTCATAATAGTTTTGCTTTCATAGTTGCATTCATGGCATTCTTAGTGTAGATTTCCTTTTATGCAATCTCACATAGTCTAAATAGGAAGGATTTGTAATCCATTGCTATTTCCTTTCATAGATTAGTTGCATTGTACTTCCATTTTCATAGCATAGCTTGCACATTTGCATCTTCATCTTAGTTGCATTGCATTGCATTTCATATTGGATTCTTGGAGATATTGGCATTGTTGCCCTTGTCTTCATTGTGAATCTCTCATTGTATGGTTGACTAGCAAGGTCACTTTCTTATAGCTCTAGCTGAGAGCAAAACTCATAGTCCCTTGCAACTCCATGCATAGAGAGCTATGAGCCGCTTTGTGAGGCCTCACTCTTGAGTAACCTTACATGTAATGGTTCATAGAAGTGCATATTTTAGTGTGTACATTTCTGGCACCCACCGTGGGGCAGAGTAGATAGCTTTGTCCTTTTATTTGATGCATTTTTTATCATTTTCGGATTAATTTTCAGAAAAATCTGCGTCTCTAGTTTTTTGTCTCAGATTATCGCGCGACACTTCTCAGAAATATCGCGCGATATACTTCTTGTCTTGGCGCGATACTTCGCTCGGAAAAAGTATCGCACGAATATATCGAAGTCTATCGCCTAGCATAGGGCGAAGTATCGCCTGGCATCGTGCGAAGTATCGCTCGACTGGGGAAGTATCGCCCGACTATAGGAAACTGTATCGCGCGATACTGTTGGAGACTGAGAAACATCGCCTGGTCTGGCAGAGACTTGCGCTTTCAGTTTTTTTGTCCGAATTCGACTATTTTAGCTTGCTATTTTGTTTTACTTTGTTTAAATAGGTCTAACCTGCATTTTTTAGCTTGAATCCATTAGATTATTGCACATTTACATTTGGATTTTGATTTTGCTAACATTGTGGGCCTAACAAGTTGTGTTTGTAGGTGCTCTCCTTTGCTTAAAAATTGCTAAAAACGCATGTCAAAGAGGGCTACTAACAGTTTTTGCAGGGCTGCCCAAGCATAAAAACAAAAAAAAAAATTCCATTTCTTGCTTATTGTTATTTTCCTTTCATTTGTGGCATTCACTAATTGTATTAAGAATCTTAATACCTTGTGAAAGGGATTTTGAGGTGGTAGGAGAAGTATGCTCTTCACCTTTAGGTGAATCAGAAAATCTTGACCCATCTTAAGGTTTTGGAAGCAAGGGGGTAATTGATCTCTTTGCTAGGTGTGTTTGGGAAAGATTCTTGAGATAGGGGAGTATGCTCTTCACCCTTGTGGTGAATCAAAAACCTTGAACCTCAAGATTTGATCCATTTTGTTTAGTTTAGGAATCCTTTAGAGGGCCTGCTCTTGAGCAATCAAGAGGAACGACTCAAGTGGGGACAACCTTGTCATCATTTTCCTTGGTGGCAAGTGATTCCAACTCACTATAATCTCAAGGCTATCAAGGACACCAAAAACCTTGATAGACATAACACTTGTCTTCGTTTGATGTGAGTAGCTCATGGGATTGCGACCATGAGGAAAACATTGAACAAGAATGCTTAAGGTACTCTTGAGGCCGTGAGGTCCTAGTCCTTTATGAGGAGCAAGAGGGGTGTTGTGAACGGAAATCCTTATTAAGAACCATTAGATAGAAGCCACCCTTTTTTAGCCGCTTATCTTCTTAGTGCAAGGATTGATCCAAGTGGTTTACCCGGATCACCTTAAGATACTCACCATATGTGTCCCTTTGGTTGTGTCATTTTGACATTTCCATGACAAAGCCAATATCTCTTGTGGGCAACCACTTGGTGTGAGGCAAGGGGGCATCAAGTTGTGGGCTAAGTTGGTAAGTATTGAGCCTTGTCTTGTAGGTAGTAATTGCTTGAATTGTCTTCGATTGTGTGATACCAGTGTAAACGTTTTCAACATGCAAACAATTGGTAGCATTCATAGGGTGCTTTTTCAATTTTGATATCACAAGTGTTTGCCTTGGCAAGGTTGCTTTTGCCCTTGTTTCAAGTGTTTGAAGACATGTTTGATCCCTTTCTGTTTGCAAACCTACCGAAATTCTGCTGATACCGTGACTGAAATCGAAGACATCCACCCTCAGACTGAAAATTTTGACCAAACAGACCCAAAAATGCAAATTTCACACAATTCTGGTCAAGAGTTGAATAATTCTGCAACAGTATCGCGCCCTGTAAGGTGAAGTATCGTGCGATACTTCGCACATGCTATAAATATCGCCCCCTTTGAAGAGAAATATCGCGCGATAGTTCACCCCTGACGGACTATCGCCCTGCCTGTCTGGAGTATATCGCCTGCTAGTGTTAAGAAGTATCGCCTGTCTTAGGGCGAAGTATCGCACGGGTATAGGTTTATCGCCCCAGTAGCCTGGAGTATATCGCCTGGTTCATTTTTGTCGTGCTTAAATTTTGGTCAGTTTCAGTTGCTGTCAATTAGGCCAGGTCTTACAACAGGCTTCTCACCCTGACGTTTGAGATCTGTCTTGACTCCAAATCTCTGGTTCTTAGTTCTCCGGGATAGCATCATTTGATTTACAAAGTCACTTTGGAATAATTGTCAAGTTAGAAAGCCATTCTTGGTGCCAAGGTTCATCTTTAAAATTGTTAGCTATATTCTGGGAAAATTTCAGTTCTCTTATTGTCCAAATCACTTTCATTTTCAATTATCTTTTGGCCTAGTCCAACCTCCTGATTCAAAAGTGCAAGGGTAGTCACCCTTTGATTTGAAGCACCTCTTTGACAGTGTTGGTAAAGCCCCCTTTCTTTTCTTTTTTTCATCTTTCTTTGGACAATAGAGGATTTCGATTATCCTAGTTTGGTGTTGACACTTTGAAAGGTCACCTTATCATTGAGAATATCTCTCTTTCATGTCAGTTACGACAAGGTACCAAGTTAATCAAGGGAAGCAACCCCCTGTTGCCTTTAGCCAGTTACCACCTATCAAGACCCGTCGACAACCTAAGGGAAAAGGACCCCTTTTTGACCAATCTCCTAAGAGTGAATCTGAGGTTTGTTTTAATCCGGGAGCTAACCCTAGTGAAGTGAGCACCTCTTTCATACCACTTTCATCAAGTATGGACATGAGTTACACTTTCACCCGACAACAAAGAGAAGCCATGAATCAAACTCTCGAGGATATCTTTCAACGACACAGAAGAGAGTATGGTGGTTCTTCTCATGCCAGTCCACCCGGGTCACCTCCTAACAACGCGAGGTATTTTGATGCTCATCAACGAGCCGAAAGACAGCATAAGTCAGCCCACTCAGATTCAGGGTCACAACACGAAGACCAGAACAACGAATCTAGTGATCACCATATCAACGTAGCTAATGCAATAAGGCATTCAAGACAAACCTCCCCACTTAAGGACACTTCTCGATATGCAAATACAAGATTAAGAAGCATTGAGAGAGAGAAGCAAGCCTACTTAGATGAACAGGCTGCAAAAAAGAAAAAATTCCGACAACTAGAGGAAGAGGAACGTGCATTGTTGGATATACAGAAAAGAGTCGCCCAAGAAGAAGAAGATAGACTCTATGCACAACAACTCCAAAGTCGATTTAACGGGAGGGCAGCCAATAGTGGGATCAACTCGCCCCCATCTACCCCTTCCCCTAGCCCTCGAAGAAGATCAAAGACACCCTCACGATCCCCAAGTCCTAGAGGAAGAAGGACTTCAAGATATGACCATCATAGGAGACAATCGTCTCATAGACATTCAAAGTAACCCTCCCAACGAGCACATCATGGCTCACAACATGGAGGCAGTTATGCTAAATCTGATCATATGGACTTCATGACTATGCAACAAGAACCATCCTTTCAAGCCTATGTGGAGCAATACGTGGAACAAAACAAAGACCAATTTTTGGAAAGTCTTATCAACAAAGGCGCTAAAGTTCCATATAACTTTGATGTTCACCAAAAAATCAAGAAACAGAATCCTTCAACTGATGAGTTAATCTTACAAATGCAAAAGGATATAGACAGAATGAAGGCTCCCAAGAGCACATTTCATTTGGACTCCATATGTCCTAATCCCATTGACAAAAGTGTGGTGATGGTAGAATTTCCTAAGAAAGTTGAATTCCCAACATACGACAAATATGATGGCACGGGTGACCCTCATGACCATGTTCGACAATTCTACATAATGAGCTTTTCCTTTCACCACGAAGACTCCTACTTGCTGAGATTATTCCCAAGGAGTTTAAAAGGTCAAGCCATGGAGTGGTTCACCAACCTTTCCCCTCCAGTAAGGACATTTAGAGAACTTGTCCAAAGATTTGTGCAACATTTTGCTTACAATTTATCTAGGTCGGTCACCATGCTTGATTTGTGTAAACTTAAGCAAAATCAAGGGGAATCTTTTGTCACCTTTTTGCAACGATGGAGGCGATTGTGTTCGAAATACCCAAGGACAATCCCTGAAGAAGAGAGAATTGATATCATTGTGAACAATCTAATACCAGAACTCAAATATGAAGTCAAGAAAATCCCATTTAATTCCTTTGATACTATGATAGAGGTGGCATGTCGCATTGAGGATGTCCTAAAAGAACAAGGAATTTTGGCTAAACCAACAAATAACAACAATAGCCAAAATAACAATACTAATGGTAACAAGGACAAAAAGAACTCTTATTGGAACAAAAATAAGCAAGTCATCAACGACGGAGTTATTGATTCATCTCAGGTCAAAAATGAAGGAGTTCTTAATCTCTCTCATGCAGTTCAAGCTATGAAGTTGCAAACATCGTCAACGCAACAAGACAAACCTCAGTATCAAAAGAGATCTAAAATGGAGAAAAGACAATTCACTAAATTGGGAGAATCCTATGCAGATGTTTTTAAGACACTAGTCGCTCATAATCTGGCGCACCCACAAGATCCTACAAAACATCGAATACCAGATCCTTTACCTCATTGGTGGGATGCTAAGGCTTTTTGCGTTTTCCATAATGGGATTGGACACGACATAGAAAATTGTTTTAAACTCAAGCATCTTGTCCAAGACCTTATTGAGAAAGGACAATTACAAGTGGATGGGTTAACTACTAATGCAGACCATAAAGCCTTTAAAGAGCCCTTGCCTAAATATGAAAAAGGAGAGAATTCTAGCAGTAAGAATGGCAAGGCAGCTATTAACTATACATACACACATGCTGATAATGTGATTAACATGCTTGAAGTGGCTGATGATAATATCAACATGGTGAGAAAGAAAGATCCTCATGGACATAATGTGGACTCAGTTCCTATGACTAATGAAAGACCCGCTGTGGTGATAAGAGGTCCTCACTCACAAAGAATGCCCCAGTCCCTCAATGCGGTCACTAGGGGTCAGGCCCAAACACCCATTATCATCAAAGGTCCTAGCACTAGCAAGTCTAAACAGCCCGTGTCCAAAGGTGCTCCTCCAAAATCTGTCGTTGGTCCTGATTCCAATTATAACCTTATTGACCAACTACAACGTACACCCGCTCAGATATCCATTTTTGAGCTTTTAGAATTATCTCCTAAGCACAAGCGCGTCCTCGAGGATGCTTTGCGAGCAGCCAATGTCCCTAATAACTTAGATATCGACCAATTCCAAAACATGGTCAACCATTTGGCTAGCCCTCATTTCCTCACCTTCTCAGAAGAAGATGACAAATCCATTAGTCACCCACATAATTTGGCCTTACACATCGAGGTCATGATTCATAAAACCCGTGTTAGGCGTGTACTGATAGATGGGGGTGCGGGGCTCAATATTTGTACTATGAGTTTGCTGCTAGCTCTAGGGTATTCCAAGAATGTCATTGACACAAAGAAAAGAATCACAATCAAAGCATATGACGAAGCAGAAAGAAGTTCTAAGGGATTGGCTGTTTTGCCTATTCGTATTGGTCCTGTAGAAAGAGACATATTATTCCAAATTGTTGATGTTGGACCTCTCGCCTACAACATTTTGCTAGGTAGGCCATGGATTCATGAAATGCAGGCAGTCCCATCGACATATCACCAGTGTGTTAAGTTCCCCCATAATGGTGTAGAAATTTGCATCCCGGGAGACAGTGCTCTATCAGTTAATAACATTTCTGCGGGATCACATGTACCTTTGAATAGAGAAGCTGACAGTCCTAGTAGTTCACTTGAACAATGCAAGCAGAAATTCAAGACCATGGACCTTGGGATGGGAGATTATAAGATTGATTCTTTTACAAAAATGCCAGTCTCTCCTAGGTCTTATGGGAGACCCTCCCCAAATGTGAAGCCTTCGTCATCAGCAATGACGTTATTTGGGAAATTTATTGAGTCTTCGGTCCCCATTCAAGAAGAGAAAGAGGAAGTTGCTGTAAGGAACTGGATATATCACGAAGAGAAATACAAACATAATGAGAATTTTGCTCCTTCACCTGAAACTTATGGGAAAGGATATACACTGGTTAAAAATATGGGATATCCGGGATTTGGTCCCCTTAGTCATAGGCTGGACGCTAAAGCTGAGCCTCTTGATCATGTTCTTTTTGGACGCAAAAATAAGTCCACGATCGGCTTAGGTTTTGACAATAAGAATCAGAAAGGTATCCCTGTCCCAGCTGCAACGGACAGTGACAGTGATGCAGATTATACGCCCGATCTCTCCAACCAACAAGATGTGTCTGATGATTGGATGCCCTCAATGAATCTCCTTTGGGGAGATTCCACAGATTTGATGCTTAATAGTCCTACTATCCCAGCTGCGACGGATAGTGATTGTGTGACTTCTAGATCGACAAAGGAAAGTGTTACTGTCCTAGCTGCGACAGATAGTACCGATACTAGCACTAGAGAGGGGGAAAACCTTCCTAACCTTGAGGCTTCCACATCACGAGGCCTAAATGATGACTCAGAGATAGACTCCCATGAATATGAATGGGATTCGCTTTCAGACGCAACAATTGATCTAGATGTGGATATTATCCATACCTATAGTACCCAACCCGATGCAACTAACGATCCTAGTATCAGACTAGAGGATTGCCCTCCTCACATCGCCTTAGTAGACGACGCTTCGTTTGATAGGATGAGCCCCAATTCAGGTATTTTAGGAGAAGACTTGATGAGCTCCGATTATATGGTCACCAGAGATGACACCTTTCGCATTAACAACATCGAACCTACCATTGACTTGCCCCTTGTCCACTTTGACCTGAATGACTGGCCCCAGCGCCACCACGAGCCCACATTCCTCACATTTCGCAACGATTACGAAATTGCTTGCTATCTGAATGCTCTTGAACCCGTGGCTTCTTCCACCAGTGAACCAACAACCAGCATGACGGAGCCTGATATTAAGTACCTCAGTCTCAAAACAAAAGAGAAAAAGAAAAATAGGTCTGATGGCGAAAACCACTTTGTGGCGGTGTCAGAACCAAAAATAGTAAAAAGAAATGACGCATCCAAAGGTGAAAACCTCTTTGAGGCACCTAAGGATGGGGTACTTAATAACTTGCCGAGTTATTTCCAGGATAGATCATCAATATTGATTGAACCAACAAAGACGGTCAATCTAAACACAGAAGAAAATCCTCAGATAGTCCATCTTGCTCAGTCTTTATCAGAGGAAGAGACCAAGGCATATGTACAGTTTTTACAGAAAAAGAAAATTAATTTTGCATGGACCTACTCAGACATGCCAGGGCTTGACACAAATCTCATAATGCATCACTTATCTATAGCTCCTGGAGTCAAGCCAGTCAAACAGAGACTAAGAAAAATGCATCCACATATAGCTCTACTTGTCAAAGGAGAATTAGAAAAGCTTTTGAAAGCTAGATTTATTAGAGCCGTCGATTATGCAGAATGGATCTCAAACATAGTACCGGTCTCCAAACATGATGGGTCCATTCGTGTCTGCACAGATTTTAGAGATCTAAACAAAGCCTGCCCAAAGGATGACTTTCCACTTCCAAACATTGACATGATAGTGGACATGACGGCGGGCTATGACATATATTCCCTAATGGATGGTTTCTCGAGGTATAATCAAATCAAAATAGCTCCTGAAGACCAAGAGAAAATAGCATTCACATGCGCATGGGGAACCTATTGTTGGAACGTCATGCCATTCAGGTTAAAGAATGCAGGAGCAACCTACCAAAGAGCTATGACAACTATCTTTCATGATATGATGCACAAAAATATGGAAGATTATGTGGATGATACCCTGGCAAAATCAAGAAAAAGGGACACACACCTCAATGATCTGGAAGTAATTCTAGATCGTATGGAACAATTTCAACTCAGACTGAATCCAAAGAAGTGCGCATTTGGCGTCACCTCAGGCAAACTTTTAGGATTCATAATATCAGCAAAAGGTATCGAGGTTGATCCCGAAAAAGTCCAAGCAATCCTAGATATGCCACCTCTTCAAAATATCAGCCAAATGAGAAGTCTTCAAGGACGTCTTCAATCAATTAGGAGGTTTATTTCTCAGCTTGCAGATAGAGCCCAACCCTTCAACAAAACATTGCATAAGGGTGCTTCTTGTGTTTGGAACGAGGATTGTCAAAAGAGCCTAGATCAGATCAAACAATACTTGGCTAATCCTCTGATCTTAATGCCTCCTATTCCAGGGAAACCATTGCTTCTATATATCTCAGCTACAGACACTTCCCTGGGGGCATTATTGGCTCAAACAGATGATACTGGGAAAGAACGGGCCATCTACTATATCAGCCGCACTCTAGTCTCTTATGAGATCAATTACAATAATATTGAGAAGTCTTGTCTCGCGGTGGTGTTTGCTTCTCAAAAGTTGTGCCACTACATGCTTGCTCATACCATACACTTGATTGCCAAAATTGATCCCCTTAAATACTTGCTTGGTAAGGCTGCCCTGACAGGTAGACTTGCTAAATGGATGATGGTCCTCACTGAATTTGACATAGAGTATGTTGAAAGAAAGGCAATCAAAGGACAAGCTATTGCTGACCAATTAGCTGATTTTCCAATCCAGGATAATATACCAGTCCAAGTGGAATTCCCAGACGAACACATCTTATATACCACTACTCGCACTTGGACAATGTTCTTTGATGGCTCCCGCATGCAAAATGGATTAGGTGCTGGAGTGTTATTTGTTTCTCCACATGGGTACAACATTCCAAAGTCTTATAAACTATTATTCCCATGTACCAATAATATTGCAGAATATGAAGCTTTAACTAATGGCTTGAAAATGGCTATAGAATGGAATATCACAGAATTACATGTCTTTGGGGATTCTCAGCTAATCATCAACCAAGTCAATGAAGAGTATCAAACCAAAGATGACAAATTGATACCCTATAAAAAGATGGTTGATTCTTTGAAACGCTATTTCACCTTTGTGACATTTCAACAAATCCCTAGGATAGAGAACAAAGCTGCAGACGCCATGGCCACATTAGCTTCACTTCTTCAGTTGGAGACACATGAATCCAGATTTGAATTCCTGGTGGAAGAGCTACACCATCCCATCTTTGACTCATCTGAAAGCCGTGTCATTTGTGCCATTACCACACACGAGTCTTCCCGATATGGTGTTATCTATTCATATCTTCGTGATGGCATCATCCCCGACACGTTCACCCGCTCCGAACGCCGAAACCTCATCCGTAACGCCTCTCGCCACACCCTCATCTCTGGTGACTTATATAGAAGGGGTTTAGATGGGACACTCCTTAGGTGCTTGGAAAAGGAGGAATCCAACCAAGCGTTAGCTGACATCCACGAGGGCATTTGTGGTGGGCATTCTAATGGTCTGGCCATGGCCCGAAGGTTGCTTAGGGAGGGATATTATTGGCCCACAATGCAGATGGACGCAGTCACCTTTGCTAAGTCATGTGAAAAATGTCAGAAACACGGCAACTTGATTCATGCTCCGGGTAGGGAGCTGATTCCTTCTATTTCTCATTGGCCATTTCAGCGCTGGGCCTTTGATCTGGTTGGGCAAATTCACCCCAACTCATCAGGTGGACACAAGTTCATTATTACTGCCACTGACTACTTCACAAAATGGGTGGAGGCCGTACCACTTTCTGTTGCTTCAGGAAGGACCATTTCTTTGTTCATCTTGAACCATATCATTTGCCGATTTGGAGTGCCTTCTGAGATCATTACTGACAATGGAGGTCAATTTAAGAATAAAGACCTAAAGCACCTATGCAAAAAGTTTAAAATCAAGCAACATTGGTCCTCCATATATTTCCCACAAGGAAACGGACAGGCAGAAGCTTCTAACAAAACCATTCTTAAGATTCTTCATAGAACAGTACACAAGAATGGTAGGGATTGGCACTTACAAATCAATCCAGCACTATGGGCTTACCGAACAAGTATTCGCACACCTACAGGAGCCACTCCTTTCTCTCTCACCTATGGCGCTGAAGCAATATTACCTTTAGAAGTCGAGATACCATCCCTCAGAGTCTCACTCAAAGGTTTGATTACAGATGAGGATTACCGCGCCATGAGGTTGCAGGAACTAGAACTTCTAGATGAGAAGCGTAAGGCTTCCTTTGATCATATGAGAGCGTATCAGAAGCGTATGTCCAAGGCATTCAACAAGAGGGTTCGCCCTAGAGAATTTCAAATAGGTGATCTTGTTTTACGAGAAAACCCTAAGAACCAACAAAACAGAGAGCAAAAGGGCAAGTTTGAACCTAACTGGCTTGGACCATATGTCATCACAGCTGCTTTTGGTACTGGTGTGTATTTACTGTCAGATCCTAATGGAGAACAGCTCCCTGATCCCATCAACATTGTGCACCTTAAGAAGTTCTATCCTTGATGCCCGTTCTGTCTAGGGGCATCTTTTGTATATATCTTATTGATCCTGAAAAAATACCAAAAAAAAATTCATATATGATGCTGAAAAAATCCTAAAAAGCATAAAAAGTCCTGAAAAAATACAAAAAAATCAAAATATTCAAAAAATCAAAAAAATAGAAAAAGTGCCTTGGTGAAAACCTAGCAATAGGCGCCTTGGTAGCAAAAATCCAAAAAAAAAAAAAAAAAAAAAATGAAAAAATGAAAAATGATTCCAAGTGGTGAAAACTTGGAAACAGGCGCTACTTGAGGCCTTTGCACCCCTATTTGTTAGCATGCGTCCTCGACACTTAACCACTTTCCATCATGCCTTGACCTTATTTGGCTTAGTCTGGAATTGGTCTTTGTCTTTGTCTAGGTGGCATAACTGTTAGCATTGGTCCTTTAGGTGCGTTTGTCTCTTGGGGCATTTCACAACAGGTGTTTTTCAACACCACCCCAAACAATGTTTTTCAACACTACCCTTGCGTCGAGTGTTTCTTAACACTTATCAGATGTCTTACCCAACAGTCTCGCATGATGCGATATTTCCCATTTGCAGATAAGATACTCAGAATTTGACTCTATGACCAACACACACGCACTTAAACAATCAACTCGCTGACGATATGATGACTTTATTTTTCTGTGTGCTGTCTATGAGGATTTCTTTGATGAGTGATCTCTCCCTGAGAAGTTTTCGATGATGCATAGCTAGAAGACTGAGGGAATGAGAACATGTTTTCTTTCTTTATCTGCTTGCGGGTATATTTTGTTGATCCTAACTATCATGAGCATTTATGCTGGTCCTACTTGACACTATGGATTGACAAGGTATTATCCTTGACTGTTTTGCGAGTGCATGCTTTTAGCTATCCTGACCCTCATGTGTCTTGATACAAGCATAATCTCGCCATATCAAACTTAGGTAGTCTTACTGCATTAGTCATCTTGACCTATATGTCTTTGATGCCTAGGTAAGATTTCCACATTTCTATCTGATAAAGATCATATTCATATCCACATAGTAATGCTAGTGTGCATTGTATGATCTTACGACACTACCAATAACGCTCGATGATGATAATTAGATGTCTATAAGCGTTGTGACCTTGCAAGTCAACCACTTTCATAGTAGCTTGCATTTTTAGGGTCATGTTAGTCTAGTCTTGCATCTTGCACATGGAGAGAGCTCTCATTTTCATCCTACATGGACCTGTTAGTCAACTGCGCTCACTTTCTCTCCTTCTTGATCATGTCTTTCGCTCCTTGTCTTTTTCATCTCGAACCTGTTCCTGTTCATCACAAGGGGTTAATCACATCATCATATCTATATTACAAACTGTCATTTTCAAAAAACATAAGTCCACATCATACATATGAGAATTAAACATACAACTATGAGAGAGAACATACATAAGCACATACATAAGCATTTTTGAGCAAAATGACAAGACAATATACATAAACTGATACATCCATCACAAGTGAGACAAATACACATGATACATCGAACAACCAGTAATCTCATAAATCAATAAATGTCATGATATACAATATGAGATCCCAAAATCTGGATCAAAAGTCTCAAAATATGTCCAAACATCTAAAACCTAAACCTAAGACTCGCTACCACCCTCATGAGGAACTCGTGGTGGTGGAGGAGGCATGGCTCTCCTATCGAGTACCACGTCTGATACCCCTGCCCGCTGAGAGTATGATGGTGCTCTCTCACCCTCTGGGATGGCCTGCAGATATAACCCGTGATAGTAAGCAGCTCTCGCTGACTCCCGTCGGAGCTCCAATACCTCGGCCTGTGCCATCGCCTCACGGCATGCTATCTCTGCTCTGAGATCAGCTATCTGCTGATCTCGCTCTGCCCTCAGATCCAGGAGCTGCTGATCTCTCACAGCTATAGTGGTCTGCAACTGCTGTATCTCTGTCTCCTGAGCCTGTATCTGGGCTCTCAGGTCCTCTCCCCCCGCAGGCTGCTCCTACTATACCTCTGCCTGCCGGCGAGCTGGTCTCGCCTCCTCCTCAGGAGTGGCTGATCTCTATCCCCGTGACCGTTTTCGGCCACCTGATCCCGACCCCTCTCCTCTCTCCATCCTCCTCCCTCTCCCCCTCCCACCATCTCCTCCATCTCCTCCCTCCTCTCCTCCGTCCCCTCCATCCCCTCCGTCTCCTCCCTCTCCTCCCGGCGCTGGCACCTGAGCATCTGGTACTGTAAATCGAGGGAATGGTACCCTCCGCCGCTCTGCTCTGTAGGGTCCATCAGCCCCTGCGTCTGCCACATCTGGGAAATAATCCCAAGGCTCGCTCCTGATAGCTGCTGTCTCTGCGACAGCCTGCTGATAATCCAGCATGGGTAGCCACCCATGCCCCTCCTCGTCTCTGGCCCTGGCATATGTGGTAGTCTCTGTCGAGACTCGCTGCTGCCTCCCGAACTGCCGCCACACCCGACTGATGCAAAACCTCTCTATGATATCCGCATATCAACCCACTAGTGGTCGACTGCACAACATATAACTCAGCTCCTCTGCGGCATCCCCCCAAACCTCAACCTCCCTGTACGGCCTCCATGTGAATGAGGCTATCTCATCCAGAATCCGCCGATAATAGGTCACATCCCCTGAATGGGCATGTGATATAAACCCTATGTACCTGTAAATAAAGGGGTACCTCCTCTCCCTCGGCTGAACCCTGGGGCGCACCACAGTAATGTTCTCCCATGCCCATACCTGTGCCAGGATGGCACCACATGCCCATGTCCGACCGTCCCTGTAGACGATCTCGTGCAGCTCATGATACATCTCTGCCAAGATCGCAGGCCCCCATGCCATCCGTCGGGGCCTGCCTACCAAGTCTACCAGTAGTCTGCCCCATCCGAGCGGGAATCCCTTCTGACTGTGATCAGTCATCAGGATCTGTGAAATAATCGATGCCACAATACATGGCACCGGATAGTCTCGGCCGAAGTCATCAAGCAGTCGCTCCCAGCTGACATGCCTGTCTAGGATGGTCACATCTTGAAACATCTCCTGAATCAACCGACGCCCCTCAGTGACGTCCTGATCATAGTATACCTGTGACAACACATAAATCATGTTAGTTTTCATCCTCTGGAAACATTACATTTTACATGACTATCTCAAAAACATGATTATACTTACAGGCTCTCCGTGGCATGGAACTCGGAGGATCCTATAGACATCCTCCAGTGTGATGGATGCCTCGCCTGTAGGAAGGTGGAAGGTGTTGTGCTCGCTGTGCCATCTCTCGGCCAGCGCAGTCAACAACCCATGGTCTGCTCGGATATAGGGGTACCTCAACAGATACCGGAATCCCATAGCCCTGATATCGGCATTGCCCGGATCATCCAGATCTCGGACACACCGCAACCCAGTCACCTTCGGCGCTCTGATAATGAGCGCCGGAAAAACCTCCTGCAAGCCAAAACCAAACCCGTTGTTAGTACATATCATGATGGATGTCCAAAAAACTCAGTATAAAACATCTTAAAAACGTAACATTGTCTAGACCCATGTCATTTTTGCTCAAAAATGCATTAAATATCAAATTTTTCAAATGGGCGATATTCTTTTTTGGAGAAGTATCGTGCGATACTTCTCCCTATAGTAGGGCGATAAACCTTATGTCGAGCGATACTTCGCCCGCTATCGCGCGATCTTTCACCCAGTATCGTGCGATACCGGTGCCTAAAGCGCGCGATACTTTTGGGGCACGCGAAGTATCGCGCGATACTTCTCCTCAAAGCGCGCGATACTTCTAAAGTATCGCGCGATATTTCGCACAATAGAAAAATTTTGAAATTTAAAATTTGAAAAAAAAGTGCTAAAAAAGCTATTAAATGCTAGAAATGATCAAAAAGCTCGAGTTTTTCAAAAACATACCGGGGCAGGATAGTGTGGTGGCTGGTTATGCAACCGGGCGCGCTCGAATTGATGCCTGTGGACGGGAACTCCTGCTTGCTGAGCCATTTTCTCTCTCTAAATCTCTGAAATTCTCAAATCACTAAAAGACAAATGATTTTTGAAAATGACATTTTGACCCCTTTTATAGCATTTTGACTTTTTGACCTAATTTTCAAAACACCTCGGAATTGCGCGAAAATTGCACCCCTAGCTAATTTCGACGTCCTAGATCCATTTTCGGACTCGAAATCGAAATCTGAGGTCATCTTCATAGTCAAAATTGCATTTCAAATTTTTTCCTTCTTTTGAGTAGTTGACTGACCTTTTGAGGCATAATTTGATTTTCGGTGGAATTTCTTCCTTTTCATGTCTCTCAAATTTTCTAGTCTTTCATCCACTCTATTTCTAGTCTTCTATTTCTATTCTTCTACTTCCTCACTGGGGCATGTTTTCATTTCCTGATGGTTAACCTCTTGACCTTTACATTCGATTATGACTTCCTTCTGATTTGATCAAATCTTTATCGATTTGCTGTCTCTCCTCTACTTGATTTCGATTTCGATTCCGAGGGGGCAGTATTTATGGGATTCTCATCCCCGATTCTTTGATTTTCCTGATTCAGACATCTTTTTAAATTCTTATCTCTCATTTTTAGACTTGATTATTGCCTAGCAGCGACGGTGATAGTTTTGTCTAAAGCTTGATTTGCACCTAGCAGCGACGGTGTTGGTCTAAGCTTTTGTTTATGTTTGTCCGGATATGATCCCGAATCGACCTCATATCTGAGTTTTTTTGTGATCCCAAATCGATCTCACATTGCAACTTCATTCTTTGACTACATGTGTTCCCAAATCGATCACACATTAGTCAAAAAGGGGCAAATGTATGCACCCAAAAATGGTCGCCTAGACTTTGGGCCCCATTTATTTGATTTATCAATCCTGAATCATTTTGATCATTAATCAATATTTTCAACATTATCAATTTCTTAATCAAATCTTAATTTCGATCATATATTGGATTTTTATCTTTGGGCTAACTATTTATCCTAAGTCTTTATTTGATTAAAAGGAATATTTCCTCCCCTTTTAATAAATAAAAAGCCCCCACTTTTCCTCTTATCCTAAGTTGCACAAATAAAGCATTATTCCTATTTTATAAAAAGGAAAAAAACACTTTTTGTCTCACATGAGGCTCAAAAGTCAACACTTCACTCTCATTGGAGGATGTTTGTGCACATGGATTGCTCCTCTTTCAACCTCCACCGCTGATTGAGATCTTTTGCCTCTTAATCTCCATAGTCCATTCCTTTGCATTTCTTATAAAAGGAGAGCTCTCTCCTTCATTTGCATATCCTCGTTTTATGCTATTGTTATGCTGCAGGTTTTGGAGCTCTCTTTGAAGACACTCAAACTTTTAAGCCTTGACATTCTTAGTTGCATTTCATAATAGTTTTGCTTTCATAGTTGCATTCATGGCATTCTTAGTGTAGATTTCCTTTTATGCAATCTCACATAGTCTAAATAGGAAGGATTTGTAATCCATTGCTATTTCCTTTCATAGATTAGTTGCATTGTACTTCTATTTTCATAGCATAGCTTGCACATTTGCATCTTCATCTTAGTTGCATTGCATTGCATTTCATATTGGATTCTTGGAGATATTGGCATTGTTGCCCTTGTCTTCATTGTGAATCTCTCATTGTATGGTTGACTAGCAAGGTCACTTTCTTATAGCTCTAGCTGAGAGCAAAACTCATAGTCCCTTGCAACTCCATGCATAAAGAGCTATGAGCCGCTTTGTGAGGCCTCACTCTTGAGTAACCTTGCATGTAATGGTTCATAGAAGTGCATATTTTAGTGTGTACACTATTTAGTCCATCCATCCATATACACAAACCATTTTCCTTACTTGTTATCCATCTCCTCTTCATTACCCTACATACTTCCATCCACTTGTCTGTATTTTATCTTGACATCCTATCCATATCCTTCAATCCCTATCATATTCACTTCCTTCATCCTTCATCCATAATCCTATAAAGCTCCATCCTCATTTCCATGTATTTTCTCCTGATTATCCCATGAATTCCCTCCATCCCATTGTATGCTTCTATCCACATCCTCCCTTTATTATACATTGTCAGTTTCCATCCATATACTCCTTATCATTATCCTCTATCTTATTCATACCCTGCATCCTATCCATCAACCTCCCACTTTCATCCATTTTCCTTCATAAACCTAGATGCACCAAGAATGATATCCATGCATTCTTTGGCACATTCCTTCCTTCATTCCCTCCATGCATATTTGTACCCATACCATCCATTTCATATATCCTTTACCCACCATCTTTACATTCCTTCTCCTCCTTCTCATGTGGGGAATTTCATTCCTTTTCCACATTGTCCTTGGATCCTCATCCCTCTTTTACCCACCTTTTGAATCCCCCATATCCTATCACTATCCATTCCCTCCATCTACCTTCCATCCATAAACTACATATGTTCCCCCTTTCCTCTATCATTCCTTGGTTTTCCCTTGTCATTGGTCCTGATCCATTCAATCATCTTATCCATCTTCCAAATTCCCTGCATAACATCCATTTGTCATTTCCCCCTCATGTCTAATCCATTTCTCTTTCTTCTATACCATCCACTTCCTTTATCTTCAAATTCTTCCTATCTAATTCTTTTATCTTCTCATTCCACTAAATAAAATTCATCTATCTTTTACTCTAATCAATTTCCCTTCTTCCTATATTCTTCTATCTAATTCATTTCTCCTCCACTTCAATCCTTTCTAATTTATTTATCTTCTAATCATCTCAATTTCCCTCCTTCCTATCCTCTTCAATCCAATTCATTTCTACTCCTATTATCTTATCCAAGTCCTCCCATCCAATCCCACTTATCTTTCCCTTCACTTCTATTCTCTTCAATCCACTCATTAATAAATCAAAATATCCATAAAATCAAAAACACATCCCAAACTAATCCAATCAAGTGCAATCAATACCTCTCCAATCAATCCAATCTTGTATGTCACTCCTTACTCAACCCATCATCTTGACCCAAATCAGTTGATAATCCATTGATCCCAATTTTAATCAAATCATCATCATGGGATGTATCCTTCCCAATCCTTTGGATGTGCATTGTTCTTATCATTAACTTTTCCATCCTCAATAAATCATCATCAATCAATCCATCAATTGGTTTTGAGCTTGACTAGGGGAAAACTATTAGTTTGCATTCGGTTTATTTTGCATGCTTACTTGTTGCTTGTCTGTATTATTATTTTTTTCATTTATCATGGTATTTGAATCCTATTGTCACAATATCATCATGATCTTCCATATCATGGTGTCATAGGCATATGGTTGCATTTGACCATTTTTTTATCATTTACTTGATACATTGTCATCTTGGTTCATCATACCTCAGTGCATAGTGTTAAGTACAAAATCAAACTTAGGTTTCTCACACCATTGTAGCATGACTTTATCTATTCTTCCTTCATCATCCATAACCTTTCCCCCTTCCTTCCATACCCCTTGTTGGTGTCCAAAATGATGCTTATGCTCTAATAGGCTGCCAATATACCCTCAGATGGATTTTAGGAATGGTTAACTTCAAAATGTTATGAGGTCTTAGGGTAACTGGACCAACTATAGGGACAAGACTACCCTCTTCTACTTCTAGCTCTGCAAAACCAAGGTGGGTGCACCTAACCTAGTATAAAATATACTTCATACACCAACAACTAGGTTTGTATAACAGATAATAGGATAGTAAGAAAGTACTAAGTGTTAACCACACACTCATTGACTCTCCATTACTATGGGGTAGAACCTCACACAACCAAATATTGAAAACTTAGGAATGGTTCTTAATTTATGAGTTTGAATCATAACAACCTCAATTAGGATATGTCAACAAAAAAATACTTATCTAGGCCAGTGCCTCATCCATTGGGCAAGGTTTCTTAGACAGATTACACACACACACCAGAATATATCTAAGATTCAAAGCCATAAACACATTTACAATCTCCTTTACTACTTACAGAATATCCTTACATAGACAAAAGATAAATCTATGTCTCATCTAGAGCATCATTTCATCTAATCCTATATTAGAACTCAAGAATGAAGGCATATACATAAAATGGTTATGCAATGAACTAGAAAGTTCAAAATTTATCTATATTGACACAAAGGAGAGATAAGAATCATGTGCCTGTATTAAGTATGAAGAATCCTCAAGCGTATACAATCAATCCAAAGAAACCATGCTTGCAAACTACAGCTTAGACTTGCAATTTTCTTTCTATTGTCAAAATATACCAAAATAGATCATTACCATTCAGATTGGGCAAAAGACTCACAAGCTGAAAAGTTTGAAAACCTAACTCCCAATGACCTCAAATGATCATAAAAAAATCCCTTTATACCAGGGTTACAATGCAAGCACAATGATCATTTCCAACTCAAAATTCAAATCCACCTAACCCCACCGAGGAGTTAACATAGACAAGACAGGGATCAGGCCGCAACATGCAAGCTCAAATAGTCTAATTCAATAGTCAACTAGCCCTGTACTGGTCCAAGTACCAAATCATCATCAAACCCTAAGAAAACTAGCCACATTTGACCTCTACAACATATTTCAGGGTACTGTTTCATTTACTCCCCTACGGCAAGACACTCCTCTGCAACTATCATGGCAGCCTAGACCACACCGCAGCATTTGACAATCCATTCTACCCACTCTGGCCGCTCAAAAATTGAATTTTTGGTACCTCTGTCGCTCCAAACCCCTCTGCAAATTTGAATTTGAATCCCAATGGTCACTTTTTGGTGCCAGCAACATATTGACGATCCTTGTTCAAATCTCTGTCAACTTTAAGTCCTGACCGTAGATCCTTCTATCTTCCCGGGTTCACGACTTTAACTCATCCGGGCACCTGGAATTACCTTCAGTGAACACGTGACAAAGAAAAATCCTAGTCACGGAATGAAAGCCTAAACACCAGTTAGATTCAATTTACACATGACTCCACATGTTGAAATAACTCCTTAAGTTATCTGGCGAACTGGCGACTAAAGGCACTTCACCAGTTTGCGGAAACAATAACGCTGCCACTAAATCATCACGTGAACCAGCGACAAGAAGAAATTTTGTCGGGCCACAAATTATTTTATCCACACCACCAAAAATCATGAAGAAATTTAACTGGGGCCATGCAAGAAGATCTAAGGTCGTCGCATAATCTCATAGATCTGACACACTTCATAAGTTTCTATGCCAACCGCTGATTTTATACAGCTGTCAGGTCCCACTGTAATTCCACATCACCAATCGGCTCAACCAACCAAAAAATTGCACATCAGTGCCACCAAACAAACAGGTCTTGCCACAATTATCTGCCAATGGGCCCCAAGTGATAGATGTCAACCGGTCACATGGTCGCATGTCAAAAAACTCTGACATGTGATCATGCGGCAACCAATAAAACATGCACCTTCGCTTCCCTTCTGACACCGAAACCACCACTTGTAGCAAACAAGATCAACGGTAGGCACATGATCGCATGACATGAGAATATTCATTACGATCACACGCCCATCATAGATCAAAAGCCTCTTGAAAACCCAGGCCCACCATTACACGATCACGTGACTAAAGCGAGGTAAACCGCTAGCCAAGTCGCTGGATGTTTAGGACCAAACCGCCAGAATTTAGCGACCAAGAGATAATAGTGAGTCGCCAGATCCCGAAATGAAACTTAACCACCTACCAAATTGAACATCACCAAGAACTAGGACCCACACAAACAGGTGGCAATCGGTCACATGATCGCATGTCAGGAAACTCTGACATGCAGCCATGCGACAACCAATCATGAAAAGCCTGCAGATCTGGACCCACTTCATGCCCACATACGAAAATCCAACGGCCGTCGCAAAAGCATTAAAGGTAAACACCATGCATCTTCACCATGTGAACATGTGACAACCACCGATTCTATCTGAACTTTAACCATACCAGGCAACTGAGAAGAACTGGGTACCACCGACCGATGAACTGCCAGGCATTCAGCGACTACGCGACTAACCGCCCACCAGATCGTTAGATGCCAACAGATAACCACTAACCATGAAGAGATTACATGACTAACAGTCGCTAGGTCATGGAATAAAAGTTGTAACCGCTAGAGGATTTGGAGAATCAGGGACAAGAAACCTTTGAAGGACTGGGCCCCACCATCCATCGCACCTGTGCAGCTAAGACCAAGGTCGAAAACACACAAAGTTTTCTACACAAAAAAAGACCGAAAACACACAGGGTTTTCGATGCCAAAGGACAAGTGCACAAAATAGGAAGCACAAGGTCGAAAACAATGAAGGTTTTGACTCAAATAGAAAACATCATGGATTTTCAAAAATACTGTGGGTTTTCGACACTGAGGCAGATTTTTTAAATTATTTCCTGCAAACCTTAGAACTTGAATATCTTTCTGGATTTTGCAATTCAACACGTGTGTTTTGGACTGGAGCAAGGTGACAACATGAACTACCAAGGGCTAAGGGCACACACCATGAAACACTATGGATTTGGGCCTTTTTCACAGGATTTTTACATGAACCAGAAAATGGACTAACAGTGGCTCTAGTTAGGGATGCATGTCTCTTGCAAGCATGGCAAGGATTCAGAATCACTGGGAGAGCAGACCAACTCAAAATTCTAACTCAAAAATATAGAGCAGACTAAAACAAGGGAACCTAAACTACTGTTCATGGAAGAGATACTTCAAGAGAAGTAAAACTTTAAGAATTGTCCATGAATAGGCAATTCCAAAGTACCACCAATTAAATCCTTCAAGATATATGAATTTGTTCCCCACTTGCCCTCAACAAGATAAGGGCCCAACCAAATAGGATCAAATTTTTCATGCCTTCCCTTATCTTCCAACCTTGCATTCCACATCAGGAGTAGCTCATCAATTTCAAAACTTCTTTGAGTTGTCCTCTTATCAAACAAATTTTTACACTGCCTCTGCAATGTCTCATTTCTCTTATGTGCATCCCTCCTTACTTCCTCTAACTAGATCAATTCATCCATTCTCATTCTCATCTCATCATTCAAATCTTCATCATATGCCTGGATGAATCTATACATCTGCAACAAATTATTCTGAGGTAATCTAGCACTTATTCCATAAACTAGGTCAAAAGGGGCACAACCTATGGCTTTCTTTACAGTTACTCTATCAGCCCACAATTCCCACCATAACTTTGAGTCCCAAGCTTTCTTATTTCTATCCAACACCCTCTTGAGAATCTTAATAAGGCTTTTATTACTGGATTCGGCTTGGCCATTTCCTTGTGGATGATATGGGGAAGAAAATGAAATGTGTATCCCATATTGCTGACAAAAATCACCAAACTCCTGTGATCTAAAGCACATTGCATTATCAACCACAATTGTCTCTGGAAAACCAAATCTAGTGAGGATATTCTACATTATAAAATCAGTCACCACCTTACTAGTAGCCCTCCTAGTAGGGATAGCTTCAACCCACTTGGTAAAATAGTCTATTGCCACTAGTATGTATGAATGTCCACCACTAGACTTGTTTGGAATCTCACCAATGAAATCAATACCCCACTGCTGGAAAGGGGCTTGAACTGAAATAGGTCTGAGTGGTAATTTTCCACCAAATTTCATCTTACCTGCAAACCTCTGGCATGCATCACACTTCCTTACAAATTGATGTGTGTCCCTAAAGATAGTAGGCCACCAAAATCTAGACCTAAGGATTTTGTGGGCTGTGGTCTTTGCCATATAGTATCCTCCACATACACCTTGATGCATTTCCTCTATCAGAGTCTTAGATCTTCAATGATCAACACACTTTAGCAATACCCCTTCACTGCTTCTCCACCACAACTCACCATGTATAATGGCATACCTTGCTAACTATAACTTGATAGTCCTTTTCTTATTTTCACTCATGTCAGGGGGAAGAAAAAAAATTTTCAAGTAATTGATGACATCCCTGTACCAATCACAACAGTCCAAATCACAAACATATGGCCTTTCTTCCTCCTCTAGCATGTTCACATGGTTTGCAATCAAATTACTCTGAGCCATCAATTTTGCAAGGCCTAGGCCTCTCACCAATTTTGTAATCTAGATATCTATATTGAATTCTTGGATCTTGTTGATCCATCTATATCTCTTACCTGAGACCTCCTGTTGCACTAGAATATCCTTGACAGCAGCATTAGGAACATAAGCAACCACCTTAGCTCCTACAAGATAACATCCGAAAGCCTTGACTACTTTGACTAGGGCATAAGCCTGTTTCTCAACTATATCGTACTTTAGTTCTGCTGCATGTAATGATTTGCTGAAAAAGGATATGGGTTATTCATACCCTTTTGAATTCTTTTGTAATAAGACTGATGCAACTGTATGATAAGAAGCAAAGGAGAAAATTTGCATGGTTTTACCATAATCAGGGGTCCTTAAAATAGGGGCATCCTTGATGGCCTGTTTGATATTCTTGAAAGACTCATTTGCTTCTTCATTCCATTCTACTTTTGCATTTTTCTTCAACATTCCAGAGATGGGAATACAAATTTCTGCAAAATTTGTAACAAATCTTCTAAGAAAATTTACTTGTCCAAAGAAAGATTGCACACCTTTAACATTCCTTGGTGGTGAAAGCTTGTCTATTGCCACAACCCTTTTAGGATCAATTCTCACTCCATCCTTGGACACAATGTGTCCTAAGAGCTTGCCTTCCACAACATCAAAAGAACACTTCTTTGGATTTAAAGAGATTCCATACTCCAAAGCTCTAATAAAAATCTTTTCAAGATGCTCACAATGTTGATCTTCCTTCTTTGAATATGTTGTGAGATCATCTTGATACACTACTAGGAATGTGTTTATGAAATCTACAAAAGCCACATCCATAGCTCTTTGAAAGGTAGCTCCTACATTTGTCAAGCCAAAAGGCATCCTAACATACACATAGGTCCCCCAGGGAGTTGTGAATGCAGTCTTGAATTGTTCTGACTCCTTGACCATGACCTGATTATATCCAGAGAAGCCATCCATCATTGACATCAACTCTGATCCAGTGACCCTTTGCAGCATATTTTTCATGTTAGGTAGACCATAATTATCCTTTAAAGAATTGACATTCAAATTCCTAAAATCAACACATAACCTAATGTCACCATTCTTTTTTCTGACTGGAACCAAATTTGACACCCAAGTAGAATGTCTGATAGGCTTTATAATATCAGCATCCATCATCTTTTTAAGTTCATCTTGCATTTTTGGTGCCAAAGTAGGGTTCACAGGCCTTAATTTCTGCCTAAAAGGTTTAGTTCCTTCCTTTAATGGTATCTCATGTTGAAAGAGATCTTCTCTATATGTCTTCAAATCATCATAAGACCATGCAAAAACATGTCTAAATTTTTTGAGAAGATCAATCAAATTTCTTCTAGTTCTTTGAGATAAACATTTACCTATGTAAATATTTTTTGGTTCTTGGCTTGTTCCTAGATTCACTTCCTCCAAATTATTATTCTTGTCAACAATTCTAGCAACACAAGCCCTCTCCTTATCATCAAATGTCCTTTCAAGGGAAACCAATCCCTTAGGGATCCTATTTGACTTTAGTTGCAAAACTTCCTTCCCAAGAACACTTTCTTTTCCATCTTTGATGTCAACATAGGTGCTAAAATCCATTTCCTGACCATCAAAATGAGATTCACACTGCAAGAATCTCAAAATATCCTAATCATTAGAAAATACTTGCCAATTCTCAACATTATCTAGGATAGAAGGCCTGGACTTACACTCAATTCTGGATATCCCTGCAAAGGTAACATCCTCTGGCCTTAAGGCTATGTTTGCTAGTAAATCTACCATCCTATTTTGGCTTCTATCCACCCAATCAATACCAAAGGCACTGAAACCCTCAATTTCATCCCATATAGAATTTCTACATTGTTTCAGCCTTTGATTCTTAGATGCATACTTTGATCTAATCTGAGATACTATTAACTCATAATCACCAATCACCCTAAGATGTTTGATCCCATGTTTGATGCTTGTATCAAAACAATCAGTAGGGCTTCATATTCAGCAACATTGTTTGTGCAAGGAAACAAGAAAGTGAAAGAAAACTTAAAAGTCTTACCACTTGGGGACACCAATAACACTCCTGCTCCAACACCTTCTCTAGAACTTGCTCCATCAAAATATAATGTCCACAAGACACTATCTTTTATCTTGTTACTCTCATCATTGGCCAAAAGGATAGGCCTAACCTTCTCTTGCATCTCATTCCTCTGGACTTGGAATGAGCCCATGTCAGCGTCAACAAAACAATTCATGCTATCCTTTTCATTTTCCTCAATCATATGTAGAGTCCTAGCTTCCCTTGACACCTTCACACTCTCTCCTTCAATATCAAAAGTGCCAAAGGACAAGTCACACTGAATACTTCCTCCCATGGAGGCACTCCACTTTCTAGATAACAACAATCCATATTGAGGAGGAATGTTGATGCAGGAGCATCCTGGGTGTAAGAGCAATCTTGCATCACCCAAAAATATTTTTGTTTTTATTTTTCAATAAGGGCTATTTTGTGCAGAGCTACTATTTATGGAAAGTTACTATTTTTGGTAATTTTTTTATGTGCTTAGAATGATCTAATTTCTTTCTTGGAGGTTCATTTTGGTCATATAAGTCTTCCAGTAAAGTTTCATTGCCAGATCAAGTGTATATTAGAAGATATTGAAGATTTTCGGTATTGGCAGCAGGGTACAGAAACTTTGGACTTAGTTTTGAAGGCTTTAGAGGCCCCAGATGAGGTCAAAAATTTGAGTGACAGGCGCTTGCATGGGTCAAGCCTATAGAACGCTTCGTGGCATTTCCAAAATGGGGTTATAATAGCCGATCGGGTCAACTAGTGATGACTTATGGTCTTCAGAAGTTGGGCCACCCGAAATGGCGGAAAATAATTTTCTTCAAAATTTTTGTTCAAAGGTTATCTTGAGCCGACTATGATGTAATAAAATGTAAAATAAGATAATTCTAAGTTTGGTCGGCCTTATTGGCTAAAATTCTCGAACCTTCCCAGGCAGTGGAAAAATTGCCTATATAAGGAAGACTGTATTATTGTCTTAGGCAGTTCAGAATAGTTCTGGGTAGTAGATCTAGGTAATAGTTCGAGGCTTTGTCCTACAGAATATTGTAAGGGAATGCCCATGTGGCTTTGCATATTGTAATTCTGAAAGTTTGTAATTCTACATTTGTGGAGATAATAAGAAGCCAATTTTCTGTTCCTGCATATTGTTGTTGTTTCTCTATTTCTGTTATGTGTTTGTGGTATTAAGGGGAGCACCCTTCACCAAGTGGTATCAGAGCAGGTTTTCTTGAGTGTGTAAATAGATCACCGACTGTGAGGTAGTTTGCACCAGGACCGTGGTTAGGGTTTTAGCGCGCATCACGAAAATACCTCCACGAAGAAAACATGGCGGAAGAGCTGGTGCTGTGACACCTGAGGTTAGAGAGCTGCAGAGACAAGTGCGAGCATTGCAAGAAGAGATTCATAGAGGAATGAATCTTAATGTCAGAGATGAAAGCAAGGATGAAGCCGAAGAAGAATATCAAGAAGGAGAAGTTGAAATTGTGAACCAGGAGGAAGAAAGACTTTTTCGGACGATTTCCAAGATTGGGAAAAGACCTAAGATTGAGGTTCCTACATTTTTTGAAAATCTTAACCCAGAGGAATTGATTGACTGGATCAATGAATGTGAGGAATATTTTGAGTATGAAGATGTTGAGGATCCTGATAGGGTCAAATTTGTGAAGGCCAGACTGAAAGGTCATGCGAAGATATGGTGGCAAGAGATTCAGTTGGAGCGAAATAGAAGAGGGAAAGATAAAATCACAAGATGGGATCGGATGGTGGATAAATTGAAGCGACAGTTCATTCCTGTTGATTATGAGCTTGACCTACTGAAGAAAATGCAGAGTTTGAAGCAAGCAGGAAGATCTGTTCAGGAGTATACGGAGGAGTTCTATCGACTCCTCATCAGAACAGGCCATGCAGAAGCTGATAAGGAGAAAGTTTCCCGATACCTTAATGGGTTAAGGCCAAGCATTCAGGAGGAGCTGAATATGGTTCAAATAAATAGTATTGAAGAGGCATACCAGTTTGCCCTAAAAGTAGAGGAAAAGCTGAACAAGAAGTTTGAGAGCAGACAAAATGGAAGAGGTCGTGGTGGACGATCTGGTGGACGGTTATATGGTGGCCGAAATGAAGATCGGAAAAAGAAGGATGAGGCCAGTAGCAGTCAGAATCAGAGAGGAAACAATTCCAATCACTTCCAGGATCAGAATAATAGAGATCAAAGAGGAAGGGGAAGAGGACAAAGATCTGGAAGAGGTGGCTTTCGTGGAACATGTTTTCACTATGGAGAAGAACGTCATAGGGCATTTGAATGTCCTCAGCGCCAAGGCAGAATAGATAGGAGAAATGAAGGCCAGGCCAGAGTTGCACGTGTAGATGAAGATGCCAGATCATCAAATTCTGAAGATGCTGAAAGAGGAGAAATGTTGATTAACAGAAGAGTCCTCTTGAGTGGTGAGAATGAACCTGAGCAAAGGAGGAGCTTGTTTCGCACCAGGTGCAAGTGTGAAGGTAAATGTTGTGATGTGATTATTGATAGTGGAAGCACTGACAATTTGGTGTCAGAAGAAATGGTGACAAAGTTGAAGCTCAAGAGACAGAAACACCCACATCCATATCGGATTGCCTGGGTACAAGATGACCACAAGGTCATGGTCAATGAACAATGCCTAGTGAAGTTCAAGATCGGCGAGTACCAAGATGAGGTACTATGTGATATCATCTCTATGGATGCATGTCATATGTTGTTGGGTAGACCATGGCAGTTTGACAGATGTGCTGTACATGATGGTCGTGCGAATACCTATTCCCTGACAAAGGATAGAGTGCGACATAAGCTAAAACCATTGAAGGAGAATGGAGAAAAGGTATGTGGTAATGCAAGAATAACATTTGTTGATGGAAGGAAATTCCTAGATGGTATGAGGCATGAGCATGTATGTTTTGCTTTAATTCCAAAAGCTGGTAAAGAGGAAGTAGAAGATGTTCCTGTAGAAGTTGCAGATTTGTTGAATGAGTTTCAGGATATTGTATCCGATAATGTGCCTGATGGATTACCACCAGTCAGGAAGATCAGTCATCAGATGGACTTGATCCCAGGAGTGAGTTTGCCGAATAAGGCAGCACACAGAATGACACCTACAGAAAGTGAGGAGTTGAACAGACAAGTACATGAACTGTTACAGAAGGGGTTGATTCGAGAGAGTCTGAGTCCCTGTGCTGTACCAGCGGTATTAACACCAAAGAAGAATGAAGAATGGAGGATGTGTACAGATTCTAGGGCAATAAACAAGATCACAATCAAGTACAGGTTTCCATTGCCACGAATGGATGATATTATGGACTGTTTGAGTGGAGCTGTGTATTTTTCAAAGATAGATCTGAAAAGTGGATATCATCAGATTCGGATCAGAGAAGGAGATGAATGGAAGACTTCTTTCAAGACAAAGGAAGGACTATATGAGTGGTTAGTCATGCCTTTTGGGCTAACCAATGCACCAAGCACTTTCATGCGGCTCATGAACGAGGTTCTGAAAGAATTTCTGGGTAAGTTTGTCATTGTTTACCTAGATGATATTTTGATCTTTAGTAAGACATTGGAGGAGCATATGATGCATATTCGTATGGTATTTGAGAAGTTGAGAGAAGAGAAATGGTTGATTAATTTGAAGAAGTGCAGTTTTGTGAAGAAAGAGTTAGTGTATTTGAGATTTGTAGTTTCAGGAGAAGGTCTAAAAATGGACTCAGAGAAGGTACAGGCTATTCTTGAATGGCCTACTCCAAGGAGTGCTACTGAGGTAAGATCTTTTCATGGTTTGGCTAGCTTTTACAGAAATTTTATCAAAAATTTTAGCAATATTTGTGGACCCTTGACTGAAACAATGAGAGGGGATAGAAAAGAGTTTAAGTGGACTAATGTGGCAGAAAAGAATTTTCAATTGTTGAAACAAAAAGTTACAGAACAACTAGTTTTAGCACTTCCAGATTTTAATAAGGTGTTTCAAGTAGATTTTGATGCTAGTGGTACTGCAATAGGAGCTGTTATGAGCCAAGAAGGTAAACCTGTTGCTTATTTCAGTGAAAAGTTAAATGATGCCAAGAGGAAATATTCTGTTTATGATCAAGAATTTTATGCTATAGTTCAGGCATTAAAGAAGTGGAGACATTATCTGCTTCCTAAAGAGTTTGTTTTGTATACTGATCATCAAGCTTTGCAATATTTGAACAGTCAAGAAAAATTGAATCAAAGGCATTTGAAATGGGTTGAGTTTTTGCAGAGTTATACATTTGTTTTGAAACACAGAAGTGGAAAGTCTAATAGGGTTGTAGATGCTCTTAGCAGAAGGCAACTATTGCTGACAGAGATGCAGATTGAAGTGGTTGGGTTCAAGGAACTCAAGAATTTGTATCCAGAGGATCCTGATTTTGGTGAAGCTTGGAAAGCTTGTACAGAACCTGTTACTTTAGACATGATGAAATGGCTGGATTTTATCATCCAAGATGATATGCTATTCAGAGGGAGTCAGTTGTGCATTCCACGAAGTTCTATGAGGGAGAATCTGATCAAGGAGAAGCATAGTGGAGGATTGGCTGGACATTTTGGTCGTGATAAAACCCTTGCTTTGGTTGGTGAGAATTATTATTGGCCACAATTGCAGCAAGATGTGAAGAAGTTTGTACAGAGTTGCAGAGTATGTCAGATGGTGAAAAGAGTGAAGCAGAATACAGGGTTGTATCAGCCATTACCTATACCAGAGAATCCTTGGGAGGATATTAGTATGGACTTTGTTCTTGGTTTACCGAGGACACAGCAAAGACATGATTCAATTTTTGTAGTGGTTGACAAATTTTCAAAGATGGCACATTTCATTCCCTGCAAGAAGACTAATGATGCTGTTCATGTAGCAGAATTATTTTTCAGAGAAGTAGTGAGACTTCATGGTTTGCCAAAGACCATAGTTTCAGATCGGGACACTAAGTTTGTTGGGTATTTCTGGCGTACATTATGGAAGAAGTTGAAGATAGATTTGAAGTTTAGTTCATCACATCATCCACAGACTGATGGACAGACAGAGGTGGTGAATAGAAGTTTGGGAAATTTGCTGAGATGTTTGGTTGGAGATAAGCCAACAGGATGAGATTTGATTTTACCCCAAGCAGAATTTGCATACAATAATTCTTTCAATAGGAGCACTGGTAAATCACCATTCCAGATTGTATATGGAAGTAGTCCAAGAAATGCATCTGAATTAAGGAAGATAGATAAAGGAGAAATAAGTAGTGCTGAAGCTGAGGATTTTGCAGAACACTTGAAGAACATCCATGGGGAGGTGAGGAAGCATATTACCAAGATGAACGCACAGTATAAGGCTAAGGCAGATGAGAAAAGGGGGTATAAGGAATTTTAGGTTGGTGATGAAGTCATGGTTCATTTGCGGAAGGAGCGGTTTCTAATTGGTACATATAACAAGCTGAAAATGAAGAAGTTTGGACCATGCAGGATATTGAAGAAACATGATTCAGGAAATGCATATGAGGTAGAATTGCCTACCAAGCTAAATATTTCACCAGTGTTTAACATTTCAGATCTGACAGAGTATCATGAGGGAGGTGTTGAAGATGAGATCACAGCGGCAGAGTGGAGTATTCCAGCAACTAGTTCAGACACTAAGGAGATTGAAGATATACTGGATAGTCATGTTGGCAGAAGCACAAGGAACAGGACATATGAAGAATATCTGGTCAAGTGGAAAGGATGACCTCTTGAAGATTCATCATGGCTAACAAAGGAGGAGGTTAACCGTCTTGGTTTTCCTCTACACACCTGAGTCGTGACAGGGTCACTTCTCAAATTACCCTGGGTGTCTGATGCAGGAGCATCCTGGGTGTAAGAGCAATCTTGCATCACCCAAAAATATTTTTGTTTTTATTTTTCAATAAGGGCTATTTTGTGCAGAGCTACTATTTATGGAAAGTTACTATTTTTGGTAATTTTCGTATGTGCTTAGAATGATCTAATTTCTTTCTTGGAGGTTCATTTTGGTCATATAAGTCTGCCAGTAAAGTTTCATTGCCAGATCAAGTGTATATTGGAAGATATTGAAGATTTTCGGTATTGGTAGCAGGGTACAAAAACTTTGGACTTAGTTTTGAAGGCTTTAGAGGCCCCAGATGAGGTCAAAAATTTGGGTGACAGGTGCTTGCGTGGGTCAAGCCTGTAGAGTGCTTCGTGGCATTTCTGAAATGGGGTTATAATAGCTGATCGGGTCAACTGGTGATGACTTATGGTCTTCAAAAGTTGGGCCACCCAAAATGGTAGAAAATAATTTTCTTCAAAATTTCTGTTCAAAGGTTATCTTGAGCCGACTATGATGTAATAAAATGTAAAATAAGATAATTCTAAGTTTGGTCGGCCTTATTAGCTAAAATTCTCAAACCTTCCCAGGCGGTGGAAAATTGCCTATATAAGGAAGGCTGTATTATTGTCTTAGGCAGTTTAGAATAGTTCTGGGTTGTAGATCTGGGTAATAGTTCGAGGCTTTGTCCTACAGAATATTGTAAGGGAATGCCCATGTGGCTTTGCATATTGTAATTCTGAAAGTTTGTAATTCCACATTTGTGGAGATAATAAGAAGCCAATTTTTTGTTCTTGCATATTGTTGTTGTTTCTCTATTTCTGTTATGTGTTTGTGGTATTAAGGGGAGCACCTTTCATCAAATGTCAACTACAAGAACACTCATAGTCAACTATTTGTTAGAAAATGCAGCTAATTTATAAGGCAAAGCTTTGATGGTACCAATAACTGGCACTTCTCTTGAGTCCATAGCTTGGCATCTCCCATGAGGTGTATCAACCTTTAGTCCTAATGATTTCATGATCTCTGTAGGCATGACAGTGTTTGATGCTCCAGAATCAATCATGCAGTTCTTCAATATTTTACCACCAATCACAAGGGACAAAAAGAAAGGATCAACTGTCCCTACTGCATTGTTCACAATATTTGTATCCAAGAAGATTTGAGGAATCTTAGAAACAATTTCTTCACCCTTACTGTCAGGTGTGTCTTCCAAGGAAGCCACATGTTTGTCATTTCTATTCCCCTCTTGGATTCCTGCAGAAGAAACACCATTTACCCAATTCAAGGCCTTGACCTTATGTTCTTCTTTTCTCATCATTTCCAAAAGAGGAACCTTGACAGTGATCTGTGAAAGCAATTTGGACATATCAATTGGAACTTATTTTTGGTTATTCATGTCTTCTTCAAAGATAGTGACAACCTTATCCTTTGTGAAACTAGATTTGTCTTTGAGAGGAGATTCCTCTCCCTTCTGAGGAATGGGAACAACTACCTCTACTGTCTTTGCTTTATTCTTAGGTGCTGCAATAGGTACAATTTTCCTTTTTACCTTCACTTGGTTAGTATCATCAACACCCTTCCCCTTTTCCTCATGTTGTTGTACATTATTTTCTATCCTCTTGATGAACATACTGCCTAGCTTACCAGTTGCATTTCCAATTGTCCTATTCCTCAAGTTGTAATTGCTTCTAGCTTGAGTAACCATGTCTGCAGTGATTTGAGCAATTTCTTCATCTGAGGGTCTTCTTAAAGAAACTTGCTCCTCACCCCTCACTGTACTACATCCAACATCATCAAACTCTTCATCCTCTTCATCAACATCATTCTCATCCTCTACATGTGCAACAGTCATTCCACAACCATCCTTGTCATATTGCTCTTCATGTTCTTGATTCTCTTGTAAATTTAAAGCAATGACACAATGCTCAGGGTCATGAGGAGACTGACAAGCAACACACCATGGGATATCTTCAGTCATATTTACTGAATTTCTATGCAAGGGATGAGGGATCCTTCCATCAGGCCTTTCCTGCTTGATTGGGACAATGGGCTTGCCATCTTTCCACTGAGTGTTGTAAGCGTAATTTTGCATTCTTGGCTATCTGCTAAAGTTGTTTGGAGCTGACCCCTCCATAGTCATAGCTCTATTGTTTCCCTTTTCACCAGGCTTCAAACCTTCCAAAGCCTTTAAAATTTTTTTTAGATTGTCATCCTCTTTGGGTTTAGAGTCAACAGACCTTCCCATTTCTTTCTTACCCTGCATTTGAGGCCTCCAATCATCTCTTCTTCCTATCTTTCCTGATATTCTTCTATTGCTCTCTATGTTGATGGCCAATTTGTAAGCTTCCCCAAGATTTATAGGGTTCTTGTCCCTCAAGAGGTATCCCATCTTTGCATCAAAGGCATTCAAGTATGTCACAAGACATACCCTGTCATCTAGTCAGATAACCTGTAAGATCCTATGCATAGCCTTTTGGAATCTTATATTAAATTCAAGGACCTCTTCATTCTGATTCTTCTTTATGTTATTGAATTCATTCAAGCTAAAACCCTCATTTGTTTTATCTCCATAGTGTTCCTTGAAACAATTCTTGAATTCATTCCATGACCCTATACTAGCATGGGGTAACCCTCTAAACCAATCCCTAGCATCCTCAATTAGGGATTGTACAAATAGCTTCATTATAACATCATCAGGTTCTATATTATAATCATCTATTATATCTATGAAATTTTTTAGATGTTCTTCACATGTGATGACATTATTTTTAGTAAATTTAGGAAGCTTCTTTCTAATTTCATCAGGGATTGCATTGGGATAACCAGGAATACCAAAGAAGACAATTTGTTTGTACCTTTCATGAATAGGAGCTCCATGTGGTGGATCCATTCCTTGAGATGTAGATGTCCTTGTGTTTGGACCATCAGGAACTCTAGCGGCACCCGGCACACCATTTGCTTAAGCTGCATTGTTACCATGAGTTCCACCTTGTCCTAAAAAGGAAGTAGCAACATTTGAAGGTCCTGAAGCATGCTTGAGAAAATCAATCTTCTTTCTAATTTCTATAGTAGAAGCCTCCAACTCTACTTTCTCTAGCTCTTTATCCAATATCTCTTTCTTCCTTCTAGCTATCTCCAAATCTGAATCTAATCTCATTCTTGGATCTGATGCCCTATCCATAATAACTTGTTCACTAATTTGAATCCCAATAGCCTTTTGTTTTCCTTTATCTCTTGGTCTGGTTTCCTCACATATTTTTTGAACAATAGGTTGTTTGTCTACTCTTTCAGGCTCTGGGACAAAATTAATTGCCTCCAAATCTAGTAACTGCCTCTTTAGCTGATCAGCCCTTATCATGGCTTGTCTTACTTTATCTTCTTTGTCCTTTTCTCTTTGCTGCCTAATGGCAAGTTGTTCTTGAACTCTTCTTTCTAGTTCATAAATCTCCTCAAAGATCTCTTCTGATTCAAGGAGAGTGGTCTCTGACTCATCATCTCCCATTTGAGTTTCATCCTCATATTGGTTCAATCCCAAATCATCAACCTCTTCATATTCTGAATTATTTTCTTCTTGACTAGGCTTGGCTTGGGTTTCTTGTCTAGTATCTTTCTTGTTTCTCCAAGTATAAGAAACACCTCTTCTCTTCTTTCCTCCCCTTGTCTGACTAGGCCTAGAAGTTCCTGGAATGCCTTCTTCCATTATATCTTCAAGATGCTCCTTTCTCTGAGACCTAGTAGCTCTATAACTCATCTTGCAAAATAAATACTAGCTAGCACTGCTTCAGAGATGTTTGAGTCGCCACCCAAGTGTATTTGGAATATCACAATATAGTTTCTTCACTCTAGAAATACTCAAATGAGTTAGAGAGACAAGGGACAAGAACAACCCTATTTCTTTCAATGATGACCTACTGGTTAGGATGAACATGTATAACACTTCCCCAGCAAAGTTACCATCTTGTTGGTGTCCAAAATGATGCTTATGCTCTAATAGGCTGCCAATATACCATCATATGGATTTTAGGAATGGTTAACTTCAAAATGTTATGAGGTCTTAGGGTAATTGGACCAACTATAGGGACAAGACTGCCCTCTTCTACTTTTGGCTCTGCAAAACCAAGGCGGGTGCACCTAACCTAGTATAAAATATACTTCATACACCAAGAACTAGGTTTGTATAATAGATAATAGGATAGTAAGAAAGTACTAAGTGTTAACCACACACTCATTGACTCTCCATTACTATGAGGTAGAACCTCACACAAACAAATATTAAAAACTTAGGAATGGTTCTTAATTTATGAGTTTGAATCATAACAACCTCAATCAGGATATGTCCACAAAGAAATACTTATCTAGGCCAGTGCCTCATCCATTGGGCAAGGTTTCTTAGACAGATTGCACACACACACCAAAATATTTCTAAGATTCAAAGCCATAAACACATTTACAATCTCCTTTACTATTTATAGAATATCCTTACATAGACAAAAGATAAATCTATGTCTCATCTAGAGCATCATTTCATCTAATCCTAGATTAGAACTCAAGAATGAAGGCATATACATAAAATGGTTATGTAATCAACTAGAAAGTTCAAAATTTATCTATATTGACACAAAGGAGAGATAAGAATCATGTGCCTGTATTAAGTATGAAGAATCCTCAAGTTTATATAATCAATCCAAAGAAACCATGCTTGCAAACTATAGCTTAGACCTACAATTTTCTTTCTATTGTCAAAACATACCAAAATAGATCATTACCATTCAAACTGGGCAAAAGACTCACAAGCTGAAAAGTTTGAAAACCTAACTCCCAATGACCTCAAATGATCATAAAAAAATCCCTTTATACCAGGGTTACAATGCAAGCACAATGATCATTTCCAACTCAAAATTCAAATCCACCTAACCCCACCGAGGAGTTAACACAAACAAGATAGGGATCAGGCCGCAACATGCAAGCTCAAACAGTCTAATTCAACAGTCAACTAGCCCTATACTGGTCCAAGTACCAAATCATCATCAAACCCTAAGAAAACTAGCCACATTTGACCTCTGCAACACATTTCAGGGTACTGTTTCATTTACTCCCCTACGGCAAGACACTCCTCTGCAACTATCATGGCAGCCTAGACCACACCGCAGCGTTTGACAATCCATTCTACCCACTCTGGCCGCTCAAAAATTGAATTTTTGGTACCTTTGTCAGTGTAAACCCCTCTGCAAATTGAATTTGAATCCCAATGGTCACTTTTTGGCACCAGTAGCATATCGGCAATCCTCGTTCAAATCTCTGTCAACTTTAAGTCCTGACCGTAGATCCTTCTATCTTCCCGGGTTCACGACTTTAACTCATCCGAGCACCTCAGGTTACCTTCAGCAAACACACGACAAAGGAAAATCCTAGTCATGGAATGAAAGCCTAAACCCCAATTAGATTTAGTGAACACATGACTGCACGTGTTGAAATAACTCCTTAAGTTATTTGGCAAACTGGCGACTAAAGGCACTTCACCAGTTCACGGAAACAATAACGCTGCCACTAAATCATCACGTGAACCAGCGAAAAGAAGAAATTTTGTCAGGCCACCAAATATTTTATCCACACTGCCAAAAAGCACAAAAAAATTCAACCGGGCCCATGCAGGAAGATCCACGGCTGTCACATAATCTCATAGATCTGACACACTTCATAAGTTTCTATGCCAACCACTGATTTTATACAGCTGTCAGGTCCCACCGCAATTCCACATCACCATTCGGCTCAACCAACTAAAAAATTACACATCAGTGCCACCGAGGAGATAGGTCCCACCGCAATTATTCACCAATGGGCCCCAAGTGATAGATGTCAACCGGTCTCATGGTCGTATGTCAGAAAACTCTGACATGCGATCATGCGGCAACCAATAAAACATGCACCTTCACTTCCCTTCTGACACCGGGACCACTGCTTGTAGCAAACAAGATCAACGACAGGTGCATGATCGCATGACATGAGAATATTCCTTATGATCACACACCCATCATAGATCAAAAGCCTCTTGAAAACTTGGGCCCACCATTACGCGATCGCACGACTAAAGCAAGGTAAACTGCTAGCCAAGTTACAAAATGTTTAGGACCAAACCGCCAGAATTCAGCGACCAAGAGATAACTGTGAATCGCCAGATCGTGGAATGAAACTTAACCACCCACCAAACTAAACATCACCAAGAACTGGGACCCACATAGACAGGTGGTAATTGGTCACATGATTGCATGTCAGGAAACTCTAACATGCAGCCATATGACAACCAATCATGAAAAGCCTGCAGATCTGGACCCACTTCACGCCCACATAGGAAAATCCAACGGCCATCTCAAAAGTGTGAAAGGTAAACACCGTGCATCTTCACCATGTGAACATGCCACAACCACCAATTCTATCTGAACTTTAACCATACGGGGCAACTGAGAAGAACTGGGTACCACTGACCGATGAACTGCCAGGCATTCAGCGACTAACCACCCACCAGATCGTTAGATGCCAGCAGATAACTGCCAACCATGAAGAGATTGCACGACTAATAGTCACCAGGTCATGGAATAAAAGTTGTAACCACCAGAGGATTTGGAGAATTAGTGACAAGAAACCTTTGAAGGACTAGGCCCCACCATCCATCGCACCTGTGTAGCTAAGACCAAGGTCAAAAACACACAAAGTTTTCTACACAGCAAAAGATCGAAAACACATAGGGTTTTCGATGCCAAAGGACAAGTGCACAAAATAGGAAGCACAAGGTCAAAAACAATGAAGGTTTTGACTCAAATCGAAAACATCATGGATTTTCAAAAATACTGTGGGTTTTCGACATTGAGGCAGATTTTTGAAATTATTTCCTGCAGACCTTAGAACTTGAATATCTTTCTGGATTTTGTAATTCAACACGTGTGTTTTGGACTGGAGCAAGGTGACAACATGAACTACTAGGGGCTAAGGGCACACACCATGAAACACTATGGATTTGGGCCATTTTCACAAGATTTTTACATGAACCAAAAAATGGACTAACACCCCTATCCATTTAGAGATCACACCTATGTTCTCCAAACTTGCATGTCCTCTCAAGGGGACGTACCAATCCTTACTTTTCATTCTTCCTCGTCCTTTCATGACTAGGGCATCATTCTACTAGTCTTATCCCCTTTATCCACTATGTTTTAATCTTCTTTGATCTAACATAACTTCATGATGCTACATCAAAGAGGGACAAAATGTAGACACCTAAAATTGTCCTAACAATTACCCTTATTCTAGCTAATTAAATAGATATTTATTATTTATTTAATAATTAACCTTATTCTACCTTTTATTAAATAAATTCACATTTATTTCATTACACTCCTCTTTATCCCTTATCCTTGATTAAATAAATTGACATTTATTTAATTTTATCCATGTACCCTATCCTTGATTAAATAAATTTACATTTATTCAATCTCATTTCTCCTCTTTCTAATCCTCCACTTAATTAAGTAAATGACATAGTTTATTTATGTAATCCCCTCTTATCCCACTTGGAATTAAATATTGCATTTAATTCTATTTGAGTACATGGCTCCTAACCTTAACCCTCACCCAACCTCACTTCCCTAACCTAACCCATCTTTCTAACCCAAGTCAACCCACTTTCCCACTAATTAATCCTAATCTCATCCTAATCATTTGCACAACCTTAATCTAAGGATTAAGAAATCCTAACCCAAACCTAGGTCACATGTGACCATGTGACTCTTACACACTTGTCTCCCACATGTCATTGACATGTCACTTTCCAAGCCTTGGTTCTCTCTTTCTCTTTCACCTTTTGACCCATGTCATTGACATGTCATTTTCCAAAGTTTCTCACATGTGTGAGTAACCTTGGTTCTCCCATCCTCTTACAACCCTTAACCTTTGTCATTCAGTCATCACTTTCTCAAGTTGCTCACACATGTGTGAGCAACTTTGGCTCTCTTACACCCTCTTACACTTTTTCATGGACATGTCACTTTCAAAGGTTTGAGAATATTTCCCCCTTTGAATGGTAAAACTAATCCACACATTATCTACATGGAATCTACTTGGCCTCCACCTCATGGCCACCTCATTGATCTAGATGAACCCTAGCCCTTCACCTAACTTTGAATCCAAACCACCCATTTCCCTCAAATTCCTATAAATTGAGAGACTTTCTCCTCATTCAACAATCATTTTTCATACATTGTCATGCTACAAGATTTGTGAGAAACCACATTCTACCCATCTTCAACAAATCAAACATCTCTTCATTTTTGGAGGTTTGCATGTTGTATTGAGTAGATTAAGTTTGTTTTATATTGTTATTTCTTCTCATTTAAATGCTTATTTCCATATTTTTTGAGGTTTGCATAGATAAGTAGGAATAGACCTAGTTAATTTAAGTTCTTTTATGTCATTTTTATGAAATAAAATAGTACCATGTGTGAGTCCTTTAATTCATCCAATCTATCAAGTTTTATTTTACACGCCATCGATATAACTCACCATTTACTATCCCAATAGAGCTATATATTCTTGATCATCAGTATAGGTGATACCGCTTCACCCATCAGTCATTGGTGTGACTTTCATTTTGTTATTCTAAAATGAAAAGCTATATTGATTAATTCATAGGCATGACTCTCCTTGATAACGATTTTGATCATCCTTATATTCCATCAACATAAGTCATCTTGATGACCCTGTTGAGTATCAGGATAACTCAAAATTAGTTCCTTCACTTTCTAAAGTCCCTCTAATAGGTTCATCATTGTATGCTTCCCCGATGTCCTCATAGAATTTGATTGCTATAACTTACTCTGACCTCTTCATGGTCCTTTTGTTCTTAATATTCTTCATCACCATAGGATATCCTGACAATGTCATCGGGGATCAGCATAAATCTATGGTACCTTCTCTGATGCTTTTAGTTACTCTGATGGAATCCATCAATGTTATTTCTTCCAATACTCCCTTCTCCTTAGTAACTCTATCAGCATATGTTTTACCAACAATACCATCAGGTATCGAGGTGACTTTAAAAAGGTTTCACCGTAGTGTATTGCAGGAATATTTTAGTGGCAATTATTCGCCAATTGGTGAATATTTCCCATCGAGCGTATAGAAATTGGAAAAAAAATACATAGTATAGAGGTTGACCGGTTTGCCCAAATTTTATAAAAGACACATATAGTGGTCAGCTTGTTCACCACTATTTGTACATAATTTCACTACAGTAATCAGGTTGTTCACCCATTTTTCTATTGTATATTTTACTATTATTCACCATGAATTAAGGAAGGGTGTATTTATCAAGGATCACCATTCTCCAAAGGCTCATTGTCCCAAGTGAGAGTTTTATTTACACTAGGAACCAATTCAGCATGCATCATACATAATCGTATCCTAAATTCCCGCCCTATTCGCCTAGTCAATTACTTCAAATTACATGGGATTCGCCAAATATTAGTTTTTATCATATGCAATTGTCGGCCCCTTTGCCAAAATTTGAAATAAGCATTTGTATATAAGGATAGTTTCAAGATATTTAGTATTACAAAAATTCAGTTGATTTTGAGCTCACAATTGCAATCGGTAGTGAACTGAAAGACTACAAGTTTGTAGTATCTTATTCAAGTAAAATTTTATTGCAGCCTTAATTTTTTGGAGATGTCATAGTCAAAGCTAAATAGGAAGAGGACTATTGAAGGTGGAGATGTCCAAGAGAGGCCAACAAAATGCAAAAATATATCTTCATACTTTGGCGGGGCAGAAACAATGGTGTTAGTCAAAATGGGGAAGGTACATCATCAGAGGAAGATGTACAACTTCAAGGTTCTCAACCTATACACTCTTCTATTCAACAAATTGGGGAACCTAATAACTCTGGTGATGAAGTTGCGGAACCTGATATCTCTAATGAAGATGACCTTGAAGAAGAATTTCTAGTAAATAACTAGGACCAAGATGAATTGATCGACTTCGGTGATGATGATGGTTCAATTAACAGTAACACTAAAGGGAGAGGAAAATCAAAAGAAAAAACTAATCATCAATGGGAGATGTCCAGGAGATTTAAATTTGATTGGGCAGAAAAGTATCCAGTCATTGAACCCATGGAAAATCCAATTGTAGGTGAGCCTCCAGTAGAATGAAGATGTACGATTTGTAGTTGGAAGTATAAAAAGGAAAAGCAGTTACAGCTTAAACTAAACGCCATAGAGAAATATGTTGGTAAAGTTTACAAAACCTCAATTGTAGATGGAAAGGAAATCAAAGTGGTAGGATATAAAACAAAGGAGCAATGTCAACATAAAAGGAATGTTGAGGAATATTATTTGTTTCATAAATTTAAGACGAAGCTTGGTGAAGTTCAATGTTCTATTAATGCTATTTTTGCAAAAGCAAGTGAAGTAGAAGAATACGGAAAAGTTGTTCAATTAAGTAATGTTTTCCATATTTTGAGCAGAGGGCATCCAATGATAGACTATCCATAAATGAGTGGTTTGTTACACTTTCTAAAATTTCCTAACTATCCTATCACTCATTGGTTAATAAACAATGGATGGGAATGGGCAATTTGTATTGCCCAGGTTGAAATAGAGGATGTACAGAGAAAAATAAAAGAGTCAACCTTTATTGCATTGTCCTTAGATGAAGTTACGGCAATAGATAATATGTTGTGGTTATGCATGCATGTTTATACTGTATAGAATAATGTTTACCAACCACATCTACTAACTATTGCAAAATCAAGGGACAATGCGACATTGAAAAGTTTATTTCAATTAGTAAAGAGCCATTTAATTGAATGTGGAGCTATGGATGAATTGACAATAGTGAATAATTTGATTTGTGTTGGAGCGGATGGAGCTTCAATAATGCAAGGTCATAGGAATGGTCTTTGCACAAAGATGTAGGTTTCTTGTTCACCATATGTTGTTGGCATTCACTGTATGGCCCATAAGATGAATCTTTCTTTTAGAGTTGTGAAGAAGTTTCCTTTAGTAAACAAGGTTGAAGATTTTGTAAGAGAGTTGTACTCATATTTTTTTCAAAGTCCCAAATGTTTCAAGGAATTTCAACACTTTGCTGGTGGAATTACCAATGGAAACAAGCTTCTTAAAGATGTTGATACCTGATGGATCTCTTTGGATGGACTAGCGTATCAATTTTTTTATGGATATCAAACTTTGATTGGACTTATGTATGAAAATCATGACAATGCAAAAAATCAGAGATGTGGCAACCTACTTCGGAGGTTAAGCAATATAGAGAAACTTTTGAATCAGCATCTCTTCTTCCCATGCTAGAAGAAATGATGTTCATTATGAAAAAAGCCCAGAAAAGAGCCATGTATATTGCACAATAAGCTCAATTGCATAAAATGTCATGCCAAGCCCTCAATAATCTCTATCGAAATGACCCAAATTTATCTGATGAAAAATTTGATCACTGGCAGAAACTAACAAATTTGGACAATCCTGATAATTATTTAAAGATTGTTGAAAATGGAGAATTATGTGTTTGTGTAAGGGGATTTCAGATACCAATGTACTACAGTGCCCCAAAGAAGTGAGCTACAAGAGTTACAAGGGAATAGTTTACCAAGATCATAGAGTCTATAGGAGCTCATACAAGGGACATAGCCCATAAAGTTTCCTCTAAAATAAGATCCTGATTCCCATATGAACAACTTCTTGAGGCCATGGAAATTGTGTTTCCTCGATATTGGCACTTAAACTCTAAGGAAGATTAGCGTAATAGGATGTTGACTTTGATAAAGGAATTTTGTAAATCTGTAGAATTCAATGGAGTGACTATCAATGGAATTTTAGATGAGGGTCTTCTTAGATAGCAATCAGGCACTTTTGCAAGGACTATGAAGCATCAATATCAAATAATTCATAACCCACATGAAGAGGGCTCAGCAACAAGGCTTTGGACAGAACTAAAATAGACCACAATGTTGTGTGATGATATTTCAGAGTTCTTCAAGATTTTTGATCTATTTCAAACCGTGATATTGGGTTCGGTGGAGGATGAAAGATTTTTTAGTGCTTTGGGCTTCCTAAAATCAAAGCTAAGAAACAAAATAGACAAGAACTTGGAAACATGCTTGAGGGTCTACACATCTAGGTATGATGTCAATACCTTTCCTTATCAAAAATCAATTGAAATTTGGAAGAAAAGATGCAAAATAAGAGTGTTGGGAAACACTATTAACCAATCTCTAATTCCAAGTGGGACAACTAAAAGTGGCAATGGGAGTGGGTTTCATAGAAGTAGAGGTCAGAGTGAAGAAGACACAAACAAAAATGAAGAGAACAATGAAGGAACTAGAATGCTAGAATTAGATGATGATGATGACACCAAGATGAATTGGAAAATTTAGGAAATTTCTGTTAAATTAGCAATAGCAATCAATAGGTATTTTTTGAACTTATTAACTACTATATCCTATCATTCAATGTTCATTCTAGAAAATCAAGAATGTATTATGTTTCATCATTAAAATTTGAGAACAAAGAGTAACATTACTATAGTTTGTATCGTGTCATCAATGATCATTCATATTTTAAATTCCAGAATGAAATTTTGTGTTCCAATAGCATATAACAGGGTAAATCAACTAAGAATAACTTAATAAAATAGAGTAACCCAACGTACATTAAATTGGAAAACATGAAAATTAGATAGAGCACAATTTTTTTTGTATTTATTTTCAATACATTACAATTTACACTAGTTCAAAATTCAGAGCATTAGCAATGTTTGTAGGCCAGTCCAAAACTCCTCTGATGGCAGAATAATTTGGTTCAAAGTATAGTCACATTCATGCAACTTTGTTAGCAATTCATATTAGGAAGTGTGACTTGACAGCATTGTTTCTTCTAAAACTCCATTCAAAGTTCTCACTGGTTTGATGAAATCCATGAATGTATCAGGAGATGTGTTTGTAGGAAGAAAGCGTAAATCAATATTTATTTTTTCATGCAGCCTTATTTTGTAAGTTTCTCTTCCATTGAACTTATTTGCATCAAATCCCTTATGCAAACCAAGACTTTCAAAATTTTATTTCCTTTCTTCCATCTTTGTGATCTTCTTCTTAGCTTTGTCATCCAATTCTTGTGCTTCCCTTAGCTTCTCACATTTTTGAATGATACTTGATACCTTTACTAGGGCATACAAGAAGGTGTTAATTCTCTTGTTTAATAGATAACTATCACTCTTACTATAGAGTTGCTGCATAATATCTTTTGCATTCTTTTCTTTCTTGACAACAACCATGTTCTATTCAATGTTTTTATGGAGCTTCCAATAACATACTCTCATACTTTGAAGCATTTCAAACTAGTCACACAAGCTATGAGACATCCCCAATATTTGGCCCCAAATGTGTTCTTTTGTAATATTCACTAAATTATTACTAGTATTTGTTAAATTTTGAATTGTATCATTTGCCTTCTTTAGTTCTTCTGCCATTTTTTCACAATTATTTTTCTCTTCCACTACTTTGTGTTCCCAATGGTCGGCTTTATCCACCTAAGCATCCAATTGCTTTTTCAATTCTCAGTTGGAGGGAGCATTACTCTCCACGGTTTTAAATAACTTTTTTGAAGTGACTCTTTCTTCCTCTAATTTTTTTAATTTCTGCCAATTTTCCCCTCAGTGCCTTCATCTCGGCCTGCTCTTGTTCCTTCACTACTACATCTGCATGTTCCTGCTCCATATTTGTTGATGAAGAGGATGATTTTTTAATCTTTTTCTGTAATTCTTTCAAACTATTCTTTGAAGCTTTCCTCTTTGCTTTTTCATTGGCAATGTCTGCCTGTAACTTTTCTATATTTTTCTCGAGCTTACTTTTCTCTCTTTCCAGCTTTAGCAGTGCACTATAGACCAATTAAATTGTATACTTTGATGCATTGATTTTGTCCACATTTTTAACTTTGGAAAAATCCATTTCGAGAGTGCTAACTTGAAATTCAAACGGATCTATCTGACTCTCTAGTGGGTTTCCATATTTTTTGGGTGGAATAACAACCATGAACTCCATCATGTCTCTATTTGGGTCATATGTTGGAAAAACCCTGTTGGATGCAAGTTGTTCCTCTACAGCTACAGTAAGGGCACCAATCTGCAATGTCTTCTTTATTTCCTTATTCTTGGTTTTTATTTTCTACAAATTTATTACAAAAATCTTTGAAATGAAAATCTAGTATTGCAGAATGAATTGAATGTTTGAAAGGTGAACTAGAGCTTGCAATACATGTTGGTCTAACTAATGGTGTTTGATGATTTAAAATTTTAGAGGGTTTTGCTAAACCTGAAAGTGCAAATAGTGCTTTAGGTTTGAGTATCAATGATCTGGAAACCTTTTGCTTCTTGACACTATCTTCTACTATGGGATTCTATGTAGATTCTACTGGCCTCTTTAGAGATAGAACTTGTTGTATAACTTGCCTAGTCCCATTGGCACCACTGCCACTACCAAACCCAGTAGCAGTAGATTCCCCAATCCCACCCATGGCAATGGATGTTGTTATGGGCATAGTGGTTCTTGATGAATCTAATGGGTCCACTTCAACTCCAATCCCAAGGCCTGCACCATGATCTTTTTGTGTGCTTCATGTGTGAAAATTGGCATCCAAAAGCCTTCTCCTTTGGGACCCAAACCACCACCTTTATAACCTATTTTTCCATAATGATTTCCCCTTTTCTATGTGTTTCTTTGTGGTAGTATCTTACTCCACTCTGACTTGATGGAGTAAATGTAGTTGGTGGATTATCATCCTCATTGTCTGCATTTTCATCCTGATCACTGTTGTCATATCCACTTTCGGGATGCTCCAAATTCCATAATTCGCTAAACTCTATATCCTCCTCTATGTCATCCAAATCTGCACTGGTCTTTGGTTCACCAAGATTCTTTCTCATAGTCCAAAAATCAGTCATTTTCATTCGAGTCCATTTTCTATTCTTACAATCTTCTGCTATTTTCTTTGGTATATTTTTTTTTTATGGATTAGCAACTTTTTTGTAGAAATTATAGGACATCCTAGGCTATACAATGCCCTAGTTTATTGATGTCATAATTTGTGATGACAACTGCTCAGCTGAAAATTTTTTCCTCGGCAGAATGTTTCTCCATCTCTTTTGTAATGTCATCTCAGCTATCCTTATTTTTTAACTTCTCAAGAAATGGTTTACTTTCATGTTGAAATAAGTTTGCAGAGCTCTTATTAGCAACAAGCATTTTTTGAATGACGTTGAGTGGATCATACTTCCAGTGCCACTCTAAATCAAATTGAAAAATTTCTAAAAAATAATTTTCCACTTTGTATGTATTTCTCTCAAATGTTAACCCTCCAATTGAGAAAGGTAAGGAAGGGAATATGCTCTTCTTTGGCTGGCCAGCGAAGAGTCTATCTATGCTCTCTAGTTGTAGTACATATTCTACTGCAAACACCCTATCTATCACATGCATTGGAAGTTTGTGGGGTTGTAGTTTTGATCTATAAAACCTTAGTATAGTGTATTCGTCCATTAGGTACTATTCAGCCAATTGAATTATGCTTCCAAGTTGGATGCAATCCCTACATGAAGCAGACAATATGGGCATTGGAGTGATTTTTATTTTTTTCTACAATGGTTCCAAAAAGAAGTCTACAAAATTAATGTAATTCCTTATGTTATCATACATCCTTATCTGAGGTGTCCAGTTATATATTGGATTACCTATCCCCCTCTGAATTTCAAGCTTCTTGTCATTGCTCATTAATATTGCAGCATTCTTAGCTAGCATAAAATAGCACAAGTAGGTTGTGAACCTAAATGTCTTAGAATTTCATCTTTTAATCAATGCTAATTATTCTTGCATTGAGTGAACCATGTGTCCAACAAAATTATATCTTACTGGTTCATTTACACAATGGATATCCCAAATCAATTGAAGAATTTTAGCACCCACTTCCCTATTGTTTTCTAGTCCCAAGAAAAATGCTAGCGAGGATATAGTATCCTAAACCCACGACACAAAAATGTTAAAATCATAAGGAGGCTTATGGTTCTCACCCAACAAACTATTAGACCCTTTATAAATGAAACTTTTGTGTTTGGCACGACTGCCTCATATTGGTCTGCCAGCAATCCCAGGTAAACATGGACATTACATTTTTTTCATTCAAACCCTAGGTCTAGCAAACTGAGAAATTCTTCCTGGGTTATTGATAAAATTTCTTCTAGATTATTTTTATTCACAATTGCTTTTCTTTCTTCATCATAATTTTCTGCACAAATCAAGACAATTTATGGGCAAGGGAAAACTTTGGGTAATAGCATGCAACCCAAACCAACATCCCAAAAAGAACCTTCATTTGTGTGCCTATCATTGGATTAAATTTTATAAATTCATACCTCTTTAGCCCATTTTCCTTACTGTAAAGTGTATGTTTAATTGCTATAGCTCTCCTTTCACCGTCGATAGCAGGATCATAACTATCGTGATACTTATCAGTGAAACTAGGGATTTCTACTAGTTTTTTTAGAATATCAGAGAGGGGGGTGAATCAGTTAAATCAGTTATCCTATAGTCCCAAATACAAAGATGTACCTTATCAAAAAATTCCAACAAATTATGTAGCTCGATAACATAAAATATCAATATGTCTGTTCACTTTATCGATTACCAGTAAATAACTAATTGTGATTACCAACCAAATCAATTATGTAGTATGTAAAGTATGATAGAAAAACAATCATCACAAATAACACATAACACAATGATTTAACGTGGAAACCCTATTAAGGGAAAAACCACCTAGGATCAATGACCCAAAATAATTTTCTTTTCTGAAGTGAGCTCGGTGAAGAGCCAACCTTGTTAAAGGTTACAAACACATTGTTAAGTGTGACCTCGTTAGAGGATTTAACACTAACAGTTAAATTTTGACCAGCATTCACTATGGGGTCAACAAGATAACAATGTACATTCTCTAAATGACATAGGATAGAATATAAGACTGTTAAGTCCACTCAGTTAAGAGATTTTTTGAATCAATGGTTAAATTGATACAGTATGATCTAATTCAAATACAACTCAATTGCAGATATTCAGATCTATGCTAAGCCCATACAAATCCTCTGATCAATAATCAAATTCACTTCATCAATAATCTTAAACTTACTTTCACTCGGTAAATGGTTCTCTAACACTCGATTAACTCTACAGTTCGGTTCTTTCAATAACCAGTTTGATCAAGCATGCATGAATAGTCTTCACACAATATCCCCAATGAAACTCATATCTCTTATATAGACAAGTAAACCATTTTCATATCAGCCATTATATTTTGTCGCTTAATCTCCTTTGTCCATTTTGCCTCTTAAACCTTCCTCAGTAGATGTGTCATTAACATGTTTCAATCTCATCCTTTAGATCTTCTCCAAATTTTCTCAGTCATGGATCTCATAACAAACTTAATCCTTAATCTCTAAAATATAACAATTCCATCTCATCAAATTTCAATTGACTGTTCTTTGCATTTAATGTTTTCATCCATATTCAATCAATATAGAAATGCATCAGTGATAACTAGTTAAACTAGCTTGGTTGATACTGTCAGTCAGTATACACTGCATTGGCTCGGTGTATATAGAAATCTTCATTTACCAACCACATTGACATGTTCAATTTCAAATCTCTTCTTTATAATAGATTAATGTAACATCCTCAAGTTAACAATATAAAGCCATAGACTCATCAATAAGTTACCCAATGTTTACCTTATCCTTATCCATCATATCCATCTTTTACTCATGTAGATATCTCAATTCTTCATCTTTTCTTCCTCTAACATATGTTCAGATGTTTCTAACTAACATGATAAGTAGTGTCAAGACTAGTTGACATCAATGACAACACACTAGAACATTTGAGGCCAAATTCTGATGGCCATTTGTTATATTTTCAACACCTATGTGTTGACATTTTGACATACGTGTCCGGCAGCATTTTTGCATTGGAAATTGTGACAGAAGAGGTAAACATCAATTTTTTGACACCCAATTTCATCAAAAACTTGTGCATGAATACCATCTTTGTTATGATATTTCTTACAATTGACCTATCGAAACTTCGATGACCCATGTAGGTGTCCCATCGGACATATGTGTCACAATAGCAACGAGTCAACAATAATTCTCTGACAAGAAGACCCATCAAAAATATGGCATGGCTATCGCAAATACCTATCGAAAAGAAGTACTTTCCAACATTATAACTATTGGAATAGCAACAGATCTGTAGCCACAGTCTGATAGATAGACCTATCAGTGCTATAGCATTCCTGTCGCCCCTTTTTGTCAAAAAGGAGAATATTCGATGGTGGTAACAAAAACTCACCTATCAATCTATAGAAAAAAATATAAGTTGTTAATATTAACAATATTTATGGTATATGTTTCACCCTTTAATTACTATAGTGACATATATGACATACCTTAGAATATGTAACATTTTTGTGTTGGATAAACCATTCATAACCTTCAAGTTCAACAACAACAATATAGCAGAGAGAAGAGTTGTTTGGGAGCTTTTGTAAAGGGTCATGGCTGCCTTCTCATGTAGATTTATATCATGGATGACATCAACATCATCTTGGTCATCATCATCAATTGTGCCAATACCAAATGTGTCATGGATCAATGTATTAGTACCATCATCTGGTGCATCATCGTCATCTTCCATGGGATCATAATCTTCAACTTCAATATTCACACCGCCATGATCCTCAACTTCCAAAGCCATATTCTCCATATTCACACCTCCATGGTCCATATCACATACTCCCCTAGGGAGGTTGACCTATATAAAAATGATGAACAAAAATAAACCATGGTAATGATCTCATCATCAAGTGTATTTCATATATATATATTAATTGTTAAATAAATATAATGAAAAACTTACCAATTCATGATAATCAAACCCTCCTTCAATGTGACCATTATCCCTACAATGTCTCTTAGCTATTTTGATTAGCAATCTTCTATTGTTTAAGCCCTTACAAATATTGCAGGGACAATAAAATTTTCCATTGCCTTTTCTTTTCAAGTTAGACCATAATCTATTGATTGTATCTGTGTTACCTTCTTCACTTGGATTGTCTGACATGATCCTTCTTCACTTAGATTATCTATAACCTAATCAAAATAAAATATCATATATATTATACATAAAATATTATCCCTATAGTGCATCAAATTTGACCAAGCACTACTAGGAGCTAGACCCGGCAACAAATGGAATTGTGATGATTTTCACAATAATACATTTTTTGCAAGGTATAAGGTCCCAGTAGTGCTTAGGCAAATCTACATGGTGAAGTTTGTATATGTTGTATATGTTGTGTGTGTGTGTGTGTGTGTGTGTGTGTGCATAAAAAAGGGGGCCTTTATCTTTGATCTTAAAATGACAAATATGCATATCTAACACTTTTTGAGGGTGCAGGGAACAACAAATGGAGGCAACTTGAGACCACAAATGGAGGCAATTTGTTGATTGAGGGTGCAAGGAACAACACTCATCAGTACTTTTATCAAATTGTAAATTTCAATTTTGAACCATTATGTGAATATAGAACATGGATGTAATCTCAGAAAATAACAAAATGTAGACACGACATATTACTTTTTTTTTATTCTACATTACTTACTCTTTGAGTGCATGTTCCACCTGCAACTTGATCAAGTCTTGTTTGATGCTTCAATTTTGTGTTCACTGTCCTATAGATGTACACAGTTTTGTATTTCCCCAATATGTTATTCAAAAAACAACAATAGAATAAAATACTTGTTGAGAAAGATCATCATAGGAGTATCAGAAACTTGAGATCCAAAGGTAACTCAACATTATAAGATTCTTACATTCAACCTTCATCTCATGCACCTAATAAATAGGAGATAAACTACATGAAATTGAAAAATTACATTACAAAACAATGAGCTAAAACTACCTACCAGTAGTTCTACAATTAAATCATCATAACTTTCCCATTACTTAATAATCACACATGGCACAGACTCTCTTTAAACTCACAATATGTTGCATGTGTAGTACAAAACTCATGAGATTCTAAAGAAGGCCTCACTCTTAATCAAACAAATCTTCCTTGTGCCACACAAAAAACTGTGTGATAACTATGTCTACTCCAACCTTAATTGTTTAAGAATTCATCATATCAGATAAAGTATGTTTAAGAATTGTTGGGACTAGTCCTTTGGCATGTATTAAACAAAATACAATTTTCAGCATATTATTATCACTCTATTTCTTTGTTGTAAACATGTCATTGGTTCAATTTTGTAAAAAAAAATTGTGCTAGATGCATTTAAAATTATCTTCATTGTCTTCTGATTGTCTAAATGCTTCTTTATTTTTTAGCCAATTAATACATGCTAGTATATAAAGAAGACAATCACAAGACAATGAATATTTGTCTGATAAAAATGAATACACTAAAATAAACCAATGGCATGTTTACAAAAATTATCATAACTCAAAAGAAAAAATAAAACAATGGCATGTTTATAACTGATTAAGAGTGAGGCCTTCTTTAGAATCTCATGAGTTTTGTACTACGCATGCAATATATTGTGAGTTTGAAGAGAGTTCATGTCATGTGTGATAGAACCTACTTTATCTAATATGGTGCATTGTTAAACAGATTAAGGGTAGAGTATTTATTACTTCATTTTTTGTGGGGGACAATGAAGATTTGTCTGACAAATAGCAGGTCTTCTTTAGTATTTCATGAATTTTTACCACATATATTGTTTCAAGCCTTTGAGTCCTAGAGAAGAAGAATGGTGTAAGTTGAATAGATCAGAATGAATGGGGTGTTGAAACATGGTGAATAGACCATGATGAGATGATACTTGATGTTAGGATCGGGGTGAAAATCCTAGTTGAGGTGTATGCCAAAGGAATGGAGACAAGGTTAATGATCGATCAAAGATCATATGAAACTATGTAAACCACTTTTAGTAATGAAAAATGTAAATTTCATGTATATTTCTAGTCTCTTTCGCAGGGGTACAGTCAGAGGGTTCATTGAAAAAATGATCCTTTGAATGGTTACTATGAATATGAATCATTTGATATATCATATTTCTCATTTTACTTGAAGTTTGGAATAGCTTGTGCAAGGGTGAAAGTACTTTTGATCATTTTGGTCGTGATTGTTCCTATACACAGTCAAGAAATGTAACTATCTAATGATTATATGTAATGTTGAATGGATTAAATGCTTTATTCTTGGTAGAAGTGAATGGAAGGAATAGTTTTGGTGTTAGGTTTCATTTATTATTGAATTCAATGGTTTCCAAGATGTGTTGAGGAGTTTTCTCCTTGTTTAATGTTAATTATTCCTGCATAATCCACTCATACAATAGTGAAATGCTATGTGGAAGGGATGGTTGATAGTTTTCCTTGAGGGAATGGGGATTTTGAAAGACTTGTTATCATTTTATTGTGTATTTCCAATATGTTTGGATGCGGGGCAGACCAGGAGAATGAAGGATCACTCACTAATTGCATGATAACCTAGTTTTGAAGGGTCACTGGTTGAGGGGAATGAAGGATCACTCACTAATTGCATGATAACTCCACCAAGCATGCTTTCCTTTAATTTTCCACAATATCTCAAAGTATGATCATTATTCTTTACTTTCTTCTATAAACAATTCATACACAATAAAAAAAGACAAAATCAGAGAACAAACATGACTGCATATTACATCAAGTCATCTAAGATGTTATATTTTGATATCTAAGTTTACTTGGATGACATTCAAGGCATAAGGATAGTATCTATAGGAGCTAGAGGTTAGCTAATCATCATTGTATTATGAGACTTTTGGAGGTTTGCCTCCTCAAAATAGTTTATTATTCTTAAGTATTATCAAGTACTTGCAACATATATCCTATTATATTCTTCTCTTATGCAAGTCATTTCATTACAAGTAGTATTATAACATGATCTTGGCATGTAGAAGGAAATAAATAAGGAAAAATAAATCTGAGTAGGGATTTCAAATTGTTAATTGCATATCTCTCTCAATTTGGTGAATTCTTGCTTGATTTTTGGAGGGTTTTTTAAGGACACATTAAACATGCTACAATACATATTTGAGGTCAATCAGATAAGGTTTGAAGGAGTTATCACGGAGTTAGGGTTTCCACCAAATTTTCTCTTGGGGTTGCAAGTTAGTATTTTTTTCACCATATTCATGAAATTTGAACACCTACCATTATGATTTGAAAGTATTTAAAGACATTGCAGATCTGTCAAAAATGGTTCCTATATTTCTTCAAGATCTATTTTAATCCTTATATCGCAATTTTGATTAGATTTGACCAATAGTTGATTTCATTAGTATTTTATAGCATATAGTCCTAATGTCAACTATGGAGATAAAGAAAGAGACACACTAGGTATGAATTACACGATATACCCATCATCACTTAGCACTTAAATAATAAATTATGGGCAGGGAACAACCCCCTAACTTCTAGATGTTTGTTTCATGTTGGCCTCTTATTATATGCAAAGGTAGGTCTATCTTAGGCTAACAACCATAGTGTAGGGGCCATGAATTATGGATCCCAAAATAGGGCACACTTGTATTAAATTAGGTTCACTATACTACAAGGGAATGGAAACCATGCAATAGTGCCTCATGGGGATGGAAGCAACCCTTAACCAAGAACATGATTGTGTTTGCAATATTTACTAGAGGCAAAGAACATAATTTGGTTCTAGCAATTAATCCTCGAAGATAATGGCACCCACAAAACACTTGGAAAAGATAGCACTCACTATATCTTTTATCACTCTTTTAAAGTTGGGACAATAAATCTCAAAGATAGATCAACGAATTCTTGAACACAAAGAACCATTGACAGATATGATTCATGTGTACAATAGCCAACAACCAGTTGTTCCAATCATGGTGTCCAATAATTATGTTAGAAAAAGAATCTACAAATCCCTTACATAACCATAATAGATTCAAACCATGAACCATAAGAACCTAACAATGGGACTAACAAAGATACAGCCTAAACAAATCTTGATCATATTCCACCCTATTGTAAGGCTCAAGAAGTAACTCTATCTTAAAGCTACACATTACCCTAGATGAAGCTCAAAGGTCAAGTAGTTGAATCATAGCAATACTTGAATGAATATAGGAATAATTTGATGTACAATCATTTGCTAGCTTGGTTTGTGGGTTTTCCACATAATATTTTCCCTTTAACCACATTTATAGTTTGAGAAAATTAGAAAAAAATATTTCAGATTTATATTATCCTTTTGAACTAGCACACTGCCATCAAAATGCATAATCATTGGTCATCTCAAGAAAAATCCTATTGATTAGTAGGATATCCTTATAAAAATTCAATGCATGGATTTCTTGTGAATTATCGACTACTATGTATCCTGCAACTATGGAAGGAATAGTGTTGGTGTTAGGTTTTATTTATTATTGAATTCAATGGTTTCCAAGATGTGTTGAGGAGTTTTCTCCTTGTTTAATGTTAACTATTCCTACACAATCCACTCATACAACAATGAAATGCTATGTGGAAGGGATGGTTGATAGTTTTCCTTGAGGGAAGGGGGATTGTGAAAGACTTGTTATCATTATATTGTGTATTTCCAATATGTTTGGATGCAGGGAAGACCAGGAGAATGAAGGATCAATCACTGATTGCATGATAACCCAGTTTTGAAGGGTCACTGGTTGAGGGGACAGTCAAGCTCTGGATGATTGGGCCATTGGAGGACCCTATTTCTTTGTATTAATTTCTATTCAAATTGGATGCATGGATTTCTTGTGAATTATCAGCTGCTATGTATCCTGCAACTACATCCGTAAATCTGCATATACTTCTCTAGGGTTGTAAGCCACTTAGGGATCAAAATAGAGAAAATAAATCAAAATCATTCTTTGTCCTATTTCATTTTAACAAAGTCTCAACTATCAATGATGCAATACATTTGATGCCCTAAGCTATCAATACAAATGGTGCCTAGATATAAGCTCATGGGCTGTCCATTTGATAACCACAGTCAACATTTCAAAAAAATGGATATCCTTGAGCACAAGCACCAATAACATCAAATAATAGAGTTAAAGCATGGGCTAGGGCACGACACCAGTAGGATGAGGTCATTTTAGTGAGCATCTCAGCAATATACAATGGCATCATTAAACATGCCAGTAATATCAACAAACATGAATCCAAACATATCAAAACAATGAATCGATATCCTTGAGCACAAGCACCAATAACATCAAATAATAGAGATAAAGCACTGGCTAGGGCACAACATCAATAGAATGTAATCATTTCAGAGAGCATTCATGATCAAATAAAATGTAATGCATTTGAAATTTGTGATTGAATATGATGCCAGAGGCTCGAAAGATGAAGAAATCACATACCTTCTCTCACACTCAGCTTTCACTCCTTTTCTCCCACTCCTCTATCCAATCGAAATAAAAATGAAGAGGCCGATTCACTCTTTTTTCATCTATACCCTAAAGCTATCAGAATTCTGATGGTCAATTAAACACCCATTGGAATACCAACACCATCAGGGCCTATTACAAAAAAAAACACCAAATTCATAAAAAAAGATTACCCGTCAGCAGTTTCCATTGAAATTTGGCCCCAAATGTAGTAGTGACATATTGACTAATTTAATCATCTTACACATCATTTTATTACTCAGTGATCTCTAATCATTGTTTCTTCAGTTCATTCAGATATTCAATTAGTTGTAGTTCATCAATCTCTCCCTTTGGCATTGATGGCAACACAAGAAATATGAAAATATGTCATACACATACCAAACATGTTTTCTACAACTATGCAAGTAAATGTTGTAGCTCGGTAAGCTCAAATTTAATATTTTTAATCACTACAAAACATAATAGAATCACAAGTGCAGACTCTCCCTATAGATTTTCTCTTTTCAGCTCTCAAATTTCCTTCTTCGTTCTCAGCAACAAATATTCAAGTCTCTCCCTTTCTCTGTGTTCTCAGTAACTAATTTTCCATATTCATTCTCTCTCCCTTTGACAATAATGCCAAAGAAAATAAACAAATGTACATACATACAAATAGCTCTGTAGCAACCAAGTATTTCTCTATTGTTCAATTCATATCATGTACCTTCAATGTACAGATAAAAAAATATATGTTCCAACTTCTACAATCTTTCACAACCTTAGACAAAATCCAAAGTGTGAGCTATGTGCATCAACATGAATGATCTTCTAATAAGTGTAGGTTGATGCAACCTCCAGATCACATCAGTGACCAGTAGATAGGGGATGGACCCCAAGTCTAGTTCTCAATTATTCAAAAGTGTCCTTCGGTAATGGTTTAGTAAAGATGTCGGCAAGTGGTTCCTTAGATGTTAAAAATTCTAGGTGTACTTGCTTCTTTTGAACTTTTTCTCTTAAGTAGTGATGCTTAATAGATATATACTTTGTCTTCGAATGCATCACAGGATTCTTAGAAATATTTGTAGCACTGGTGTTGTCACAATATATAATCACCAAGTCAATGATTACCTCATTCATTCCTTCCAACAATTATTTTATCCAAGCTATATTTGAAAAATTTGTAGTAGCAGCAACATACTCTGCTTCAGCAGTGGACTGGGAAATGCATGCTTGTTTCTTGTTAATCCAAGTCACAAGCCTTTCCCCTAAAAAGAATGCTCCACCAATTGTGCTCTTCTGGTCATCTATGTTTCCAGCCCAATCTACATTAGTGTAAACTTTCAGTTTAAATTTTCCTTCCAATGTGTACCATAATACATAGTCCTTTGTTTTCTTCAAGTATCTCAAGATTCTCTTTACAACAACCATATGTGAATCTTTAGGGTTGGCAGAAAATCTTGCCACAATCCCCACTGCATGTGCAATATCAAGCCTACTATGTACAACATATGTCAATTTACTAATCATAGATTGGTACAAAGTCTAATTTACCTTGATAGATTCATCATCCTTTGTTAATTTACAACTAGTTACCATCGGTTTTCCCACAAGTTTAGCATCTTCCATGCCAAAAGTTTTCAATACTTCTTTAATGTATTTTGATTGTGTGATAAAAATCCCATCTTTCTGTTGTATAATCTGCAAACCTAGAAAGAATTTAATCTCTCCAAACATAGACATCTCAAATTCCTTTCTCATTTCATTAGCAAAAGATTTGCAAATCTGATCTTGTCCACCAAAGATTATATCATCAACAAATATTGTAGCAATCAAAATGTTATCATCATAATCTCCTTTCATGTACATATTACTATTTTCACTAGTTCTTACAAAGACAATACTTATAAGATAAGCATGTAATCTTTCATACCATGCCCTCGATGCTTTCTTCAGTCCATATAAAGCTTTGTGTAGTCTACATACCATGTCTTTCTGATTCGGATCAACAAACCCTTCAGGTTGTTCTATGTAGACCTCCTCCTCAAGTATTCCATTCAAAAATATTGATTTTGCATCCATTTGATATACCTTAAATCCCTTATGTGCAGCATAGGAAAGCAATATTCGAACTCCTTCCAATCTAGCAACAGGTGCAAAGGTTTCACCATAATCAATACCTTCTTCTTGTGCATATCCCTTGCAAACAAGTCTTTCCTTATTCCTTGTAACTTATCCATTCTCATTCAGCTTATTCCTGAAAATCCACTTAGTACCAATAACATTTTTATCTTTCAGTCTAGGAACTAAGGTCCATGTTTTATTCTTTTCAATTTGTTCAATCTCCTCATTCATAGCATTTATCCATTAGTCATTTTCAAGTGCATCCCTAACAGTCTTCGATTCAAACTCACAAACTAAGAATGAGTTATGTCTTAACTTACTTCGAGTCATCATGCCAACTTTCTTGTCTCTAATGACTTGGTTCTCAGGATGGTGTCTTCTAACAAATCTTGCTAGCACTTGATCTCTTCTTTGTTGATCATTCTGTTCAGGTACAATTTCCTACTTGGGTGCTTCTTCCTGATTCTTAGTTTCCATTTGTTGAATCTCGGTAGCATTTTCCTGATGCTTGGTAGACTTAGCCTGTGGCTTCGGTAGATACTCTGGATCTTCAACATAAGTGAACCTACCATAGTCTTTTGGCTCCTTCATGCTTTCTACATCATCTTATCAGAAAACTCATCAACTTTTACAATAGCACTTTCTATCATCTTAGTAGTAACTTTGTTCAAACATTTATAAGCTTTACTTTTAGTAGAATATCCTAAGAATATTCCTTCATCACCTTTAGAGTCAAATTTTCCATTCCTATCATCTTTCAGAATATAATACTTTCTACCAAAAATTTTGAAATAACTTACACTCGGTGTGTATCCAAACCATAACTCATAGGGTGTCTTGTTTGTGTCTTTCTTTAGTTGAACTCAGTTCAGGACATATATAGCTGTGCTAACTTCCTCTCTCCAATATATTTGTGTAACATTCTTCTCAATTATCAATGTTCTAGCACAATCAATAATAGATCTATTTCTCCTTTTAGTAATTCCATTTTGTTGTGGTGTTCTAGGTGTAGAAACCTGCTTTTTTGTACCATGCTCATTACAAAAGTTAGTGAATTCATCAAAAAAAAACTCACATCCTCTATCAGACCTTAAGCATTTTAATTCTTTTCTAGTTTCTTTTTCTACTTTATCTTTATACCATTTAAATAGTTTGAATACCTCATATTTCTCTTTCAAGAACATAACTGTCATCAATCTAGTATAGTCATCAACAAAAAAAATAAAGTATATATCTCCATAGTAGCTCTAAGTTCTCATGGGACCACATAATTCAGTGTGAACCAACTCCAATATTCCTTTAGATGAGTAGTCCTTACTTTTAAAACTAGATTTTTTCATCTTTCCTTTTTGACATTGATGGCACATAACATGATCAGGTTTGGTTAGACTAGGCAATCCTCTATCTTTTCTCTTTTTATTGATCTTAATCATGTTATCAAAAATTACATGACATAACCTCTTATGCCATAACCATGCATCTTCATTTTTCACCAGCAAACAAGAAGTCTCAACATTTTCAAGATAAAATTAGTTACCTTTTGATTGTCCTCCTATTCCGACAAGCTTTCCATTTTCATCATAGATCTTTACCTTCTTGATTTCAAATGCCACTCGGTGACTTGAGTTATTAAGTTGTGCCACACTCAACAAATTTTAATTCAGCCCTTTTACCCAGTATCTATTATCACATCTAATTATATCATTCAATAGAATAGATCCTTTTCCTTTAACCATGCAAGGTGTGTCATTTCCCATTTTTATTGATCGTCCATTATAATGCTTAAGATGATCAAAATTATCTTCATCACTAGTCATGTCATGTACATGTACAACCACTATAAATGATCCAAGTATAATTTTTACTAACTTTAGAAATTAGTTTTGTTTCTACATACCTTTCCTCTTCTTCAGAATCATCTTTCATTGCAACAAACACTACCTCTATATCATCATCAATGTCAGTGTCAGTGTGATCTTCTTCAACAAGATAACATGCCTTTTTTCCCTTATCTTTGTGATTTCAATTATCTCTTTTGTTGTGTCGATAACCTCTATTATTCCTTCTGCTATAGCTTCCATCACCAGAACGGTCTCTGTCTTTATCTTCCTCTTTCCTATTGGGACATCTAGCAGCAATATGGCCAACTTCTTTACAATTAAAACAAGCTAAAGGTAATTTTCCCTTATATGTACCTTTACCATTCTATAGTCTCTAGGTCATAAGAGCTTCAAGTTCATCAAGCTCATCATCATTATTACTATCACTTTCATTCCTTATATTATGCTTACTGCTAAATTTACTAATCTTTAGAGAAGACAAAAAAGTAGACTCTACACTCAGTACCACACTATTATCAAAATTGTTCAGCTCAAAAGTTGTTAATTTTCCAATCAGACTATCAAGAGTAAGTGTGCTACCAGGTGTAGACCTCATTTCATGAATAGCAGATATTCTGATTGCATAAGTAGGCAACAAGGTTCTTAGTATCTTACTCACCACTCTATCTTCAGAAATGATACCACCAGCTCCTCGGATAGCATTGACTACCTCTTTGATTTGGTTTGTGTATTGTGTGATATTTTCTCCTTCCTTCATTTTCATGTCATCAAATCTGCCTCTCAAGCTTTCAGCTCTAGCTCTCATCACATTTGCATCACCACCATAAAATAGACCAAGTTTATCCCATATTTTCTTCGCAATAGTGCAATCCTTGACATCCTCAAATTCAGCATCCGATAGAGCAGTAGCAATCTCTATCATAGTAATATTATGTTCATCTCGATCTCTCAACTGATCAAGATTCAAAGGACCTACTGTTGATTGTATGTAGCCATTTTTAAGTAAAGGTATAGTAGATTCTTCAATTCTAGATATGTGAAGTCTCATCTGACTTTTCCATGTAGTAAAGTTGTCTTTGTTCAGCTTTGGCACTTCCCTCTTATACATCTTGTAATCTTTCTACTAAAGTCCTTAAAACTTTGTTCCAAGAAACCAATACGCTTTGATACCAATTGTTAGAATAATTGAGAGGGGGGGTGAATCAGTTAGATTAGTTATCCTACAGTCCCAAATACAAAGATGTACCTTATCAAATAATTCCAACAAATTATGCAGCTCGATAACATAAATTATCAATCTGTCTATTCACTTTACCAATTACTAGTAAATAACTAACTGTGATTACCAACCAAATCAATTATGTAGTATGTAAAGTATGATAGAAAAACAATCGTCACAAATAACACATAACATGATGATTTAATGTGGAAACCTTGTTTAAGGGAAAAACCACCTGGGACTGATAACCCAAAATAATTCACTCTTCTAAAGTGAACTCGATGAAGAGCCAACCCTGTTAAAGGTTACAAACACACTGTTAAGTGTGACCTGGTTAGAGGATTTAACACTAACAGTTAAGTTTTGACCAGCATTCACTATGGGGTCAACAAGATAACAATGTACATTCTCTTAATGACATAGGGCAGAATATAAGACTGTTAAGTCCACTTGGTTAAGAGATTTTATGAATCAATGGTTAAACTGATACAGTATGATCTGATTCAAATAAAACTCAATTGCAGATATTCAGATCTATGCTAAGCTTATACAAATCCTCTTATCAATAATTAAATTCACTTCATCAATATTCTTCAACTTACTTTCACTCGGTAAATGGTTCTCTGACGCTCAGTTAACTCTGCAATTCGGTTCTTTCAATAACCAGTCTAATCAGGCATGCATGAATAGTCTTCATGCAATATCTCTGCATTCTTCTTCTTCTGGCATGTTTCAATAATGAAACTCATATCTCTTATATAGACAAGTAAATCATTTTCATATCAACCATTAGATTCTGCTGCTTAATCTCCTTTGTCCATTTTGTCTCTTAAACCTTCCTTGGAAGATGTGTCATTAACATGTTTCAATCTCATCCTTTAGATCTTCTCCGAATTTTGGCAGTCATGGATCTCATAACAAACTTAATCCTTAATCTCAAAATCATAACAATTTTGGCTCATCAAATTTTAGTCGGCTATTCTTTGCATTTAATGTTTTCATCCATACTCGGTCAATATAGAAATGTGTCAGTGATAACTAGTTAAAATAGCTCAATTGATACTGTCAGTCGGTATACACTGCACTGGCTCAATGTATACAGAAATCTTCAATTACTGACCACATTGACATGTTCAATTTCAAATCTCTTCTTCATTATAGATTAATGTAACATGCTCAAGTCAACAATATAAAGCCATAGACTCATCAATAAGTTACCCAATGTTTACCTTATCCTTATCTGTCATACCCATCTTTTACTCATGTAGATATCTCAATTCTTCATCTTTTCTTCCTCTAACAGATGTTCAAATGTTTGTAACTAACATGATAAGTATTGTCAAGACTAGTTGACATCAATGATAACATATTGACTAATTTAATCATCTTACATATCATTTCAGTACACGGTGATCTCTAATCATTGTTTCTTCAATTCATTCAAATATTCAATCAGTTGTAGTTCATCAGTTTTCTCCAGTCTATTAAAGTTTTCCCATTTGCTTGCCCTTGGCCTTGAGTTTTCGCTTTCCCCATTGTTCTTCGAAAGAATGAGAAAACACAAAATCATAGATATTTACTAACAAAATCATAGATAATAACTAACTAATTAAGAAAACCCCAATTGTACTTACAAGAATTAAAATTTTAAATTCAAGTTAAACTAAATTTTTTACATTACAAAATCAGGATGTCATCAGGCTAGATATCTTACTGGAAATTAAATTTTGAAAACTAGATAGATAGAAGTTAGAATGACCAAGGCTCTCACAAGTTACAGTCTTGAAATCTTCGGCGACGGTTCAACAATTGTTTTTAGCTTTCTGCTGCTATGAGTCGATAGGTTTTTTAAAAAGAAATGTTAACAAATTTTCGATAAATGTATCATTTAAACCAAAATTTTGGAATACATTTATGTTTTATCTTCACATGATACGTAATCTTTTTAATGAATTACACGTGTCACATTTCTAGAATGAATTTATAGAAAAGGTTTTTGAAACCCACAGTACTTCTAAAATACAACTTCAACCATTCATCTCTCGCAATCAAACAGTTGTCATGATTTTAAAATATTAATACACACTAATGTATCATTTGAAAAAAAATCTGGAATACGTTTATGTTTTATCTTGACATGATAAATAATCTTTTGAAAGAATTACACATGTCATGTTTCTGGAACGAGTTTGCAGAAAAGATTATTGAAACCCATAGTAATTCTGAAATACAACTTCAATCGTTCATCTCTTGCAATCGAATGATTGTCACAATTTTAAAATATTAATACACACTAATGTATCTGTTACCCTATTTTCTATCATACAGAATAAAAGACAAAAACATAGGAAAAATGAGTTTCATTTTTGTTACTTTCATTTAACATTTTTTTCAGGTTATGTCAATCGGCATTTTGTTATTGCATTCATATTAGTCTTTTATTGTACTCTAAGTATTGATCAAATGTTAAAGTTTCAAATTCATAATTTATCATTACATTGTGCATTCATACTGAATGTAATTTACAAATGTTCTCTCATATTTCAATAAACAGAGTACAAGTACAGAATAGATAGAAAAGATAGAGGTATGAGTGGGTCCTCTAAATTTCCTTGAAGTGTCATCTACATATAAGGAGCTTGTTGGAATAAGGAGACATAGGTACTGAGATGATAGGGATGAATCAGTGCCCATAAAAACTTTAACTCATTAACCTTTCAAATCTCCAACAACAAACAGTGATAACCTTCCAAAATAATTTGTATCTAATACATGTATCATTCATCCATTAAACTTCTAAAAGTAAATAACATGAAATCAACAATATGACAATCACATAACACAATTATTTTGGTAACACGGAAACCCTTGATAGAAGGTAAAAACTGTGGTGGGGATGACACCCACAAATTCTTCACTATTGCAGATAGAAAAGGTTTGCCTATTAGGGCTACTAGTTTTGATCACTTATGGTGATCTTACCCTATTAGGAGTAACATATTTGATCAGGTAGATCTACCTAGTTATAGGATTTTAACAACATTAATGAAGTGTGCACTCAGTTAAGAGATTTACATAAGACTGTCAAGTCTACTCTGTTAAGAGATTTAGCCAAAAACTCTATTACAATTGTTAGAAAGCAATAGGAAATTATCTGCTAATTGACAACTTAATTCTTTGATACAAATCAATAAGTACTGAATATATTTCACCTTTACTATGATGAATCTCTGCTCTGAACTGCTCGGTTAGCCTACTCTAATTCTGCTTAATCTAATAACCTATGTATACTATTATGCTCTATCAACTGAGAGTCTTGAAGTTAGGCAACTGCTTCAAGTGCTCTTTTATTCATACATCATTTCACATCACAAATGATGCAAACATACATTTATATAGCATACTACTTTATGTCGCTTAACAAAATTAGGTTACAAATCTTAGACAAAAACCTAAGATCTACGGTATAGAAAAATGACCTAGATTGAACCGTTACATAAGATATACATTGTATTAAATGAATATCTTGACAATAAATATTCCTCGATCTTGGTAAAACATTTTTTGATTTGTTGTAACTATTTGCATAGAAGAATGTGCCATTCTTGATTACTATGTCATTTCTTGTGATCATCGATAAACACTATATAAACTACTCGGTGTATACTAGTGCTCGATGTTTACTGTTTGATGCTCGATGTATATGCTTAGTCGATTGGTTTGTTTTGCTTCTAGTTACTGACTAGCTCAATTTAAGTAACTAACTGATATACTTTGATAACCTTTGATACTAATAACAACCTTTAATGCTCAATAGAGATAACAATCTCCCCCTTTGCCATTAGTATCAAAACTTGAATGTATATAGACAAAATTTTCTACATATAACTTATATCTCTGCCATATACATATATACTTATCAAAATTTCTATTTACTCCCCCTCATTGCATGCTCTCGGTAACATGTAGTATACGTAGCATCTATGTACATATTTGGCATATTGACATATACATTGATTTCCCCCTTTTTGATAGTAATGCCAAATACAAAAAATGTAAACTATATACTCACATCTTGTCAAAAATATGTAGATGGGTTTTCTTCACAGTCTCCAAGAGGTTTTCCCATTCCTCTTTCAAGTTGGTGAGAGCAATGTGCTCAAGACCGACTTGTGCATGCATGTCAAAGATGTTGTCCAACACAGAAATTTATGGTGTTGCATCAAGTTGTTCCGCTTTGACAATGTGTTTCTCAAAAATCTTCCGGTATGGAAGGAGTTCTATCTGTAACTTTGTGACCTCATCTGTGATCTTCTCTTCTTATTTCTTGAGATCTGCTATCAACCACCTGAGTTCCTAAACTCTTTGAATGTGCTTTGAAAAAGCTTGTGGCTCAATTATAGTTGCATTTTCACTGGTCTTGATTTCATCTTCCAGACCTTTGATCTTTTCACTAATCTCAACAATGAAGGTTTCCACAGTGCATAGCTTCAATAAGAATTGACAAATTAACTGGGTTATAGATTTTGTTTTGGTTATTACCTCAGATAATTTGACCTTGTTTATTGCCACTTCTTGACTAATTATTTCTACCAATTTGTCTTGAATCTTGGATTATGCCCTTTCTTCAATTTGCTTGTCGGCATCAATGTTTGGGGCATTTATCTTCTTGGTAAGGATGGAAAGTTGATCTATAATAGGAGTATCTTCATCAATGTTCACTTCAGGTACTACCTATTGTAAGATATCCCTAACATCCATTAATATTTCTTTATGTTTAGTTTCTTGCTTCAAATTTTCTTGTGTTGCTTTTCTTATATATAGTTCCCCATATTTTCTCAATTCCTCGGGGCTAAAGGTCCTCGAGTCACACTTGGGTATTACTATAATTTTGTCTAGAGTGATCAGCCCTTTTGCTTTCTTTTTCTTCCTCTTCTCTAGTGCAAGGGGTGACTTCTTCACAATTGTGACAACAACCTTGTCTACTACCTTTGGAGTATCCTTCTCGGTTGACACACTATCTTCATTTCTCTACTCCTTAGTAACCTGTGTGTCGATTGAGTGAGTGGGAGCCTCGAATGTGGTGTTAGGTGGGGTCACCTCAGTTGCCTTAGGCTCATCTTATGCCTTTGTTTCTATAGTAGTTACCTTTGTTCCTTCAGACTTATGTGTCTCTACAGGTGTTTTGGTGTCATGTTCCCCTGTGGTATCTTTATGTTTCTCGGGGTCTGAGTCATCAAGTTGTTCCTGTGAAAGAGTTTCTATTGCTTCTGCTAGTATAGGAAGCTCACCTGGTAATGATGTAAATGCACAATCAGTGACTTGAGCTTCATCTTGAGTATTTTCTTGTGAAATACTTACATCCTCATCATCCTTATCATCAGGATCACCATTTGTGATGTCCTCAATGAGCACATCATCAATAGTTTTCTTCTTCATTTGGATCTCTACTAGATCCGGTGTATCCTATGAAATCTGTATGTCTTCGTTTTGTTCAGTGATATCAATTACCTTGGTAACTAATATACCAGAGTCATTTGACTTCTTTGCTACAGTATCATCAATGTAGATACCTTTACCTTTGGAATTTTGTCTCTTTTTAGACAAATTTAGGAATGCATTTTGCTCAGCTTGTTCTTTGGCTTTAAAAATTGATTTCCATAGGGAAACACCAGTCTCATCTACATCTGCCACATTCTCATCTAGTATAATCATGGCTTGGTCCTTTACAAAAAATCTTGCTTGATGATTAGCCATGTTTTCTTCAATTTTTGTTAGGCTTAGATGTGGGGCTGCCCGAACTAGAGATCTTTCTCTCTTTCTCTTCTCGGTGTCTAGTGCATAAGCCCATTTTTTATTTATTCTATCATCCAACTCCTTTGGTAATGTAAGTGCAAATTCTAATGGAACTCTTTTAAATTGTATCATCATTTGGATGACTGCCTCCTCAATCTTTGTTTGATCCTCATTTGACATTTTGTCAAATCTACTAACTTCCAGATCAGCAAGGTCGCCGTTCTCAATTATATCTTCAATGATTTCATCTATTAACCTTACCTTGTTGCTGACCACTTTGAAATGACTGATGTCATCTTCATTTTCAGTATCATCAAGGTCTTCTCTACCTCTTATCAGTCTTCTCCTTTTCTTCAGTGCCTCAGCTACAACCTTGGTTCCTTTCTTTGCATATGTCTTTGTCAGTGTAGCAGCCTTTCATTCTATTACCTTCTCTACTTCCTTCTTCTGTGGTGGTGAAGCTTCATTTGATGACCTTGTGCATGCACATGTCTGTACTGGCAACTACCTCTTCTTTGGAGCTTTAATAGGAGGAACCGGCGTAACTTCTTGTTCTTCATCAGATTCAGTTTCCTCACTATCATATGCCTTTTCAGGAAACATTAACTGGCCTTGGGTTTCCTACTCAACTGGTGACTCCTCAACTGAGTCTGCATCCTTCTCAAATTTTTTAGATAAAAACTTTTTCATCTTCTTAGCCTTCCTAGACATTTTATTAATGGCCAAACCTATCGCAATTCTAGACTTAGCTTCTTCATAGGTTCCAAACCTAGTGGCCTTGGGTTCTTTTGGTAGTGCTAGTAGTGCTTCAATAGATTTCAATCCAAAATCATAGTTCATTTCATAGCCCATAGGTGCTAGCCATTTTATTCTAGGTTCAACTGCTCTTATCATGGAATGATCTGTCTACTAGAAAACAAACATCTGTCTCAAATTTCTCAACTAATTCTCGTGGAATTCTACTTCTTTGATTCATCTTGGTCTTAAATTCTTTAAATTACTCATCAAAAACTTTCTTCAAATCATCTCCTAACTTGTTCATCATTTCGGTAATCTATACAGTTATCGGTTTGTCTATTGTCCAATTTACTTCACCGACGCCAAGGAGATACTTTTGTATATAGAAGAATAAACAAACAAGGAGTGAACCAAACTTACATGTGTTTGACTTCTTTGACCTTATAGTCTTTGTGTTTTCCTGTAATTGCTGTAGCAGTATTTTTGCAAGATCAATCTGGTGATCTTTCTTCACAATTTTGTGTGCCATGTCAACTGTGCTATAGGGTATGTTGTTTAATCTACTCCATTGAAATATTTTGGACCTGATCACATGTGATGCAAATTTCTCCACTGGGTCTTTAATTTTTGAAATCTTCAATGCTCATCTATCCCATACAGCTCCAGTGTTCTTCTCAACATTAGGTCATGAGGAGCTTCGGAAAGCCTTTGCCTTGTCAGTTGTAGAATAGCTAGTAACCCTACTGATCATTTTCTTTGCAACCTTTACTAGTTTATCCAACCAAAATTTTCCATCATGATACTGACTCAATACAATCCTTATCCAGTCTATTTTGAATGTTTGCAAAAAGTGTATGGCGCACAATAACCCTGATTTCTCAATCTAGTCATATTCTATTTTCAATTTTCCATTGGTGCCACACAATTTTTGATATGCCACAATAGTCTCAAAATCTCCTACTTCTTCAATCTTGCAATGAATGAATGACCGTACGTCTTCTGTTAACAAAACCCTATCTAGGATGCTTGAAAAAGAACCCATTAAATCCATTTGTGATGCAATCTTGGGGTGTGATTTGTACTTAGGTTTGTCAAAATTCACTCTAACAATTAGATTTACTTATTCCTCAACACTATGTGATTTTCTTGCGGATGACGTAGATGCCATAAATCGATTTAGGGTTTCAGCAAGCAACAGGTTAATAATGTGTTCGGAAGAAAATGTACTTACTCGGAGTCATCGAAGAGTGATGTCAGTTTGATCTACAGTAGCTTTGAATCCTTGTGAAAATCATTTTAGCTCGAACTCTTTTCTATGAAATCTTCATTCTTTGAGATCGTAGTGTAAAAATGAACTCTATTTCTCATGTATTTATAGAATTTTTGATATTCCTGCTCAAACTTGTGTGCATTAAATGCTTGACCTACTTTTTTGTTCATAACAGTTGTCAGCTCGGTAACAACTGTAAACTTTTATCTGCTTGGTTAACACATAATTTCTTTGTCGGTTGATACATGTGCTCGATTAACCTTGAATAGTGATTACCGACGGGTAACCAACTCTTGGTCTTGCTTTTACCAATTATGTAACTTTGCTAGCTCTTAACATATAACCCATAATGCATCTCTTCCCATGCAGATTTGGTATGTGCTCATCATATATAAGGAACTGTATGTAAAATGTGATCATTTTGAAATGTCAGTCCCATACATACCTATATCACCTTAAGTGGAGGTACTGATGTCACCCAATCCAGTGGATGAGGTTTCACCAACAGCATTACTTGACTCAACATTCTCATTAGATGCCTTCTTCCACATAGTGTTCCTTATCTTCATGATATCTGCAATAGTGTGTCCACTCTCAAATACATGATTTTCCTCCGGTGCTCGGTCTCTGCAATCTTTTCTTAAATGACTGACTTTATGACAATGCATACATGCCATTCCAGTGTTTGTCCAGCTTCTCAATTGTCCAGCCCATCTTTTCCTATTACAATTCATTGCAATGTGCCCATATCTACCACATGCAATATAGTTATCCCATGTGTTATAATCCCAAATATAAGAGTTACCTTGTCTCTTCGGTTGATAAGGCTTGCGTTGTGTTTTCTACTTCGGATTCCATAATTATTTCATCTTATGCTTAAACTCTCATGCAGTGTGTCCATGCTTATTACAAGTATAGCATATTTTCTCCATAGTATTATTATTAGAAATATCAATCTTTTTAGCTCTACACTCATAAGCTTGGTGACCATAGTTACCACAATAATAACAATATCCATTGAACTTAGTAGTGACAGGAGGTTTACCTTGTGCTTTTCTTCTACATACATTAGATGCATGTCCTGGTTTTCTATAGTGATAACATGTCAATGCTTTAGGTCTTTGACTTTGATTGTCGTTGACTTGTTCAGCTTGATGTGATGATTCTCATTCACCAGTATAGCCTATCCCAGCTCTACTCCAAAATCTTCTTTGATTAATCAGAAAGTCATCAATCTTCTTAGAACTGTCCTCAACCAATTTCTTCATTTCATTGTGTTGTTGCTGAGTTTCCACTTTATTTCTTAGTTTCTCATTCTCCTCTCTGAGTCTTGCAACTTCTTCAAGATTTCTTGACAATTCTCCATTTACTCGATTGACCTCTTGATTCATAGTCATCATTTGATTAGATACTTGAAAATGGTGATTGGTGAGTCTTTGTATTTCACTTTCTTTTGCTTGAAGTTGTTCAGTCATTTGTCTTCGGTCATCAATATCCAAATTCCTTTCTTTCTCAGCTTGTCTAGCATTGTTTATTGTCTCTACCGTTCTCACCATCTAAGATTCTTGACCGATTTGCAATGCTTTCACTTGTTCGGTTAAATGTTGATTCTTTTCGGACAAATCAGTGATTATACTTTCAGATCCATCAAAAATACTTTCAGAACTAGACCCAACATGATCAAATATATCATCAATTGCTTCTTCATGGTAACCAATCTCATTTTGTAGAATAGCTAGGTTCTTCCTTTCAACCAGTAATTTCTTCAGTCCTTCCTTGGCTTGCTTGTACTATTTAATAAATCTCTACATCTGAATCTTCCGATTCTCAATGGTCTTTTCTAACTTATACCTCTCCATGACTTTAGAACTTTACCCTTCAGTGGCTAAACTTTCCAATAAGAGAACTGAGCTCTGATACCAATTGTTGGAATAAGGAGAGATAGGTACTAAGAGGGGAGGGGTGAATCAGTGCCCACAAAAACTTTAACTCATTAACCTTTCAGATCTACAATAGTAAATAAGTATAACCTTCAAAAATGACTTGTATCTAATACATGTATCATTCATCCATTCAACTTTTGAAAGTAAATAACATGAAATCAACAATATGACAATCACATAACACAAGTATTTTGGTAATGCAAAAACCCTTGTTAGAAGGTAAAAACTGTGGTGGGGATGACACCCACAAATTCTTCACTACTGCAGATAGAAAAGGTTTGCCTGTTAGGGCTACAAGTTTTGATCACTTTTGGTGATCTTACCCTATTAGGATTAACATATTAGATCAGCTAGATCTACCTAGTTATAGGATTTTAACAACACTAATGAAGTGTGCACGGGATTAAGAGATTTACATAAGACTATCAAGTCTACTCTGTTAGGAGATTTAGCCAAAAACTCTATTACAATTGTTAGAAAGCAATAGGAAATTATCTGCTAATTGCCAACTTAATTGTCTGATATAGATCAATAAGTACTGAATATATTTCACCTTTACTGTGATGAATCTTTGCTGTGAACTGCTCGGTTAGTCTACTCTAATTCTTCTTAATCTGATAACCTCTGTATATTGTTTTGTGTTGTCAACTAATGGTCTTGAACTTAGGCAAGTGCTTCAAGTTCTCTTTTATTCATACATCAATTCACATCAAAAATGATGCAAACATACATTTATATTCCATACTACTTTATGTCGCTTAACAAAATTAGGTTACAAATCTTAGACAAAAACCTAAGATCTACAGTATAGAAATGACCTAGATCGAACTATTACATAAGATATACATTGCATTAAATGAATATCTTAACAATAAATATTCCTCGATCTTGTTAAAACATTTTTTGATCTATTGTAACCATTTGCATAGAAGAATGTGCCATTCCTTATTACTATGTTGTTTCCTATGATCATCGGTAAACACTATATAAACTGCTCGGTGTATACTGGTGCTCGATGTTTACTGTCTGATGCTCAGTGTATATGCTTAACCGATTGGTCTATTTTTCTTCTAGTTATCGACTAGCTTGATTTAAGTAACCAACCAATATACTTTGATAACCTTTGATACTAATGACAACCTTTAATGTTCATTAGAGATACCAATCTCCCCCTTTGGCATTAGTATCAAAACTTGAATGTATATAGAAAAAAATTTCTACATATAACTTATATCTCTGCCATATACATATATACTTATCAAAATTTCTATTTACTCCCCATCGGTGCATGCTCCTGGTAATATGTAGTATACATAGCATCTATGTACATATTTGGCATATTGACATATACATTGATTTCCCCCTTTTTGATAGTAATGCCAAATACAAAAAATGTAAACTGTATACTCACATCTTCTCAAAAATGTGTGGATGGGTTTTCTTCATAGACTCCAAGAGGTTTTCCCATTCCTTTTTCAAGTTGGTGAGAGCAATGTGCTCAAGACCGACTTGTGCATGCATGTCAAATATGTTGTCCAACACAAAAAAATTTGGTGTTGGAACAAGTTGTTCTGCTTTGACAATGTGTTTCTCAAAAATCTTTAGGTATAAAAGTAGTTATGTCTGTAACTCTGTGACCTGATCTATGATCTGCTCTTCTTGTTTTCTTGAGATTTTCTATCAACCACCTAAGTTCCTAAACTCTATGAATGTGCTTTGAAAAATCTTGTGGCTCGGTTATAGCTGCATTTGCATTGGTCTTGCTTTCATCTTCTAGACCTTTGATCTTTTCACTAATCTCAACAGTGAAGGTTTCCACAGTGCATAGCTTCAGTAAGAATTGATAAATTAACTAGGTTATAGATTTTATTTCGGTTATTACCTCAAATAATTTGACCTTTTTTATTGCCACTTCTTGGTTGATTCTTTATGCCAGTTTGTCTTGAATCTTGGATTCTGCCCTTTCTTCAATTTTCTTGTCAGCATCAATGTCCAAGGCATTTATCTTCTCGGTAAGGATAGAAAGTTGATCTATAATAGGAGTATCTTCATCAATGTTCACTTCAGGTACTACATGTTGTAAGATATCCCTAACATCCATTAATATTTCTTTGTGTTTAGTTTCTTGATTCAACTTTTCTTGTGATGCTTTTCTTGTACATACTTCCCCATATTTTCTCAATTCCTCAGGGCTAAGGGTCCTCAAGTCACACTCAGGTATTAATATAATTTCATCTAGAGTGACCGGCCCTTTTGCTTTATTTTTCTTCATCTTCTCTGGTGCAAGGGGTGACTTCTTCACAATGGTGACAACAACCTTGTCTACTACCTTTGGAGTATCCTTCCTGGTTGACACACTCTCTTCCTTTCTCTCCTCCTTAGTAACCTATGTGTCGGTTGAGTGAGTGGGAGCCTCGGATGTGGTGTCAGGTGGGGTCACCTCAGTTGCCTTAGGTTCATCTTGTGCCTTTGTTTCTATAGTAGTTGCATTTGTTCCTTTAGACTTATGTGTCTCTACAGGTGTTTCGATGTCTTGTTCCCCGATGGTATCTTTATGTTTCTCGAGGTCTCAACCGTCGGTTTGTTCATGTAAAATAATTTCTACTGCTTATGCCAGTATAGGAAGCTCACTCAATAATGATGTAAATGCACAATTAGTGACTTGAGCTTCAGCTTGAGTGTTTTCTTGTGCAATAGTTACATCCTCATCATCCTTATCATCAGGATTACCATTTGTGATGTCCTCAATGAGTACATCATCAATGGTTTTCTTCTTCATTTGGATATCTACTAGATCTGGTGTATCCTATGAAATATTTATGTCTTCCTTTTGTTTAGTGATATCAATTACCTCAGTAACTAATATACCAGAGTCCTTTGACTTCTCTGCTACAGTATCATCAATGTAGATACCTTTACCTTTGGAATTTTGTCTCTTTTTAGACAAATTTTTTATTGCATTTTGCTCAGCTTGTTCTTTGGCTTTAAATATTGATTTCCATAGGGAATCACCAGTCTCATCTACATCCACCATGTTCCCATCCAGTATCATCATGGCACGGTTCTTTACAGCAAATCTTGCATGATGATTAGCCATATGTTCTTCAATTTCTACTAGGCTTAGATGTGGGGCTGCCCAAACTAGAGATCTTTCTCTCTTTCTCTTCTCAATGTCTAGTACATAAGCCCATTTTTTATTTATTCTAATCATCCAACTCCTTTGGTAATGTAAATGCAAATTCTAATGGAACTCTTTTAAACTTTATCATCATTTGAATGACTACCTCCTCAATCTTTGTTTGATCCTCATTTGACATTTCGTCAAATCTGCTAATTTTCAGATCAGCAAGGTCACCGTTCTCAATTATATCTTCAATGATTTCATCTATTGACCTTACCTTGTTGCTGACCACTTTGAATTGACTGATGTCATCTTCATTTTTAGTATCATTAAGGTCTTCTCTACCTCTTATTAGTCTTCTCCTTTTTTTCGGTGCCTCAACTACAACCTTGGGTCCTTTCTTTGCATATGTCTTTGTCGGTGTAACAGCCTTTCATTTTATTACCTTCTCTGCTTCCTTCTTCTATAGTGGAGAAGCTGCAGTTGATGACCTTGTGCGTGCACCTGTCTATACTGGCAACTACCTCTTATTTTGAGCTTTAATAGGAGGAAGTGTAGCCTCTTGTTCTTCATCAAATTTAGTTTCCTCACTGTCATGCTCCTTGTCAGCCAACATTAATTAACCTTTGGTTGCCTATTCAACCAGTGAATCCTCTAATGAGTATGCATCCTTCTCAAATTTTTCAGATAAAAACTTTTTCATCTTCTTAGCCTTCCTAGACATTTTATTAATGGCCAAACCTATCATGATTCTAGACTTAGCTTCTTCATAGGTTCCAAACCTAGTGGCCTTGGGGTCTTTTGGTAGCGCTAGCAGTGCTTCAATAGATTTCAATCTGAAATCATAGTTCATTTCATAGCCCATAGGTACTAGCCATTTTATTCTAGGTTCAACTGCTCTTATCACGAAATGATCTATGTCTACTAGAAAAAAAACATCTGTCTCAAATTTCTCAACTAATTCTCATGGAATTCTACTTCTTTGATTCATCTTGGTCTTAAATTCTTTAAAGTACTCATCAATAACTTTCTTCAAATCATCTCCTAACTTGTTCATCATTTCGATAATTGTACAATTGTCAGTTTATCTATTGTCCAATTTACTTTACCGACGCCAGGGAGATACTTTTGTATATAGAAGAATAAACAAACAAGAAGTGAACCAAACTTACATGTGTTTGACTTCTTTGACCTTATAGTCTTCATGTTTTCCTATAATTGGTGTAGCAGTATTTCTGTAAGATCAATCTGGTGATCTTTCTTCATAATTTTGTGTTCCATGTCGACTGCACTACAAGGTATGCTATTTAATCTACTCGATTGAAATATTTTGTACCCGATCACATGTGATGCAAATTTCACTATTGGGTCTTTGATTGTTGAAATCTTCAATGCTCATCTATCCCATATAGCTCCAATGTTCTTCTAAACATCAGGTCGTGAGGAGCTTCAGAAAGCCTTTGCCTTGTTAGTTGTAGAATAGCCAGTAACCCTACTACTCATTTTCTTTGTGACCTCTACTGGTTTATCCAACCAAAATTTTCCATCATGATACCGACTCAATACAATCCTTATCCAGTCTATTTTGAATGATTGCGAAAAGTGTATGGTACACAATAACCCTGATTTGTCAATCTAGTCATATTTTTCTTTTAGTTTTCCATCGGTGCCACACAATTCTTGATCTGTCGCAATAGTCTCAAAATCTCCTACTTCTCTAATCTTGCAATGAATGAATGATTGTACATCTTCTTTTAACAAAACCCTATCTAGGATGCTTGAAAAAGTGTCCATTAAATCCATTTGTGATGTAATCTTGAGGTGTGATTTGTAATTAGGTTCAACAAAATTCACTCTAACAATTAGATTTACTTCTCCCTCAACACTGTGTGATTTGCTTGCAGATGATGTAGATGCCATAAATCAATTTAGGGTTTCATCAAGAAGTAGGTTAATAAAGTGTTTGGAAGCAAATGTACTTACTCGGAGTCGTCAAAGAGTGGTGATGGTTCAATCTATAGTAGTTTTGAATCCTTCTGAAAATCATTTTAGCTCGAACTCTTTTCTGTGAAATCTTCATTCTTCGAGATTGTAGTGTATAAATGAACTTTTTTTCTCATGTATTTATAGACTTTTCAATATTCCCACTCAAACTTTCATGCATTAAATGCTTGACCTACTTTTTGCTTCATAACAATTGTTAGCTCAGTAACAACTGTAAACTTTTATCCACTCGGTTAGCACACAATTTCTTCATCAGTTGATACGTGTGCTCGGCTAACCTTTAATAGTGATTACTAACGAGTAACCAACTCTCAATATTTCTTTTACCGATTATGTAACTTTACTAGCTCTTAACATATAACCCATAATGCATCTATTTTCATGCATATTTGGTATGCGCTCATCATATATAAGGAACTGTATGTAAAATATGATCATTTTGAAATGTCATTCCCATACATACCTATATCACCTTAAGTGGAGGTACTAATGTCACCCAATCCAGTGGACGAGGTTTCACCAACAGCATTACTTGACTCAGAATTCTCTTTAGATACCTTCTTCCAGATAGTGTTCCTTATCTTCATGATATCTGCAATAGTGTGTCCACTCTCAAATACATGATTTTCCTCTAGAGCTCAGTATATGTACTCTTTTCTTAAATGACCAACTTTATGACAATGCATACATGCCATTCTAGTGTTTGTCCAGCTTCTCGATTGTCTAGCCCATCTTTTCCTATTACAATTCGCTACAATGTGCCCATATCTACCACATGCAACACAGTTATCCCATGTGTTATAATCCCAAATATAAGAGTTACCTTGTCTCTTTGGTTGATAAGGCTTGCACTATGTTTTCTACTTCAGAGTCCATAGTTGTTTCATCTTAGCCTTACACTCGTGTAGTGTGTCCATGTTTATTAAAAGTATAGCATATTTTCTCCATAGCATTATTTTTAGCAATATCATTCTATTTATCTCTACACTCATAAGCTTGGTGACCATACTTACCACAATGATAACAATATCCATTGAACTTAGGAGTGACAGGAGGTTTACCTTGTGCTTTTCTTCTACATACATTAGATGTATGTCCTGGTTTTCCACAATGATAACATGTCAATGGTTTAGGTCTTTGACTTTGATTATTGTTGACTTGTTCAACTTGGTGTGATGATTCTCCTTCACCAGTATAGCATATCCCAGCTCTACTCCCAAATCTTCTTTGATTAATCAAAAAGTCATCAATCTTCTTAGAACTGTCCTCAACCAATTTCTTCATTTCATTGTGTCGATACTGAGTTTTCACTTCATTTCTCAGTTTCTCATTCTCCTCTTTGAGTCTTGCAACTTCTTCAAGATTTCTTGACAATTCTCCATTTACTCAATTGACCTCTTGATTCACAGTCATCGTTTGATTAGATACTTGAAAATGGCAATCGGTGAGTCTTTGTATTTCACTTTCTTTTTCTTGAATTTTTTCAGTCATTTGTCTTCGGTCATTAATATCTAGATTCCTTTCTTGCTCAGCTTGTCTAGCATTTTTCATTATCTCTACCATTCTCACCATCTGAGATTCTTGACCGATTTGCAATGCTTTCACTTGTTCGATTAAATGTTGATTCTTTTCAAACAAATCAGTGATTATACTTTCAAATCCATTAGAAATACTTCCAAAACTAGACCCAACATGATCAAATATATCATCAATTACTTCTTCATGGTAACCAATCTCATTTTGTAGAATAGCTATTTTCTTCCTTTTAGCCAGTAATTTCTTCAGTCCTTCCTTAGCTTGCTTGTACTATTCAATAAATATCTTCATCTGAATCTTTTGATTCTCAATGGTCTTTTCTAACTTATACCTCTCCATGACATTAGATCTTTACCCTTCAGTGATTAAACTTTCCAATAAGAGAACTGAGCTCTAATACCAATTGTTGGAATAAGGAGAGATAGGTACTAAGAGAGGAGGGGTGAATCAGTGCCCACAAAAACTTTAACTCATTAACCTTTCAAATCTACAATAGCAAACAGTGATAACCTTCCAAAATAACTTGTATCTAATACATGTATCATTCATCCATTCAACTTATAAAAGTAAATAACATGAAATCAACAATATGACAATCACATAACACAAGTATTTTGGTAATGCAGAAACCCTTGTTAGAAGGTAAAAACTATGGTGGGGATGACACCCACAAATTCTTCACTACTGCAGATAGAAAAGGTTTGCCTATTAGGGCTACTAGTTTTGATCACTTATGGTGATCTTACCCTGTTAGGAGTAACATATTAGATCAACTAGATCTACCTATTTATAGGATTTTAACAACACTAATGAAGTGTGCACTCAGTTAAGAGATTTGCATAAGACTATCAAGTCTACTCTATTAAGAGATTTAGCCAAAAACTCTATTACAATTGTTAGAAAGCAATAGGCAATTATCTGCTAATTGACAACTTAATTTTCTGATACAGATCAATAAGTACTAAATATATTTCACCTTTACTATCATGAATCTCTACTCTAAACTTCTCAATTAGCCTACTCTGATTCTGCTTAATCTGATAACCTTTGTATATTGTTCTGCTCTGTCAACTGATAGTCTTGAAGTTAGGCATGTGCTTTAAGTGCTCTTTTATTCATACATCAGTTCACATCACAAATGATGCAAACATACATTTATATAGCATACTACTTTATGCCACTTAACAAAATTAGGTTACAAATCTTAGACAAAAACCTAAGATCTACGGTATAGAAAAATGACCTAGATCGAACTATTACATAAGATATACATTGCATTAAATGAATATCTTGACAATAAATATTCCTTGATCTTGGTAAAACATTTTATTATTTGTTGTAACCATTTACATAGAAGAATGTGCCATTCTTGATTACTATGTCATTTCCTGAGATCATCAGTAAACATTGTATAAACTTCTCAGTGTATACTGGTGCTCGGTGTTTACTGTCTAATGCTCAGTGTATATGCTTAACCGATTGGTCTATTTCTTTTCTAGTTACCGACTAGCTCAATTTAAGTAACTGACCGATATACTTTAATAACCTTTTATACTAATAACAACCTTTAATGCTCAATAGAGATAACAAAGCTGGTTGTTGTGTCTGGTCATAGTCCTTTGGTTTTCATCTTGAGTCTGCACTTGTTTGGTTCTAGGTCTTTTAAGGGGTTGTCATGCATCAAGGTTAAGAGTTTGTTATATCCAACTGGATCGAAGCAATGTGAAAGAATGAAAACATCATACAAATATCAGATTCTTTCATAGATGCATATATTTTTGATATTCAATGAAATAACAAAATGAGCATGCACATAAAGTGAAAAATAGTGTTAAAAGATAGCAGTATCACATTATGTTGGTGAGCACACCAGTGATCTGGTGGATGCCCAAAATTGACCACTGGGTCATGTTCACTAACATAATGCATTTGTTTTGATGTTTTTAAGCTAATTAGAGTGGTGCATTGTTCAAAATAGATTGGTATTTCATCATAGTGGAGATATAAATGAGGATACAGTGTCTTGTTCAGATTTTGTTAATGTGCTAAATATATGATAAAAATCAAGATTAAGGTGACATGAAATTTGTTTATGGGTGTCATGAACCCATGCTCGAACTCCATAAATAGTTTTTATTGTTGGAGTCACAATACATTTCATGTTGTATCATATCTAGTTCATAGATTTACTACAGAGTATCAGAGGATATGCAATCATGCATTATGATCTTCACTATCAAAAGTGCTAAGAATGATATACTTGAAGCATGTTGCCAAGTACACAAAAAATAACAGCCATGCTATGTTTTAAGGGAAATTTTTTGCAATCCAAGTGATAAAATTTCATTTCCAACCATAGTGAATGCTACAGGTAGTATGCATAATAAAGTATCGATGCTCCAAATCACATCTATCTGATGTTCTCATAGTTCCCTTTCATACATTCTAATGGAGAATTATTCAGTGCATTTTTTTACTATTGCAAAATCTTTTCACTTTCCTAAGATTATTGATTAAGTCTTTGTAGCTCAATAGAAAGTAAAATATAATGCCTACCAAACAAATCATGGCACATAGTTATATGAAGACAGCTAAGACTGAGCTGGAAAATGGTGAATAGCCAAAAATAAATGGTGAACTACCTAAGTAGCTAGAAATGGATAACAAACAATAATAGTTAAAAAGAGCACAAGTAAAATGAAGATTTTCAAATAGAAAGCTAAGTGCCAAATGAGAGGAAGGTAATATATTTATCTTTTAGCTCAAGCTACAATTTGAAGCCATATGTTTTAATCAGCAAGGCCAACTTATTCATTAGCCATGATTCAATCTAAAGTCAAAGGGTTATCAAGGTCTTAGCTTTAACAGTCATGTCGACGCATATTAAATTGTTAATACTTCCAGTCATAGTTAGATTTTGAATCCAAGTTCATGCAGGGCATGAGTTTTCAGTTATAGACCATGTTCTATCCAACAAAGAAAGCCCTAAAGCGTCAACACAATGTAAAGAAAATAGAAATCAACATTCTTCATATTGAGTTTATTATAGTCAGTGAAAAAGCTTTAGATTTTAAGCAAAGGAGGGGTTGTGATTTCATATTAAATGATCATAATGTATATCAATCAACAAGCAGCTCTCGGTTACCTCTTTTAGACAGCTAGAAAGAAAGCCTTAATTTAAGCAATAAATGGTGGAGTCTCAGTAGTAAACTAAACATGGGTAAAAGAAAAGGGAAAAGTAAGATACACTTATCTCAAGCCGAGATGAGAGAGCTCGACTTCAGCCAAGCACGAGATAGCCAAGACTTAATTGCCAGTTAAAACTCATGGGCTTTGCAATCACCGCCAGTAGTATCTTTCACAATAGAATAAGGTCAAAGTTGACTACAAGCTTGAGGCTTGAACTGTAAATCAATTAATAGTTAAAACCCATCAATATAGAGCTTGTATTCATAGTCTAGCTTTAACTAGTCATGGATTGCATTTCAAGGAAATAAAGCTTGAGTTTGAGCTTGTTGCTGCAAGGGCCAAACTCCACATACTACAAGCCTCAAGCTAAGAACATAGTCCAAGCTCCAACAATCACTCTTTGAAAGGGTTGAGTTTATTATTAAGTCACGCTTCAAGCTAAATGGAAGTTTTAACAAGCTAGGCTCGAGGTCAACAACCTGTGCTTTGTGTTCAAGCCAACTACCAGTATAAGACTAAGCTCATTAATGCTAGCTGGTATTTTATCTTGAGAATTATGGAATAGAACCTATGTTTTAGCCATTAAGCTCATGTGATAGTTATAATGAGACACATAGTAAAGAACTCATGCTCTAGATTCAAGCCGCCAGTCAAAGTGTAAGATCAAACAGAGAACAACAAGTTGCAGGGCCCAAGAATTATCAGTATAGAGCCCGTGTACCTCTAGTTTTACTCTAGGTTCCATCAGATAATGTTGAAGATATACCAATTATAAATCCTGTAAGGGGAGGCGTGAGCTTAGCAAATAGAAAAAATTCAAGTGCTAGCCTAAGGCCGAGCTCTTCAAGCTAATACAAAAGTCCAAACTGGAAGCTTGAGCTTAATGCTCAGTCACAGAGAGGATCGATTGGCACCAAAGAACAATAAATGAATGGGCTAGATATCTCTATGGGGGGAAGCCAAGTTTAGCTAGGGTCCCAACATTCAGTGGCTCCAAAGTCCAAATGCAAAAGAATTACGAAGATCAAGAAATGTGCCAGAATAAATAAAATTTGCCATCCATGCTACGAAAAGTAAATGGTAATAAATCTTTGTAGTGTACTCCACCAGTGCATTGAATTTGAAACTGCCACATAGCACATGCCTTTGAGAAATTTTCGCATGGGCTAGGGTTTGTATTAGAACTAGCATGATGCCTTAGTGCATAATTTGTAAAAGTTTGCAATTGGGGTCTTTTTGACTTAAGTTTAAATCTACTTTTTAGGCTTAGGATTATTTATTTTGGGGCTAGGTTTTGAAATTGAGTTTATCTCAATAACATGTAATTAATATTGGTAATATCTTTTAAAAGATATATTAAAAATTACCAATATTAAGGGGCTAAATTTTAGGGAGTTTAGTGCTGGATTTGGAGATGATTTAGGAAGGCTATTTCTAGCTTAAGTTGAGTTTTTCTAGGAGTTTCTCTAAGGCTGATTGGATTTCCAGATTAGGGTTTGGAGGGTTATTTAGCGGAGTCAAAAAGTCAGTTTTAGGGGTTCAAAATAGTGGAAAGGTGAGGCTTAGTGAACAGCTTTGTTCCTCTGCCCTTTTTTGCAGTTTGGAACCATTTTTACAAGTTTTGAAGGATAATAAGAGCAAGCTTTTTCTGATTGCATGATTTCTAACTATCAAATCCATTCGTATTTTTCTTTTCTGCATTACATGTTGCATTATTTTATGTGATCAGGTAAACTAAATTATTTCTTATTCCTTTCCTATCTTATCAAAAATTAGGCCTTTTTGCAGAATATACAAGTTTTTTGTCAGTTTTTTACTATTTGTGGTATGAACCCTAATTGTGAATTCTAGTCAACCTTTATGTTGAGTAGAGAATGATTAATGCAGCTCAGTGATTTTTTATTTGGGGATGCTAGGTTCAAAAATCCTGATAGATTTGTGTCAAGTTTTGGTGTATCACCCCATTTCCCATTCAATTTTAAATCTGTATCCCTTTTCCCAATCAGTTTACAATCAGGTGGTGATATTTCATATTTAATAGGAACCGGCCTAGAACCCAGAGATTCCTCCTTATTCATAGTCTACCCACAACTAGGGGAGGTTTCCATTATCAGGTTAGAATTTTTGTGAAGCCTTAATGCCTAAGTTAGGTAACAATTCTAAGCCTGAATAGTTTTTGGCATGCCTGGTGGGACATGTTCTTCAATGAACGGGTCAAATTACATTGTATTACTTGTTGGTTCTAGTGTGCTATCAGCAAGATTCAGACCCGGAAGAGGTCATATTTCACATACCTGATGTTCCATGGAGGAAGATGAGCTAGTTGCAAAGATCAAGAGTTATTTTCCATCATTTCAAGTGAATTATGTTCAAGAGAATCACTTTCATCCCTATCAAGGTCAGCAATCACAATATGGTTTTCATTATTCTGCAAATAATAATGATTCACAGAATAGAGATACTGCAAGTATGTTGCAGAATATGTTTATGCAGATTGAGGATATGAAGAGGCAGCAAGAATTTGAATTCCAACAAGAGCTGGAGAGGCAGCTAGAAGAGCATGCTTATCAGGGCCAGATCCAATGGTAGCAAGCATATGCTCAGCAAGATCAAGGTTACAAGAGGTATCTGGCAAATCAATACAAGAAGAATGAAGCAAAACTTACAGAAGGGTTGGAGGCTCAAAAGAAGGTTTATGAGGCCAAGCTGGCAGGAGAGTTGCAAGCTCAGAAGTATGCTTATAAAGAGTTGAAAGTTCAAAAGAATGCTTATGAAAAGGAACTGAGAGATCATCAAGAATTAAATGAGAAATTTCAAGAGCTGACAATTTCCATGTTTAATCATAGTCATGAATTTCAGTTGGAAAAAGAAAGAGAATCAAAAGCTCAGGAGGCATCCCATAAAAAAGAGCTACAAGATCTCAAGAAAAATGTAGGATTCCTGGCTTCTACAGCTGAGACATACAAAAGAGTCTATCAGATGCAAATTGAAAAGTGTTTTCATCTTGAGGAGGAAAAAGGGAGCATTGAAAAGGAAGTTGTTGATCTAAAGGAGGTTCTTCCTGAGCAAGATGAGACAATAAAGAATATTTTAGCAAATCATGATGATTGGGCTGATAAGAGTATGCTTCTCCTAAAAAAGAATGAGGAAGATGAAGAAGAAGATCATTTCTAGGATGAGATGGAGCAATTTGGCTTGCATCTTGACAACAAGCCCGCACTTCCGAAAAGCACCTATAAGTTGTAGGAGGAGATTATTTCCAGCCAGCATAAAGAGGAGATCAATCAAACTGAAGAAATTTCTTAGGAACCTAAGTTCATCCAGTAGAACTCCAAATTCATCATCTCTCATGGCTGTCCTATTAGGCATTTGGCTAAGATGGAAGCTAGCAAAGAAGTACAAGTTGTAGCAGCACCTCTGCATAAAGTTCTGCCAAAAGAAGAAGCTGAGAAGGAATGGAATCAACTTGTTGTTCCAATTGATCAAGTAAGTACATCCCTATTACTGATGGCTAACTTTCTTCATAATAATGGTGTTTATGATCAACTTGATCAAGTAAGTAAACTTCATATCAATCAGATCCTTGTCAAGAAAATGGTCATATATATCTCCTTTGTTCATCTTATGATAGCTTTCCACAAGCTTATTGATTATTGTGAGCTTAATAGGATGGGAAGTTATTTTTCACAATCAATGAATGGTTTTGTTTAACCAGGCTTCAAGCTGGTTAAAGTAGGTTAGTTTAGGTTTTCATTTCAATAAGTGTAGTCCAGCACTAGGTTTCAGGTTGCATGTTCTAGGTTTAGGTGCATTTTTGTTTCAATAAGGTTGCATTCATGCATGTTCCAATTTTCTGACTCCTATTGCCCATTAATAAGGTCTGTGTCCATGTCTAGCACACAAACATCCAACAAAAGTTGCCAAAATTGTTACCCTATTTTTCATCATACAGAACAATAGACAAAAATATAGGAAAAGTGAGTTTCATTTTTGGTACTTTCATTTAACATTGTTTTTCAGGTTATGTCAATTAGCATTTTGTTATTGCTTTCATATCAATCTTTTATTGTACTCTAAGTATTGATCAAATGTTAAAGTTTCAAATTCATAATTGATCATTACATTGTGCATTCATACTAAATGTAATTTACAAAGGTTCTCTCATATTTCAATAAAAAGACTACAAGTACAGAATAGAAAGAAGAGATAGAGGTATGAGTGGGCCCTTTGCATTGCCTTGAAGTGCCATTTGTACATCAGGAGTTGGTTGTCATGTCTGGTCCAAGTCCTTTGGTTTTCATCTTGAGTCTGCACTTGTCTGGTTCTAGGTCTTTTAAGGGGTTGTCCTGCATCATGGTTAATATTTTGTTAGATCCAACTAGATCTAAGCAATGCGAAAGAATGAAAACATCATACAAATATCAGATTCTTTCATAACTGCATATATTTTTTATATTCAATGAAATAACAAAATGAGCATGCACATAAAGTGAAAAATAGTGTTAAAAGATAGCAGTATCACATTATGTTAGTGAGCACACCAGTGGTCTAGTGGATGCCCAAAATTAACCACTAGGTCATGTTCACTAACATAATGTGTTTGTTTTGATGTTTTTAAGCTAATCAGAGAGGTGCATTGTTCAAAACAAATTGGTATTTGATCACAGCTGAGATATAAATGAGGATATAGTGTGTTGTTTGGATTTTTTTCATGTGCTGAATATATGATAAAAATCAAGATTAAGGTGACATGAAATCTATTTATGGGTCTCACGATCCTATGCTTGAACTCCATAAATAGATTTCATTGTTGGAGTCAAAATACATTTCAAGTTGTAAATACATTTCAAGTTGTATCATATTAGGTTCATATATTTACTATAGAGTATCAGAGGATATGCAATCATGCATTATGATCTTCACTGTCAAAAGTGCTAAGAATGATATACTTGAAGCATGCTACCAAGTACACAAAAAATGATAGCCATGTTGTGTTTTAAGGGAAATTTGTTACAATCCAAGTGATAAAAGTTCATTTCCAACCACAGTGAATGCTACAAGAAGTATGCATAATAAAGTATCGATGCTCCAAATCACATCTATCTGATGTTCTCATAGTTGCATTTCATACATTCTAATGGAGAATTATTTAGTGCATTTTTTTAACTGTTGCAAAATCTTTTCACTTTGCTAAGATTATTGATTAAGTCTTCGTAGCTCAACAGAAAGTAAAATATAATGGCTACCAGACATATCATGGCACATAGATATCTAAAGATAGCTAAGACTAAGTTGGAGAATGGTGAATAGCTGAAAATGACTGGTGAACTACCTAAGTAGCTGGAAATGGATGACAGACAACAACAGTTAAATAGAGCACAAGGAAAATGAAGATTTTCAAACAAAAATCTAAGTGCCAAATGAGAGGAAGGTAATATATTTATCTTTTAGCTCAAGCTATAGTTTGAAGCCATATGTTTCATCAACAAGGTCAACTTCTTCATTAGCCATGTTTCAATCTAAAGTGGAAGGGTTATCAAGGTCCGAGCTTTAACAGTCATATTGAGGCATATTAAATTCTTAATAATTCTAGTCATAGCTAGATTTCGAATCCAAGTTCATGCAGGGTGTGAGTTTTCAGTTATAGACCATGTTCTATCCAACAAAGAAAGCCCTAAAGCGTCAATACAATGTAAAGAAAATAGAAATCAACATTCTTCATATTAAGTTTATTATAGTCAGTGAAAAAGCTCTAGATTTTAAGAAAAGGAGGGGCTGTGATTTCATATCAAATGATCATAATGTATATCAATCAACAAGCAGCTCTCAGTTACTTCTTTTAGAAAGATAGAAAGAAAGCCTTAATTTAAGCAATAAATGGTGGAGTCTAAGTAGTCAACTAGACATGAGTAAGAAAAAGAGAAAATTAAGATATACTTATCTCAAGCCGAGATGAGAGAGCTCAACTTCAGCTAAGCACGAGACAGCCAAGACTTAACTACCGGTTAAAACTCGTGGGCTTTGCAATCACCACTAGTAGTAGCTTTTGCAATAGATTAAGGTCAAAGATGACTGCAAGCTTGAGGCTTGAACTGTAAATCAATTAACAGTTAAAACCCATCAATATAGAGCTCATATTCATAGTCTAGCTTTAACTAGTCATGGCCCACATTTCAAGGAAATAAAGCTCAAGTTTGAGCTTGGTGTGACAAGGGCCAAACTCCACATACTACAAGCCCCAAGCTAAGAACACAGTCTATGCTCCAACAGTTACTCTTTGAAAGGGATGAGTTTTTTATTAAGTCACGCTTCAATCTAAATGGAAGTTTTAACAAGCCAGGCTTGACCTCAACAACTTGTGCTTTGTGTTCAAGCCAACTACCAGTATAAGACTAAGCTCATTAATGCTAGGTGTTTTATCTTGAGAATTGTAGAATAGAACCTATGTTTCAGCCATTAATCTCATGTGCCAATTATAATGAGACACACAGTAAAGAACTCATGCTCTATATTCGAGACGCCAGTCAAAGTGTAAGATCCAATAGAGAACAATAAGTTGCAGGGCCTGAGAATTATCAATATAGAGCCTATGTACCTCCAATTTTACTCTAGGTTCCATCAGATAATGTTGAAGATATACCAGTTACAAAGCCCGTAAGGGGAGGCTCAAGCTTAGCAAATCAACAAAAGTTGAGTGCTAGCCTAAGGCCGAGCTCTCCCAGCTAATACCAAATTCCAAACTAGAAGCTTGAGCTTAATGTTCAGTCACAGAGAGGGTCGATTGGTGCCAGAGAACAATAAATGAATGGGCTGGATATGTCTACAGGGGGAAGCCGAGTTTAGCTAGGGTCCCAACTTTTAGTGGCTCCAAAGTCTAAATGAAAAAGAATTATGAAGATCAAGAAATGTCCCAGAACAAATAAAATTTGGAATCCATGCCAGGAAAAGTAAATGGTAATAAATCTCTGCAGTGTACTCCACCAGTGCATCAAATTTGAAACTGCCACATAGCACGTGCCTTTGAGAAATTTTCGCATGGGCTAGGGTTTGTATTAGAACTAGCATGATGCCTTAGTGCATAATTTGTAAAAGTTTGAACTTGGGGTCTTTTTTACTTAAGTTTAAATCTACTTTTTAGGCTTAGGATTATTTATTTTTTGGCTAGGTTTTGAAATTGAGTTTATCTCAATAACATGTAATTAATATTGGTAATATCTTTTAAAAGATATATTAAAAATTACCAATATTAAGGGGCTAAATTTTAGGGAGTTTAGTGTTGGATTTGGAGATGATTTAGGAAGGCTATTTCTAGCTTAAGTTGAGTTTTTCTAGGAGTTTCTCTAAGCATGATTGGATTTTTAGATTAGGGTTTGGAGGGCTATTTAGCGGAGTCAAAAAGTTAGTTTTAGAGGTTCAGAATAGTGGAAAGGTGAGGCTTAGTGAACATCTTCATTCCTCTACCCCTTTTTTGTAGTTTGTAATCATTTTTACAGGTTTTGAAGGATAATAAGAGCAGGCTTTTTTTGATTGCATCATTTCTGAGTATCAAATTCATTCCTATTTTTATTTTCTACATTAAGCGCTACATTATTTTATGTGATCAGGTAAAGTGAATTATTTCTGATTCCTTTCCTATCTTATCAAAAATCAGGCCTTTTTGCAGAATATGTAAGTTTGTTGTCAGTTTTTAACTATTTGTGGTATGAACCCTAATTGTGAATTCTAGTCAACCTTTATGTTGAGTAGAGAATGATTAATGCAGCTCAGTGATTTTGTATTTGGGGATGCTAGGTTCAAAAATCTTGATAGATCTGTGTCAAGTTTTGGTGTATCACCCCATTTCGCATTCAATTTTAAATATTTCTCCCTTTTCCCAATCATTTTACAATCAAGTGGTGATATTTAATATTTAATAGGAACCAGCCTAGAACCCAGAGATTCCTCCTTATTCATAGTCTACCCACAGCTAGAGGAGGTTTCCATTGTCAGGATAGAATTGTTGTGAAGCCTTAATACCTAAGTTAGGGTAACAATTCTAAGCCTAAATAGTATCATTTAAACCAAAATTATGGAATGCATTTATGTTTTATCTTCACATGATACGTAATTTTTTGTACGACTTACACGTGTCACATTTCCGAAATGACTTTAACGAGTTTCTAGAAGGAGGTTGTCACAATTTTAAAATATTAATACACATTAATGAATATAATCATTAACTATTTTCACTTAGAATTCATTTGACAATACCTTATCCATGAAATTTGAACCAGTCACTATTACATGATAAAGTTTGGAAACATTTAATTATTACATTAAATAAAAGTGCAACGCAAAATTTTTATATTATATTACACAAAAAAAAATTACAATACAGTGATGCCCATATCTATAGTCAAAAAAAACAAAACAAAGATATCATTTGATTTCAAAATTCCAGGCCAAAGGGTCCTGGGTAGCAAAAAAGTAAGGATTTTCTCCTCATTCTAAGTAGAAATCTTCAGAGATGATAAGCTCTAAGAATTCATGCAACCATTGGTAGTCCACAAATTCATCCAAGAGAAACCACTTTCAAAGAAAATCCCTACCAATCTGTGTCCATTTCCTATGGTTCGTCAACTGCTCAACATTCAGGTTCAAAAGAAAAGGTTTCATGGCCACATTTTGGCCTGGCTAGAGAAGCTTGGGTAAATTAGTTTCCCAAGGGATCCCAACCACTATTTGTGCAAAAATGGAAACCTAAACATCGTCACCCAAGAATTCTTGTTTGAATACCCTCCTTAACAAAAGGAGCATATCCACCTTCTCTCCTTCTAGGTCTAGAAGAGATGCCAAAAATTGAGACGTAATGTTTGTGTTAACTTGGTATCTATCAATATTATCAATAAATTCATGGCCTGGCACCATCCTCACATCCTCATTTGTAAAGGAACCATTCTCATCACAAACTGATTGCAGTGTTTGGTCTGAGACCAGGCCCAAAAAGGCCTTATGATCCTCCTCAGATGTGCTTATCAAATAGATAGGAGTGTCCATCTTCAGAAAACCACTAATAGAATATCAAAAATTAGAATGTGATAAAATTATACAGCCTAAAGACCTAAACCAGACTCAGAGGGAGACTTTCAAGCACTTAGCAGAGGCAAAATTGAAGAAGAAAGAAGCATAGATCACCTATAATAGCCTTGCCCCTCAATTCTTTCTCTAACCTTATTAATTCATTTGTCCTTCAAAAATATGTAAATCTTTCATATTAAATGCATGAGTGTGTGAAATTGGAAAAATGTCATGACAGGTAACATTACCCAAATTGAATGTCAGTGATAAGACATTTCTTTTATTAACTACAACATTTTATACATTATCAACCGTCCACTTGTAAGACTTGATATGTGTAATACATTTAAAATGGTGGAATGATCGATATTAGGTATGTGTGGATTCTAAATAGCCCTCAATTCTTTCTCTAACCTTATTAATTCATTTGTCCTTCAAAATTTTGTAAATATTTCATATTAAATTCATGAGTGTGTGAAATTGGAAAAAGTGTCATGACAGGTAACATTACCCAATTTAATGTCAGTGATATGACATTTCTTTTATTAACTTCAACTGTGATAAATTATCAACCATCCACACAACCTACTAGTACTAACTAGCTGTAAGAATTGATGCATGCATTAATTAGATCATGGTTATATGTGCACTAATTAAGGCATTATTCTCTAAGATGTGCAGAGTCATGTAGATAAGTTGGTAACTAATTAAGGTAGACTAATTAGATCATAGGTTATAGTGCAGACAATTTGATATGTGTCAACATTCTAGTGACTTCTTTGAGAACTTTGTTTCCTTCAATAAATTGTGCCCGAAATCAAACTTCAGCCATTGATCTACCTTGATCTTGGATCATCACACGGTCTCAAATTATTGATTTAACATTATAAAATAATGGATAATAGGTTGCATGTCGATGTGACTGGTCATGCTTATCGATACCAACATGTTGAGTCTGCAGACAAGTTGACAACCCTAATTTTATCATCAAGAAAATTTCAATAGTGATCATCCCCAAAACTATGTAATTATCTTTTGGGGATGATCACTACTAAAAAGATGATCACAGAGGAAAATTTCAGCAGTGATCATCCCCAAAACTTACATTTTCCTCTGTCAAAAATATTATTTTCACCACTCTGCAATAGTTTCAATCTAAAAATGGTACTAAGATATGTTTGATAAAGCATGTTCATATCTTTCCTTAAGCTACTATGCCCAGTATTATTAAATATCTCAAAGCCAAGTCTAAAAATACCCATGCTTCTTTCATGACTATTACCAATTTAGTTTTTATCCTAAATTGGTCAATTATGAACTTTCCTATACATTGAATTATGTGTTTCAAGTTTGTGCCTATGAATTTTTAAGAATTATTTGAGTGTTAGAAGAAATTCCAAAGTACAAGAAAAGGAAGTACAAATGCAGAAGGAACATTGAAATTCTGATCATTATTATTCAAAGCTGGTATACAAGTACAAAATAGTATAATTTATTACCTTATTATTTAGAACTATTTTACAAAGGTACAATGATGTTCAAATTCCAATGGTACATATTTAATAAAATGCATTCAGATCCACACAAGTCGTGGCAGCTTCTAAAACATCATCTAAATAAACACATTGCAAAATAGAAAATAAAGAAGAAGGAGAGGTAAAGCCTCCTTTTTCTGAATAAGAGGCTGGTTAGTTGAGCTTTGATGAAGACTCGGGCCCACATCTCCAGTTTTGATTAGACCTACAAAGATGAAATGAGAAGGGTTAGTTCAGAGAGAACTAAGCAATGGAGCTTTTCCTAAACATCTTTTTTGTACTTTATGTGCTACAATGTGCTTATGTGTATAAGGAATTAAAAGATGCAAGCAAGAAAAGGAGAGAGGGAAAAGAAGCACTTATGTTTTTTCTAATGTTGTTTGCTTCATGTGCAGATATAGTTATGAAGACCAAGTAGGTTGTTGAAGGGACACACATATACTACAGGTGTGAAACTTTCCAACTGAAGTCATGTAGAGGCAAAGATTAACTAAGGAGACTGTAAAGGGGGTGAACATATTAAGTATGGCACCTTCAAGTTGAATTAATAGGGGTGATGAAGATTGGTTGTTGAAGGGACATGACCTTTTATCAGGAAACCTTTCAGCCTATTACACTTGTGTACAATTTTATTTTGTTGCAGGAAGAATCAATTTGATACAAGAAGAAGCTACATTTCAATATAATTTCATATTACTGTAGGAAGGAGTTTTCTATAGGAGGTCTATGTTTCTGCATAATTTCATATTGTTATAGGAGGTCATAATGCTACAGGAAGTAATGAGAAAATTATGTTCATGAATCACTATTGGTAATCATTTCAGTTTGCTCTGGAAGGTTAAAGAGGGGCTCTAATATCTCATCTTTTATATTTTATTTTCTGGAAAAAGGAAATCATGCATGATATGATTATTTGGAATCAAGTAAACATGGTATGATTTTGAGAACAACAAATCAGAGAATCAGTTCAAATCTAGATGCAACGTATATCAATGTTATCTGCAAATAACATTGAGATATGACAGTAAATATTTTGCTACATGAGGTCAAATGTGCAGGTAAGATTTAATTGCAAAAAATAGTTCAGAAGCTGTGCATTTGAATATAGAATAATGGAGTAATCATGCTATTATAAGGACAGTATGTAATAAGTGTCACAAAAAAAAAATAGAAATCATGTTTACATAAGGGTTGAAGTATGCTGAAGCAAATAAGGAATCCTAAGTCATGTCATCAACTAATGAATCTATTGGGAAAACACACAATGATGAACACTTTTTAAAATGACTCATCGGTATGAGTTTCCCCAATAGGGTCATCAGTTTGATGAAGCCAAAATTTATATAAACTAACTACCAGTAAATCATTATCAGCAAAGATTAAAATAGAAATAGTTGTAATCACCCAAAAATGGTCATCTAGACTATTAGCCCCTTGCTAGCATTATTTGCTAAAATCATCAATTGCTTATTCTTGATCAAATCATAATTCTATCCTATTCGATTATTTTCTATTGGCTAACCATTTTATCCTAAGTCTTTATTTAAAAGGAATTCCCCCCCCCTTTATTAAATAAAAAGCCTCCACTTTCCTCTTATCCTAAGTTGCACAAATAAAGCATTATTCTTATTTTATAAAAATAAGAAAAGGCCTTTTTGTCTCATATGGGGCACAAAAGTCAACACTTATTTCTCATTGGAGGAAACTTGTGCACATGGATTGCTCCTCTTTCAAGCTCCACCCTTGATTAAATCTTTTGCCTCTTAATCTCCATGGTCCATTCCTTTTCAATTCCTTTAAAAGGAGAGCTCTCTTCTCATTTGAGGACCCCCAACTTTTTATGCTAATCTTATGCTGCAGGATTTCTTGGAGACTTTGGAGCTTTTGGAGACCCTCTTACATCTAGCTTTCATTCTTGCATCGTATCTTAGTTTCTTTCATTGCATTTTAATCTATTTTCCTTTCATGATCTAGATTAGCTCACATAGCTTAATTAGCAAGGATTTGTAACACTTCTATCTTTCCTTTCATAGCTTAGCTTGCATTTTCATTTATAAGCATTGCATTGCATTGCATTTCCATTTTGATTCTTGAGGATATTGGCATTCTTTCTCTTATCTCATTGAATCTCCCATTGCATGGTTTACTAGCAAGGTTATAGGCTTAATAGCTCTAGCTGGGAGCATTCTTAACACCCTTGCACTCCATGCCTAGGGAGCTCTAGGTCACTTTCTCAAGGTTTCCCACTCATGGATTCTCTTGGAAGTAATGGCTTAGAGAAGTGCACAATCTAGCGCGTACATTTTTCTTGCACGGCCCTGAGTACTATCTCACGTGAAATTTCACGACAGGTAGAGACCCAAAATTCCAAAGTTGCTATTTCTGCTTGCTCTTTTCAGGTTTTCTATTTTTGGATTTCTCATTTGTTGTAGCTAGACAGAGGTTTACTTGCAGATTTTACTTGGTTTTGATGTGCTAATTATTGTGAAGCTAACAATTTGTGCGTGTAGGTGCTCTCATTGATTGAATATTTTCCAAAAAGAATGCATGTTAAAGCTTCAAATGCACAAGGGCTACTAATTGTTTTTGCAGGGCTGCCCAAAGCATAAAAACCAATCAAGTGCTTATTTAATTGCTTTCATTTTAAGTGCGGCATATACTAGTTGTTTCCTTTTTAAGGCACTTAATATCTTGTTGTAGGAATCTTTTGGTGGTAGGAGAGTATGCTCTTCACCATTGTGGTGAAATAGAAATCTTGACCCATCTTTGGATTTTGAAAGCAAGAGGGTAATTGAACCTTTGCTTGGTGTGTTTGGGAGAAATTTTTAAGCTAGGAGAGTATGCTCTTCACCCTTGAGGTGAAATAGAAATCTTGAAACTCAAAGGTTGATCCACTCTTTGTTTAGTTCTAGAATCCTTTAGCGGGCTTGCTCTTGAGCAATCAAGAGGAATGACCCAAGTGGGGACAAGCTAATACCGAGCTATTTTGACCCACTATAAACTCAAGGCTATCAAGGACACAAAACCTTGGTAGACATAGTATTTGTCTTCACTTAATGTGAGTACTTGTGGGATTGTGACCATGAGGAAAATATTGAGCAAGAATGCTTATGGTACTCTTGTGGCCGCGAGGTCCGTTACTTGCCACAAGGTAAGGAGTCCCTTCGGGGAGCAAGAGGAGTATTATGAATAGAAGCCCTTACTAAGAACCATAGATAGAGCTACCCAATTTTTTTGCTTAACATCTTGGTGCAAGGATTGATCCTAGTGGACTAACCCAGATCACCCCAAGACTACTCACCATTTGTGCTCCTTTGGTTGTGTCATTAGCACTTTCACGACAAAGCCAACATCTATTATGGGCAACCACTTTGTGTGAGGCGATGGGAGATCAAGTGTGGGCCAAGTTTTTAATTATTGAGCCTTTTTCCTTCTAGGTAGTAAGTGTTTGAAGTGTTCTCATTGTGATCTACTCGTGCAAACATTCTCAAACATTAAACATCACGGTAGTGCTCATAGAATTTTTCATTTTGATATCACAATTGCTTGTCTTGGCAAGGTTGCTTTTTCCCTTGCGCAACTTTTTTCTGACATGTTTTATCACCTACTATTTGCAAACTTGTCTATTTCCTGATATTATTGTTCTTGAAACCAAGAAATTGTACTTGTCAACTTGCAATATTGACCAAATTACTTTCGAAACTGATTTCTTCACGTTCACTGGTCAAAGAGTCGTACGATACTGAAACATCATCGCACACCCTCCTAAAAATTTGTGTGTGTTACATCATTCTTGATTCTTTATTGCATGCATACTATAAACTCTGTCACATTACCTGCATGGACTCTATCGTACTGCCTTATGCGAACTATCATCCTACCAAATTGTATCGTCCTATTGTTCTGAGAAATATCATCTTAAGTTATTATGTTGTCCTATTGGTATTGCAATCCGGAGCTGTTAAACTTGAATTTTAACTTGTCATGGAGTGTCTTTTCATGTTCTTACCTAAAGCTGGTTTGTTATCTGCATGCTTAGGTTTGTTCTAGACTGAAAAAAATGAGCTAAAACTATTGGGTTTGAGCCTAACAAATGCTACTCTTGATCACTTGTCATACCATGGTTACCTCTATAGCTACTTGCTAATCGAGCTTCTTGCTCATCTCTCAGCTTCAGTCAATAGATTGTTGTAAGTTCTTGAGCACCTTTGATGAGCCATCTCTATTGTTCTATTTTGACAAGTGATCTTCATTAGATTTTCTTATCTCAATATCTGAGAAACTTTTTCTCATTCTATTAGTCAACAAACAATTCTTTTCATGTCGGTTACAACTCGGTCTCAATTTGAGTAGGAGAGTCATCCTCCATTCAATTATACATAGTTACCTTCTCCAACCAGACACTCATGAGTGCCAAATAGCAATGACAATTCTATTCCTAACCAATCTAAGGATTCTAAAGTCAACCTATGGTACAAAGGAGGCTTCCTTTTTTCTACATTCAAGACCTCCAAAAGCACAGACAGTGTCTCACTCACTCTCACTGAACAAGAAAATTTCCACCGTTTACAAGAAAATTTTGAGCATAAGGACAACCAAGCTCATTTAGACAAAATGAATGCTTCTAGATGCATGACTATGAGAGGAATGTCTCATGAGAAACCCAAAACTAGTGGCTATGAGCATAGACCACTTTTTGGTACTAATGGCAACTATGGCAACAACACGCCAGCTAGGTCTCCTCCAAGATGAACTTTTTTTGTACCTTCTTCACCTCCTAGACCCCCTCCCTCTCATCATGAGGAAGAGACCACCGATGAAATTTGTAGTGAGGATCTTATGAGATTTGAACAAGATGAGATCTCCCAACGAATGATGCATAAGCATTTAGAGCATAATGGAGACCAATATTTTCAATTCATCACTTCTAGAAGATACAAGCTTCCTCCTGGTTATGATGTCTGACAAATTGTCCAAGAAAGAGTGCCAACAAAATTGGAAATCCTTAGAGAGGAATTACAATGGACAAATCAACATCTTGCCCAAATGGCAATAGAAAGGGAGCCTCCAAAGGTCTCTTTTGTAGAGTCTATATGTGATCTTCCCTTTGATAGGAGTCTATACATGGTCCCGTTTCCTAGGGATATTGAGGTTCCCAAATATGACAAGTATGATGGAAATGGTGACCCCCATGACCATGTGCATCATTTTTATGCTCTTAGCATGGACTTCCTTCATGAAGACACATTTCTTCTACGACTATTCCCTAGAAGTCTAAGAGGACAAGCTTTGGAATGGTTTGTAAAATTGACACCGCCTCTTAAGACTTTTGATGAGTTGGCCAGGCACTTCACCCAGCATTATTCATACAACATCCAATAGTCTATCACCATGATAGATCTCAGTGCTCTAAGGAAAAATCAAGGTGATCCATTTGCCACTTACTTACAATGTTGGAGGTCATTGTACTCTCGATATCCTCGTCAGCTACCCAAAAGGGAAAAGATTGACATTTTCATCAACACTCTTGTGCCTAAGCTATATTATGATCTAAGGAAACAATTGTTCTCCTCTTTCAATGACATGGTTGAAAGTGCATATCAGATTGAGGATGTGGCCATAATAAAGGGGGATATTGTTATTAATAAAGATACTAGAGGCAATGGAAAGGACAAGAGTAAACCTTGGAATCAAAACAAGTATGTTGTTAATGATGGGGTTGTAGATGTCCCAAAAGCTAAAGAGCCTATTTTCAACCTTTCTAAGGCTATCTACATAGCAAAACAACAAGAGGTTGCCAATGCTCATAGTGCTCCTAAGCCTCAGTATGCAAACAAGCCAAAGAAGCAATACCACCGAAGGGTCTACACCAAGTTGGTTGAACGATACGATGTGATTCTTAAGACCTTGGTTTCCAACAAGTATCTTACACTTCCTGAAAATCCTTGTCCCTATGATCCACCAATTAAGCCTGATTGGTGGAGAGAAGATCATTTCTATCACTATCATAGAAATAAGGGACACAAGATGGATAATTGTTTTAATCTTCAAGATGCTATCCAAGATCTCATTGATGGAGGCACCATTCTCACAGATGGCTAGTTAAAAATTTTGATCATAAGGCTTTCAAGACCCCTCTACCTGAGTATGAAAAGGGGGGATCCTCTCAAGAAAATAAGAAGAATCATGATGCAAAGATCAACTATACATATACTCCCGATTCACCTACGATCAACATGGTAGAGCCTGTCGAGAGTGTTCTTATGATGAGATCTCAAGATGATAATAATGCCAATCATGGTATGCCAAAGTTTGTCTTGCAAACACTGCATGGTTCATCTTCCCAAAGTGAGACACTAAATGTTGTTACTAGGGGGCAAGCCAAAATTGTTCTTAAAACTATGCATGATCCCAAGCAATCCTCTTCTTCCAAACAAGTAGCTCCTTCAGTCTTGTCTAGCTATGACCTTATGCACCAGTTGCAATGGACACCCACCCAGATATCTATTTTTGAGTTGCTTGAGTTATCCCCTTTGCACAAGGAGATCCTTGAGAAAGCTCTGAGTATAGAAAATGTCCCCAATGACATTGATCCAGATCAGTTCCAAGCTATGGTCAACCATATCTCATCTCCTCACTACCTATCCTTTTTTGTAGAGGATGACACATCTCTCAGTCACCCCCATAATCTTTCTTTACACATTGAAGTCCAAGTCTACCATACCCGAGTCCACCAAGTCCTAATAGACAATGGTGTGGGGTTAAATATTGTTTCTTTCCATATGGTACAACAGTTGGGTTTGTCAAATTTTGTTGTAGATCCTAAGCGAAAGATTACTATAAAAGCATATGATGAAGTGGAAAGATCTTCCAAGGGTCTGTCTGAGTGGGCCCTGTCATGAAAGATATTGTGTTCCAAGTGTTGGACATCTCGCTTGCATATAACATTCTTCTGGGTCATCCTTGGATCCATGACATGCAAGTTGTCCCTTCCACCTACCATCAATGTGTCAAGTTTCCATACAATGGCACTGAATTTGTGATTCCTGAGGATAATGCTATAGCCATCAATACTCTAACTATTGTTGATACATTTGTTCCTCACAACAAACCTTCTCATGATCCTAATGCATCTGTGCTTGCTGCTGAGAAAAAATTAAAGATGATAAGCATTGGTATGGGTGAATACACACTGGATTACATTTCTACTATGCCTACCTCTCCTAAATCGTATGGGAGACCCTCTAACAAGATGAAGCCTTCTGCTTCCGCTATGACATTCTTTGATACCTTTTTTCATTCATCCATACCCCTAGAGGTAGAGAAAGAAGAACAAGCTATTAGGCAGTGGATCTATAAAGATGAAGAGAGAAGTACGACAATTGTTACTCCTATCTCCCCTAAGCACTATGGTAAAGGCTATAATTTTTTGTAGAAAATGGGTTATCAAGGTCACGGACCTATAAATGATAATGGACATTCCCTGGTTGAGCCTTTGAGTCATACCAATGGTCAACCCTCTAAAGATACCACAGGTCTAGGATAGGGTACCAACGATGACCTCCCTGATTGTTCCAAAAATGATCCCATGATCACTGATTCAGACATAGATACAAATGATTCACCACTACACACTATGACTCAACTAGCAGATAGTCTCCCTTCTACTCCTTTTGGGGAGAAGAACGCATACCTGATGAGGACACAGCTGAAGCCTCTACACCTAGAAGTAGACAATGCAAAAGTATCTTGTGATTGGTCGATAAAGGAGATCTCACACGTGATGACTTGGGTGCCTCTACTTCTCGACGTCCTAAGCCTTCTTGGTGCAAACATCCCAGTAGAAGCTCAACAACAGATTCAAATGAGTATGAATGGGATATTCTCTCAGATAGTTGGATATGGAAGTTGATGTGGTTCATACTTATAGTACCCAACATAGTTGATGAGTCTGACATAGGGTCTGACAAGTTCAATCCATGTATTTCTCTAGTGGACCATGTTGGTCCTTCTATGTCAAATCTAGATCTTCACACTTTTGGAGCCTACTCTATAGGCTCAACCTCTCTCATCACCTGAGATGACACATACCGCATAAATGCTCTTGAACTTGTCACTTTTCTTCCTCTCATACACTTAGATCTCATAGATTGGTCTGCCCAAGATCAAAGACCTGCATTGCCTTCTTTCCAAAACAACTATGAGATCACCTGCTACCTCAATGTCATTGAACTTTTTACTTCTTCCACCAATGAACTAGCAACAAACATGATTGAATCAGATATCAAGTACATCAGTCATAAAATCAAAATAAAAAAGCAATGGTTGAATGGCGAAAACCACATTGTAGCGGTATCCGAACCTAAAAATAGTAAAAATAAAGATGTATCTAAGGGTGAAAACCTCTTAGAGGCACCCGAGGATGAGGTACTTGGTAGTCTTCCCAGATATTTTCAAGAAAGGTCTTTAGTTCTAATAGAGCCTATGCAGCCCATCAACTTAGGGACAGATGACTCTCCTAAAATCATACATGTGGCTCAGTCCCTTTCAGCAGAGGAGAAAGAACAATTTGCCGCATTCTTTCAAAAGAAAAAGATCAACTTTGCATGGGCATATTCTGACATGCCTAGTTTAGACATTGAGCTTATCATGCACCACCTTTCCATTGCTCCAGGGGTAAAACTTGTCGAGCAGAAGCTCAGAAAGATGCATCCCCATGTGGCACTACTGGTTAAAGCTGAACTTGGGAAGCTTCTAAAAGCCAACTTTATCAGATCTATTGACTACGCTAAGTGGATTTCTAACATCATCCCTGTTTCCAAACATGAAAAGTCCATTCACGTATGCACTGATTTTAGAGACCTGAATAAAGCATGCCCTAAGGATGATTTTCCACTTCCAAACATTGACATGATAGTGGACATGATGGTGGGCTACGAAATGTACTCCCTTATGGATGGCTTCTCTGGATATAATTAGATCAGAATTACCCCTGAAGACCAAGAGAAGACAACATTCACTTGTGCATGAGGTACCTTTTGTTGGAATGTCATGCCCTTCAGTCTTAAGAATGCTAGTGCAACCTATCAAAGGGCTATGACCACTATCTTCCATGATATGATGCATAAGAACATGGAAGACTATGTTGATGACACACTTGCTAAATCTCAACAAAGGAGCACACATCTATCTGATCTAAGTTTGATATTGGACTGCATGGAATGATTCAAACTCAGATTAAATCCTAAAAAATGTGCTTTTGGTGTCACTTCTAGGAAACTGTTAGGGTAGATCATCTCAGCAAAAGGGATAGAAGTAGATCCAGAAAAGGTGCAAGCTATCATGGAGATGCCACCTCCTCACAACATCAAACAATTAAGGGGTCTCCAAGGCCATCTCCAATCTATTCAGCGGTTCATTTCTTAGGTAGCTGATACAGCTCAACCCTTCAATCTGAATTTGCATAAAGGAGCTACTTGTATATGGAACGAGGAATGTCAAAAGAACCTACACTAGATCAAGGATTACTTAGCCTGACCTCCCATTCTTATGCCACCTATCCAAGGGAAACCTTTTATACTGTACATTTCTGCTATGGAAAATTCCTTAGGAGCTCTCCTTGCACAACATGATGATATAGGCAAAGAGCAAGCTATTTACTATATCAGTCGCACTCTGGTTGCTTATGAACTCAACTACACCAACATTGAAAAGGCTTGTCTAGCAGTGGTGTTTGCATCTCAAAAACTTAGACATTACATGCTTGCACATACTACGCAACTGGTTGCCAAAATTGATCCTTTAAAGTATCTTCTAAGTAAAGTTGTGCTTACTAGATGGCTTGCTAAATGGATGTTGATTCTCTCAGAATTTGACATTCAGTATGTTGAATGAAAAGCTATTAAAGGGAAAGCAATTGCAGATCAAATGGCTAAGTTCCCCATAACTGATAATGCTCCTCTTCAGATAGACTTCCCAGATGCTTCAGTCATGCATATCACAGGGTGTTCATGGAAAATGGTCTTTGATGGTTCTCATACACATAATGGGGCTGGTGCTGGAATCTTGTTTGTTACCCCTCATGGATACACCATTCCTAAATCCTATAAGCTTCTATTTCCATGCACCAACAACATAGCTGAATATGAATCCCTTCTAAATGGTGTTAAGCTTTCCCTTGAATGGAGGATTACTAAGTTGCATATCTTTGGAGATTCTCAGCTTGTCATAAACCAAGTAAATGATGATTACCAAACAAAGGATGACAATTTGATTCCCTACAAGAGGATGATAGACTCACTTAGGAATTATTTCACATCTGTCACATTCCAACAAATTCCTAGAGTCGAGAACAAGGATGTTGATTCCATGGCTACTTTGGCATCCATTCTACAACTAGAAGAGCATGAATCACACTTTGAGTTCCTGGTGGAAGAATTGCGCTACCCTACCTATAATTCCCCTGATGACCATTTCATTTACACTATGGTCAGTCATGACTCCTCCCGCTATGCCACCATCTGTTCCTATCTCTAAGATCAAGTTATCCTTGAAAATCTAATGTGCAATGAGAAGCACCAACTCATCCGTAATGCCTCACACTTTACCCTTGTCTCTGGTGACTTGTATAGGAAGGGTCTAGACGGAACTCTCCTTAGGTGTCTAGAAATGGAGGAGTCAGACAAAGCACTAGCTGAAGTCCATGATGGCATATGTGGGTCACACTCTAACGGTCTTATGCTAGCTCAAAAATTCCTTAGGGCTGGTTACTATTGGCCTACTAATTCAAATTGATGTTGTTCAATATGCCAAGTCATGCAAGAAATGTCAACTACATGGGAATCTCATTCATGCTCCTGGACACGAGCTCATTCCCTCTATTTTTAATTAGGGTAAAAATAGGTTTTGAATTGGCCCCAAAACCATTTACACATAGTTTTTGGATGGAACTATAACCCTGAGCTTAATAATAGGAATAATTAGCTCTAACCAAAGTGGGACAGCTGGGGTAAAAGGAAAACCTTACCACACCCCCCAGAACACTATGCCAGTAGAAAAACCAGCACCACAAACCCAGCAATACAACAACTGCCAAAAGATAGGAACTCAGAAAGGCACAGGCTTCTAAGACCAATAGTGTAAAGCCAGTGCCTTACAACATCATCAAATATCTAGGGTTTTCAGGCTCCTTCCCTCATTCCCTCTGTTACTTACTAGTCATTTCAGCAATGGGCCTTTGACTTGGTAGGCAAAATTTATCCTAATTCTTCGAGTGGGCATAAGTTCATCATTACAGCTACTAAATATTTCACTAAATGGGTTGAAGTTATCCCATTGTCTGTAGCCATAGGCAAACATGTTGCCCTATTTATTTTGAATCACATCATTTGCCGCTATGGTATTCCTTCTTCCATAGTCATGGATAATGGTGGCCAGTTTAAAAACAAAGACTTGAAGCACTTGTGAAAAAAGTTCAAAATTAAACAACATTGGTCTTCTGTCTACTACCCTCAAGGGAATGGCCAAGCTGAGGCCTCAAACAAAATATTGCTAAAAATTCTCCATAGAACAGTGCACAAATCAAGCAAGGATTGGCATCTACAAATTAATCCTGCGCTATGGGCTTATAGAACTTCTATCTGCACTCCTACAGGTGCAACACCTTTTTCCTTGGTCTATGGTTATGAGGTTGTCTTACCACTAGAGGTTGAAATACCTTCATTGAGAGTCTCTCTCCATGGTTTGATTGCCAATGAAGACCAGAGGGCTATGAGAGTGCATGAGCTCACTACTTTGGGAGAATGTCACAAGGCCGCCTTTGATCACATGCACACCTATCAGAAGATAATTTCTACTGCTTACAATAAGAAAGTTCATCCTAGAGAGTTCCAAGTGGGTGAACTAGTTCTAAGAGAAAATCCCAAAAAATAGCAGAATAAAGAGCAGAAAGGCAAGTTTGAGCCAAATTGGTTAGGGCCTTATATTATCACAGCAGCATTTGGGTCCGGAGCCTATTAGCTATCTACACCTGAGGGAGAAGAGCTTACCGAGCCTATCAATGTTCTACATCTAAAGAAGTTCTATGCCTAAGGTTCTTGAGCTCTTTGTACATATTTTTATTGATCCTGAAAAAATTCAAAAAAATTTATATATGATGCTGAAAAAATCCTAAAAAGCATAAAAAGTACTGAAAAAATGAGCATCCTAGTGAAAACCTAGCAATAGGTGCTTTGATGTCTCACCAAAAAAATTCAAAAATTCAAAAATTCAAAAAATCTAAAAAAAATAGAAAAAGTGCCTTGGTGAAAATCTGGAAACAAGCGCCTTGGTAGCAAAATTTTTTAAAAAATTGAAAAAAGTCCTGAAAAAATCTATCAAGTGGTGAAAACCTAGAAACAGGTGTTGCTTGAGACCCTTGCACCTATGTCTATCATTCTTCCATGGCGCTCCTTCGCTCCACTTCTCGCTTTGCCTCTCCTAGCCTAGAATTGACTCTTGTCTTAGTCTAGGGGGCATACGTTGTTCTAGCTTATCTTGCGTCTCTTTGTGCATCTAGTTTCTTGGACAACTTGGTTCCAACAATGTTTTTCAACACCACCCCAATTGTGTTTTTCAACACTTCCCTAGCGTCGAGTGTTTCTCAACACTTATCAAATATCCTACCCGCAGTCTAGCATGATATGATATTTATCACTGGCAGATGTGATACTCGAAGTTTGACTCTATGACCTACACACACACACTTAAACACTTGACTTGTTGAGATTTGTTTGACTTCATTTCTTTGTGTGCTATCTATGATGATTTCTTTGATGAGTGTTCTCTCCCTAATAGTTTTCGATGATGTTGAGCTAGCAGACTAGGGCATGAGGACATATTTTATTTGCTTTTTGCCTGTGGGTATATTTTTTTGATCTTGGTTGTCATGAGCATTTATGCTTGTTCCACTTGACACTAGGATCTACAAGGTATTATCCTTGACTATTTTCTACAAGTGCATGCTTATAGTCATCTTGACTTTCTTGTGTCTCGATGCGAGCATAATCTTGCTATATTAAACTTAGGAAATCGCACTGCACTAGTCATCTTGACCTATATGTCTTTGGTGCCTAAGTGGGATTCCCACATTCCTATTTGATATAGATCATATTCAGATTCACATAGTCATATTGGTGTGTATTGTATGATCTTATGATGCTACCAATAACGCTCGATGATGAATATTAGAGTCTAATATGCTTTGTGACCTTGCAAGTAAACCACTTTACATAATAGCTTGCATTCTTAAGTTCATAATAGTTAGTTTTGCATCTTTCATATGGAGAGAGCTCTCCTTTCATCTTTCAGGGACCTATTAGTCAAACTGCACTCACCTCTTGCTTGTTCCCGGTCATGTCTTTTTCTTCTTGTCTTTCATATCACATCATTTTCTATTCATTTCGGGGTCAAAACCAAAATTTGAGTTCACCTTGATCGTCAAAATTGCATTTCTCCTTCTTCCATGCAATTGGCTAACCTTTTGAGGCCTGATCCTTTGATCTTCACTGGGACATCATTTCCTTCTCCATCTCCATCTCTCTCACCCTTCTATTCTTTCATTCATTTCATTTCTCTCTCTGAGGTCTTGACTAGGGCATGTCTTCATTGCTTGATGGTTATCCTATCATCTTTCATCTTCAATTATGACTTCTAGTGATTTGATCATGTTGCTCTTACTTTTGCATTCCCTCTACCTGATTTCACTTTCGATCCCAAGGGGGTAGACACATCATCCTATTGGCTATTCTCCAGAGCATATGCTTGACCATTCCATTTGCTCTACTCAATTATCTTTGCGCTTGACATGCTAGTTCTCATCTCAAGTTCTGATACCATCCATCTCTCTCCTAAGTGTTCAGTACTGTCGCTACCAGGGTGACCATGCAGGATTTTCTATCTCTCTGCACTTCATACTTTGGAGTCAGATCTCTATTGCCTTCTTGGCTAATCTATTCTTTGATGTAATGTGTTCCCATATCGATCACACATTAGTCAAAGAGGGGCAAATGTAATCACCCAAAAATGGTCATCTAGACTATTAGCCCCTTGCTAGAATTATTTGCTAAAATCATCAATTGCTTATTCTTGATCAAATCCTAATTCTATCCTATTCTATTATTTTCTATGGGCTAACCATTTTATCCTAAGTCTTTATTTAAAAGGAATTCCCTCCCCCTTTATTAAATAAAAAGCCTCCACTTTCCTCTTATCCTAAGTTGCACAAATAAAGCATTATTCTTATTTCATAAAAATAAGAAAAGGCCTTTTTATCTCATATGGGGCACAAAATTCAACACTTATTTCTCATTGGAGGAAACTTGTGCACATGGATTGCTCCTCTTTCAAGCTCCACCCTTGATTAAATCTTTTACCTCTTAATCTCCATGGTCCATTCCTTTTCAATTCCTTTAAAAGGATAGCTCTCTTCTCATTTGAGGACCCCCAACTTTTTATGCTAATCTTATGCTGCAGGATTTCTTGGAGACTTTGGAGCTTTTGGAGACCCTCTTACATCTAGCTTTCATTCTTGCATCCTAGCTTAGTTTCTTTCATTACATTTTAATCTAGTTTCCTTTCATGCTCTAGATTAGCTCACATATCTTAATTAGCAAGGATTTGTAACACTTTTATCTTTCCTTTCATAGCTTAGCTTGCATTTTCATTTCTAAGCATTGCATTGCATTTCCATTTTGATTATTGAGGATATTGGCATTCTTTCCCTTGTCTCATTGAATCTCCCATTGCATGGTTTACTAGCAAGGTTATAGGCTTAATAGCTCTAGCTGAGAGCATTCTTAACACCCTTGCACTCCATGCCTAGGGAGCTCTAGGTCACTTTCTCAAGGTTTCCCACTCATGGATTCTCTTGGAAGTAATGTCTTAGAGAAGTGCACAATCTAGTGTGTACAATAGCAAAAATTTAATTGAAATTGCATGGAATTCAACTCTATACATATGAAGTCTCCAACTTCATACTGTAACACTAAGGTTTCATTCCTTATCAACAAAATCAAAATGCAAAAAATAAACTCCAGAATGTGATCAGTTTTATATGAAGATCATGACAGTAAAGAGAATAATTTACAACTCAAGATTAGAAGATCTTCATAATATTGAAATCTACAGAACAAATATAACAGGGGATCTTATATCCAATTGCATACAGAATGGATAACCATACAGCAATGTTTTTTTAGAAAATACAACATAGAAATGGTAATATCAGAGCTACATCAAAATCAAAATAAAAAATTGGAAAATGCAGTCTTTTCGTGTGCATTTTCTAGGCGTATAAAGATGAATCTAAAAAAACTAAAATCTAGGTTTTGTCCAAAAGGGAGTGATTTAGGTTTTCTCGCAAGAAAAATCCTCATAATATCAAAAGAGATGGTTTTCTTCAAAAATGATTGAAGGCGTGACAATTTATATAACAGATTTAATCAAAAAACATGCAGTCGAGTATATGCAAAATGGGTATTCATCAAATACTGTTGTTTGAAATATTTTGATACCAAATGGTGCTAACAGAAGAGATAATATACAAGATATAATTTTGAAGGGCACGACCAACTACAAGTACACCAGACCATGACCCAAGGTATTGAAGATACATGGCTTACATGTAATGCTACAAAGATTTTATAGCAAATGAGAAAGGAAATAGAACAGTTTTATTTTGTTTCAGTAAGATTCACATCTTCTATAATAGCCATAGAGATATATATCAGAGTACATGTGCAATGATTGAAGATAACAAAGTCTTCGAGCAAAACCATCCCCACATTCTGCAAACCCTCAAACCCTAGTAGCATGGCAACAACATGGCAGCCCATCTTCTCATAAAAATTGACAAATGAAAATTTGTTTAAGGTTTTACCCTTTTCACATCCGGATCCATCTTCTCATCAAAAATGTCATATATCAATTTCGGGTCTAATGGTTTATGGGCATTGAAAATGTTCCCCTTTTCATTTTTTATGGGGTTAACATTATTATTTATGTATATTAAATGTTTATCATTTAATATATAAAAATTATTATTATTATATTAACCTTCATTTTTATTATTTTCTTTACTCTTTTATTTAGTATTCATTAAATATTATTATTTAATAAATATTAAATAACGTAATAAATAAAATAATAAATTGTTGCATGCATATTATTGTAAAATCAGTTTTCTAAAGTGTTAAATTTATAAAACACTTAGACTAAATTGATTATTCTTTATGCAAGAATGGGAAAGGGGCAGACTTGAGATGATTTTCATGCGAACTTAAGAGTTCAATTTTTAAAAATTGGAGATTGTTTCAGTTAACTACATGCTACAGGGAGTTCATTTTCAGTCTAGGGGAAGTTCTTTTTTCCCATGCAGTTAGTGAGCATATATATGCTATTTTTAAGAAAATTGAGGCAGTTTTTAGTGAGCTGTCAGTTAAACATGGACTAGAGGGCAGTTTTGATGGGTTTCTTCATATTTTGGAGTAGTTTTGATAGCATTTTTCATGTGTTATTTTTTCCATCCAATTTAAGGTTTTGTGCTCTATTTATTGTATTTTCACCTCATCTTTTAGGGGTTCTCCTTTTGGCTCTTATTTTTGCACATTGCAAATTTTTGAGTGGATTGTGGGAGCACTTTGTAGCAGAGATTTCTTCAATGTTGGTTATATAAATACAACAATTCCTTCTCATTGATTCAGGTACAATATTATTGGTTATTTTTTTTATGTTTTGTTTATTCTTCATTCAAAATACATTCCTTCTTCCATATTTGAATCTTGATACTTGCAGTTACAGGTCTTTGTTTGTGTCCTTATTCTTTTGCAAAAAATTGGTAAAGCTTAGGTTTTCCTTTCAAAACAAAAGATTTTGGGTCCTTGCACAAAATCATTATTGTAGTTGCTTGCTTGTCTGGGTATTGAGAATCCTTAGTATCTTCAATAATCCATGTTGATTTAATTGAAGTTGCATACTAATTATTGGTGTATCACCTTATTTAGATCTAGGTATTCATATTTTCTCATCCCTTTCCCCATATGCATTTTAGTTTTAGGTGAATACTACTAGGAACCAATCTGTATTTGGAGATTCTTCTCTCATTTTAGGATAACCCACCACCCGAGAAATTTTCCATGTTTCAAAATGATAGCTAGATTTCACATCAAGCTATAGGCGCAATCTTGATTGAAAACAATTTTTGGCACGCTTGGTGGGACCCAAACTACTCCTCAGTTCCCTAAAGTAGATATTCTTACTATTGGTTTGGTGTGAACAAAATCATTTCAGCCTTTTTGAAGGTTTAATTTAGCACCTGGCGACTCTATTTTGAAGGTTTATTGTAGATTCAGTTGCAGATTTAGTTGTTATTTTAATGGGAATAACTCCAACAAGATCAAACAAATAAGGATTCGTATACCAGAAATTAGAGCCAAGTAGAAGAGGAAGTAGATCAACTAGAAGAGGAAGAACACCACAAGCTATAAGAGGTAGATCTTCTTTATTTGGTTCTAATTTTTCATCATTAGATAATCCTATATTTGAAGATCAAGCTACAAATTCAGAAGAAACTGAGGTAATTATTGAGGATATCATTTTTCTTGAAGATTCAAGTGTTCCCAGATAATTATGGATCAGAATTACCTATTTTTGAGGAATTACCAAGGGATCAATTTGCTTCTTTATCATCTACAAGTGATACTACAACTGCTCTTCAAGGTTCAAAAATATATCAATGAAAGGTAATTCAAACTAATCAGTCTTTTATACCACCTATAATTCAGCAACAAGTACCACCATTTCATCAAATGGCCTGAAATTTTCCATTTGTAGCTTTTAATGTTGGCAGTCCCTTACAGATTTCTACTCACCATGATATTCCATCAACAACATTAAAAGGTTTAACATATTTTACTAGTGAAAATCATGTTTCAGTAGTTGAGCATATTAAAGATGTAGCCACTCTTTGTGGATTACATCAAGTTACACATGATGATGTAGCATTAAAATTGTTAGCAGCATCTCTCAAAGGTAAAGCCTTAATTTGGTTCTAAGGTTTAGCTGTTAATTTTATTGCTACATGGGATTATTTGGGAACCATTTTGATCAGTAAATTTGAGGATAAATCTTATAAGCTTTCATTGGTTGAACAGCTTACTACTATTAGAAGGCATCCTAATGGACATATTTCTGATTTTCATTTTTGTTTTCAATGGACTTGGGACAAAATTATGGTATTTGTTAAACCTTCTAATGATTATGCATTTTTATTTTATTAGAAGGCTTTTAACAGTGATATTTTAGTTATGATACAGTCTATGGGTGGACGTACTTTGCCTAATGCATTTGATACTATTGGTAGAGCTGAAAATAGTTTGATACAAGTTGGTAAGTTACCTCTGAGGCCTCCAATGCCTTATTTTTTAGAAATACATCTAGTTGTACCAACTATCATACCACCAATAGTCATTGTTCTACCATTTTCAGCATTACCAACATTTAATATGCAAGTTTTAGAAGAGGAACATGTTGTTACAACTCCTATTAGAGGGCTAAAAGAGTAGAATCTGGAGTTAAAGGATAAAAGTGACAGTATGATGAGAACTTTGTAAAGATATGGGAATGAAATAACAAACTTGAAGAGGCAACAAGGCCAATACAATAGGCCTCCTCAAGTTACTTATCAGTAAAATAGGTAGTCAAATCAAGTTTCAGGTTCAAACTAGCCACGTCAAGCTCAAGGATAGCAAAGAAATTATTGTCAAAGAGTTCTTAAGGGAAAATTAGTAAATGTTCAAGGAGAAGCTCAACATGATCAAGTGCAGCCACAAGGTAATTTTCTTGTGACAATAATGAATTTTAATGAAGATGAGGTTGCTATAGCAACGAATTTTGATTCAAACAAAGTATGGAAGCCCATAGCAGCAAGTACAAGGTCAAAAAACAAGGTTGCAAATAATCAACAACAAATTGATAAGGTAAAATAGCCTACTGTTATGCCACAACAACAACCTATTAAAGGCAAACAACAACAAGTACAAGCTCAAGAAGAGACAGTATAGCCATCACAATCAGAAAAGGAGCTTGTTGTTCCAAAATAATAGCAGAAGGTTAGTATGCAAAATTTTAATATAGTTGATCATTTAAAGAAAACACATGTTCTTGTATCCATTTGGGATGTCTTAGCACTTCCAAGATAAAAGGATATGCTACAGGAAGCATTGCAATCTCTTGCATTGTCTAGTGATGCTTTGGCATAGCAAACTCCTAAGGTTCTAATAGCTCCAAATTCCAATTCAACCCAACAACTATCCAAGCTTGTTAAACCACCAAATTTTTATGTTACTATTATAATAGGACAACTCCTAGTTCACAATTGTATGATTGATTTTGGTGCTTCTATCACAATTATGCCAAAGAAAATTATGGACCAGCCAGGCCTTAAGTATGAGCTATTAGGAATGGGATCACTGAGAGGGGGGGTGAATCAGTGTTCACTATATCTTATCTTTTCACTTAATCTTTAAACTGAACTTAAATGCTTAAGTCATGAAATGAACATCCACATAAACATGAAACATGAAATCAACACATAACACCAATATGGTTACGGGGAAACCCAAATAGGTAAAAACCCCGCTGGGAATTAACACCCACTAATATTCTATACTAGTGTTTTATGATCCTTGTTAGAAGATCCTTAATGATGTTAGGAGTTGCTTTACAATGTATTAATTATAGTAGACCTTGTCAAGGGTCGAACCTTTTTAGGAGTCTTTTACAATAAACCCTATTAGGGGTGTGGACACACTATCCTAGAGCTCACTGCTCAATTGGTGAAGGCTACAACCTTCAGATCTCAAATGCACACTATATCTGTAGGATGAACTATCCCTATGACACTACTTGTCTAATCAACTCCCTTGATGCATTGATGCTTTGACCTCTTGCAAAGCTCTAATACATCTTCTAGTCACTTTGCACACTTCTGCTCTGCTTATCTCCACTCTACATCAACTTTCATGCTAATTACAATGGGCGCATCTCATATTTATATGTGCATACAAAACAAATAGCTAGGTTGGACCTTTAAGTGATTACATACAACACTTCCAATTGAATTGGCTCAAGCATGTTTACAAACATATTTACATGTTGGCAACTTAATTACAATAGGTGCATAGCCTTTACAATATTAGAATATAACCAAAAATCAAAATGCTAACAGTCGACTGCTTACTCTATTCTTCTCCGGCACATACTAGCAGTGTAACTTCAATTGTCTGTAACTTTGGCATGCTTGCATATCTGATCATGCACTTGTAGACTAAGAAGGAATATAGTCTAACCAACTTATCTTCTAGGGTGCACACCATAACTCATTCGTATGCACGTGCGCTGATGCTCTGAGCTTCAGGTACTCTATACACCGTCCAGTCTTCAACACTTAATTGATTTCTGATCTTCTCATCAAGTGCGCTGACTCCAAACTACTATATGACTTTTTGGCCATAATGACAACACTATACTAAGTCATATACACCAGTATAGCCAACTTTCCAACAATCTCCCCCTTTGTCATTGATGGCAACAAAGGAATATGGCCAAGTTGATAATTGTTCCTTAATACAAAAACTTTTGTCTTATATCTCCCTATACATATCTTTCTATCTTATATCTATAACCATATTTTGTACATACTCCCCCTTTGACATTAATGACAAAGGTGCTTCAAAACTGTATCCACAAATACTTACTGTGATAGAACATTCGGATATGCTATCTGCAGGTTTTGGATCTCCTTCTTCCAAAATGTGATCAGTGAATTTACAATCTGTTGATGGGTGCATAATGCATACTATAGCTTCTCCATCTTCCCCAAATCTGTGCTAGGAACTTGATCATATGTCACCATGGTGGCATCAATCTCCTTGATATTTTGATTAAGCATGTCTAATGAGGGTGCAAGAGCATTCCTTAACTGAGTCTGTCTAGCCCTTATCTTGGACATTTCCTTTTCTGCCTTCACAATCTTATCTATCTATCCTTGGTAGACATTATTGCACATGTTCACATCAACTGATGGATCTTCCACTGATTTCTTTATGCTATCAATCATAACCTCAGCCTCTTGTATCTTTTTGTACATATCACTAGTCAACTTGTCTTGGTTCATACAATTAGCAATAATATTTCTTCCCTTTGTTGCAAACTCCTTCAAGGATGCTTGACTAGCCTTCAGTGAGCTCAAGTCAACTGCAAAGTTTCTAACCAATTCACTGAGCCTCTTTTTCAAATATTTATCTTCTGCAACTAGGGATGCAAATGCTTCTAGGCTAGAGAAATTTCTCTTGAACTATGAAATGATTGTACTCACATCATCAACAGAGTGTACCTTAGACACTTTCTTGTCTGTTGGTAACAAGTTGTTCAAGATGTTTACTAATTTTACAAGGAGGGGATTTCTCATCACTTGTTTCTCCTTGTCTTTCTCCATAGCTAAGACGTTGAACTTAATCAGGTCTTCTTCTCTCCAAGAGTACAAACTGGTTGTGTCAGGTGTCAAACTTGACAACAATGTTGTTGAGGGAAGTGGAGTGATAGGATTATTGTCCATAACTTCCTCTTTGACTCTTATTTTTATTGGTTTATTTTCTTTTCTCTATGCTTCTTCTTTTTATTTTTATGCTTCTTTTTCTATTTGTTCTTCTTTCTTTTCTTCTTCATTTGTTATATCCTAAATCAATACTTCTTCATGATTGGGAGTGGAGTTACCACATAGAGTCTCAACCTCTTGAGTACTCACAAATGCTTCTTCAAACTTGTCCAACTCAGTGTCAATGGCCGCCATGGCTATCTCTACATTATCAATGATAATGGTGCTATCCTTTAGTGAAGTTCTATCATGGGCGTAGACTTATCTGCCTCTGTTTGTGTTTCAACTGTAGGTGTTGAGTCCTGAGGACCTATCACTAATGAATTAGTGGGCTCTGCCACTTTGACTTCCTTGGAGGGTACTTGAGCCATGGGCACAGTAGGTGGATACATGTGCCTATTCATAAAGACCTTCTCAAAAGCTTTCTTTGTTTCCTTGGAAACTAACTCAAAGTTTTTATCCATTATATTCAATGTTCTTGTCTTGGTCCTAAGGTGAGGCTTCACCAGATCTAACGATAAATTTTTCTCTTCTAGCTCACATACTGGAATGGTTTCATCTAAAATATTTTCTCTTATGCTTAGATCTTCTTCAATAGCATGTCTCTTTTGGAACTCTAAGATATTCTATACATTATCAGGAATCATAGTCTTTAATTCTAAGACTGTCTTCTTAAACTTTAACATATGTTTGACAATCATTCCATGTATCTCAGATTTGTCAATCTCACTGTATTTCTCATAGAACTTTCCTACTTGATCAATTATGCCTTCATCAATCATTCTTGTGCTTAACACACTCAGACTAGGTTTGAAACTTACTTCAGGAGGTGCTTGAGTGTTCCTTCTATTTCTTATTACTCTCGAGGATGGATGACCAATGCTAATCTCTTTCTTCCTCTTAGCCATTGCCTTATACTTAGGAGGAGTAGTAAGGTCAATGGTTTCCTTGGGCGCAGAAGGAGTAACAATAGTTTTACCCTTCTAAACATCTGATTTTTCTATCTTCACCTTCTTCAACTTAGGATCATCTAATTCAGTCTTTGTTGTTACTGCACTCTCAATTTCCAAAGCAATCTTTTGTTCCCTTGCTTTGTCTAGGTCTTCTTGAGACACTCCATGAATTCTCAAGATCTCTGAGGTGACTTTGGCAACCTTTCTTTTAGTTGTTGCACTGTTCAAGACTATATCAACTTCTCTTGTTTTCTCTACATAGATTCCCCATCTTGGCTCATTGGGGTCTTTAGGGGCTAAAAGCAATACTTGTGCATATGCTTCTAGAATAGGCTCTTCCACTTCATATCCTAGTGGATGAATCCACTTTGTTCTTGGTTCAACTTCCTCCATGCATGTTGTGTCAGTCTCAACCATGAAGCAAATAGTATCCTTGTATTTCTCAACAATGTTCTTTGGTATCATGTACCTCATCTGCATTTTAACCCCGAATGTCTTCAACTCTAGTGTCATGTAGTCCTTCAAAGTGCTCTCAGTACATGATTTTAGAGATATCTGTGGCATTGTGGGAATGGATTTGTCTAGATACAAATCAAAATACCTTTCCAACAATATGGAAGTACATATATATGATCAAAGACCCCAATCTAAATATCTTGGTCTTATCATGCTTGATTGCCTTAATGTTATCAATTAGTTGTGCGCACAATATCTCACACAGATTGAACTCTCCATTTTTCTTCACTAGTCTTATGGCTGCAAGAATTGTGGCTGCAGACACACTGTTTACCCTGCTGGTGTATTGGAACTTGTATCATAGTATCATGGACATCAATTTGATGTCATCTTTCTCAATAGGCTCGATAGTCATACTGCGCCTATCACTTCTTGATTTGCAAGTATGTTCAACAATCTTCCTCAGATCTTTTCCCACTGGAAGGACGGCACCTGTCCTTGAGAGGCCTGTCATCTCATGAATTAGGTCACCAGTAATTATGACTGGCACTTCTCCTATCCAAAATAGGTCATCATGAATCCTGCTTAGTAGAATCTTGATCTATTTTGATTCATAGAACTCATATGTCGTAGCATACTCCACTATAGGGTGATTATTCCACCGTGCATACTCATTCATGAAGGTTTTGTCTGGTTTCATCATTTTTTCCATGTGTGCTCTCAATCTATCCAATCCTACTAGTTCTTTCTTACAGTGAATGTATGCCCTAATGTCCTCGACATGCATAACGCCCATAGGCATGCGGGAAAATGCCCTTCTAAGTCATCAAGTGTTGATTTAAATGGATGCCTCTTAAACACATATCTTTTCTTCTCCGCAACATCAAATACTATAGGAGTAGCCATCACTTACTTGGATATCACTTTCCAAATGATCTTGAAGACTTCTTGAATCAGCGCGATGAACTAGGGTTTCCGCAACCAATCAAATGCACAGCAAATCACTTGATGAATCAAACTGCAATCCTTCTTAATCAACTACTAGGGCTCTTTTGATCTCCAATCGCTCTCAATTCGAAGGCAATGAGAGATCTTCAAACTTTTGTGTACTTTAAAGTAGAAGATCTGCCATTAATGCTTGCCGCGTAAACCAGGCTATCACTTGAAAATTTCTATCTTTCATTCTGCAAACAATCAACTAGTGTGCCCTTGCACATAGGTTCTACTAGTCTCCAAAAGCTTAAGTCTAAAGGCACATACTCAGAGAGTGAGTATACCAGCCATGCAGATGGCTAGAGCTAAATTAGCTCCCCCTATGACCCTGAGAGCCATTCATCCAAATGTAGAGGGTGCATCCACTATGGATACATCCAATACATACTCATCAACCTTGTCCTTCTTTTCTTCTAACCAAATCAAGCTCACATCCTCTGAAGCTTTCACAAAATTGACTTCTCCTTCAGGATCCAAAACTGATTTTTCGGGCTTTTTAGGGCTTTCTTGACCTTGCATCCTTGATCTATAAAAATTTGAGATGTGTCCAACCTTGTTACAAGAGTGAAAAATGACTGGAGGTCTTATATTCCTTGGCACATTGACACGAGTCACCATCTTACATTGTCTAGTTGAGTGACCATTATAACTACATATTTGACATGTAATATTTTGAGAACTTCTTACATTTGATTGATTATGATTTCTTTGATTATATTGAGTCATGTTATTTTGACTTGTCTTGTAATTCATAGCTCTATGACCAAATTTATTGCATGAATAACAGTAACCATTGAAAGGTCTTACCTTTGTACAGTTCCTTGCTATGTGTCCATGCTTGTTACATGCATAGCAAGTGTGGTCTACTAGCTTGCGCTCATTCTTAGGTGGTTCAATATGATCCTTAGTCTGACTTCCAGTCTCCTTAGCATCTGAGGTTCCTTCTGGTGCTTTCATTCTTGCTCACATGTTGTCAATCTGATTTTGTGCTTCATTGTATCCAATGCAGCTAGTATCTCCTTTAGCTCTTCTTGCATACAATTGAGATTCTATCATATCAGAACTGGTGTGTAATTTATCAATGTGATTCTTAGTATCTTTCAATTCAGATTCCAAGCTTTCTTTGTTGTTCCTTAGCTCCAAGATTTCCATGTTTGCTTGCCTTAATTCTTCATTTAGTTGAAGGTTCTCTTTGATCTATTCATCATAAACTTCCTGATTGTTAGTCAGCTTATCATCAAATTCTTCAAGTTGTTCTTTCAAGGATGTATTTTCTTCATTTAGCTTCTTGGCCATTATCCCTAGATCACTAGTAGAGCATTCTTTCAAATCTTTCCTTAGCCTTTTGATGACTAATTGAGCATCACTGAGTTTTTCCTTAAGTTCTTCAGTTTCTTTTTCAGATTTGTCCAAGTCTTCAAGAGAAGCTTCAAGATTTCTTTTTAGATGTTTCATTTCTACTTTTTCCATGATCTCCTCAAGTGGTTAAACTTATTTGCTAAGGACCAGAGCTCTGATACCAATTGTTAGGAATGGGAACACTGAGAGGGGGGGTGAATCAGTGTTCATTATATTTTATCTTTTCACTTAATCTTTAAACTAAACTTAAATGCTTAAGTATTGAAATGAACATCCACATAAACATGAAACATGAAATCAACACATAACACCACTATGGTTACGGGGAAACCCAAATAGGTAAAAACCCCGCTAGGAATTGACACCCACTAATATTATGTACTAGTGTTTTATGATCCTTGTTAGAAGATCCTTAACCCTGTTAGGAGTTTCTTTACATTGTATTAAGTATAGTAGACCTTGTCAAGGGTCAGACCCTGTTAGGAGTCTTTTATAATAAATCCTATTAGGGGTGTGGACACACTGTCCTAGAGCTCACTGCTCAAGTGGTGAAGGCTACAACCTTCAGATCTCAGGATACACACTATATACACTGATTGTCTGATCAGTTCCCTTGATGCGCTAATGTTGTGACCTCTTGCAAAGCTCTAATACATCTTCTAGTCACTTTTCACACTTCTTCTCTTCTTATCTCCACTCTATATCAACTTTCATGCTAATTACAATGGGCACATCTCATATTTATATGCGCATACAAAACAAATAACTAGGTCGGCCCTTTAACCGATTACATACAATGCTTCCAATTGAATTGGCTCAAGTGTGTTTACAAAAAAACATATTTACATGTAGGAAACTTAATTACAATAGGCACATAGCCTTTACAACATTAGAATATAATCGCAAATCAAAATGCTAACAGTCAGCTGCTTACTCTGTTCTTCTCTGGCACATACTGGTTGTGTAACTTCAACTGTCTGTAACTTTGGCATGCTTGTATATCTAATCATGTGATCATAGACTAAGCATGAATATAGTCTAACCAACTTATCTTCTAGGGTGCACACCATAACTTAGTTGTACGCACGTGCACTAATGCTCTGAGCTTCAAGTACTCTGTACACTATCCAGTCTTCAACACTTAACTGATTTCTGATCTTCTCATCAAGTGCACTGACTCCAAACTACTATATGACTTTGTTTCCATAATGACAACACTATACTAAGTCATATACACCAGTATAGCCAACTTGCCAACATGAGCCACTTGAAAAAGGGACAGTTCAACTTAAGCTATTAAAATTATTGGGCTCATAAGGAACCTAGATTTGACCTTGCATGCTTGTCCTAGTTTTTCAGTCCCTATGGATGTTTACATTATTGATTTGCCTCCTTATTTTTCTATTTTTCTATCATAAGATTTCACTGCCAAAATAGGAGGTTATTTATCTGCAGATTGGTCTCATATGCTATTTTGCACTAGGTATGGAACTAAAGTGGCTATTCCCTTAGAACCAATTTCAGTAGATTTTATTAAAATCATCTTTCAAATTCTAAAAAGGACACTGCAGCCATTTTGCTTGATCAAGATAATTTTTTAGCTATTGATCAAGATGACCCCTAGATTATGAGAGTTTATATAGAAGGTTCTATTGAATCTCAAGAAAATTGTTTAAAGGAAGAGCCTCAAAGCTTTCCGTGTTCAAGTTTAATAGATACTTTTCATGAGCAAGAACCTGTACTTCAGCAAGTGATTCCTTATGAAGAGCTTGTTTAAGTGGCCTAGCTATGTCATTCAAATGTATTACTAGAGGTAAGGGAGGTTCTACATTCAGATATGTCAATTCTATGTGATGGAAATACTAATGAATTTGAAGATCTTGATTTATTTACTAAATTTCCAGCTTATATTGATGAAAGTGAAGAAAATTTAAACAAATTATTGTTTTTTTCTAAGACAATGGAGGAAATCAAAGAAATTGAGGAATTCAACTGTATAACTGATGATTTTTGTTCAAAATTTTGTACTATACCACAATTTGAAGAATCAGAGGCCTGTAATCAAATCTTTGGATCAGATTTTGTACTTCAGGAAGATATTTCTATTGTATTTCAAAATCTAGATCAGGATTACAATAAGGATACATCTTTTTTAGATTTAGAGCTTGAAGAACAAGTCTGGGATGATGAAGATTCATTTTCAACAGATTTTGAGGATCTCTTAAAACTCATAACTCCTAAAGAAATATTGGAGATATCAAATAAACCAAAAATGCATAAAGGTAGTACAAAATTTCATCTTTCAAAGTTTGTCATTTCAAGAGGATGTCCTATAAGGCATCTGTCCAGATTGGATAACATCAAAGTGGAAGATTTCAAGTCTACACCTAGTTATGAGGCCTCAATAGGAGATCAACAGCCTCATATTGTTTATACACCTCCAGAAAGTGACGTTATTAATCCAAATGAGGTAGGCTTTATTACTTTGGTCTTTAAAGTGATATTTCAACAGTTATCATGGTGCTTTGAGCATTTCTATCAAATTTCATATGTTTTCAGTTTGCAGAAATGTGTTTGTTTTAGTTTCAGTTTCAGTTTTCAGTAGTTTGGTTGGTGTGTTTATTTTCAACATCTGTGTCTCAGATTTCAAAGTTTGATAGTATTTCAAAAGTTTGAGAAGGTTCAATTTTTTATAATTTGAAGACTATGTGCCCAATGTATATGCAAAGGCAGCTAATCTATTTTTTTTTAGCAGGCAAACACCCCTGAGAGGTCGCTAAAAATGTTACCAATTTAGTTTTTATACTAAATTGATCAGTTATGAACTTGCTTATACATTGAATTATGTGTTTCAAGTTGTTGCCTGTGAATTTTTTAGAATTATTTGAGTGCTGGAAGAAATTCCAACGTACAAGAAAAGGAAGTACAAATTCATAAGGAACATTGAAATTCTGATCATTATTATCCAAAGTTGATATACAAGTACAAAATAGTGCTATTCAAAATTGTTTTATAAAGGTACAATGATGTTCAAATTTTAATGATACATATTTAATACAATGCATTCATATCCACACAAGTTGTGGCAGCTTCTAAAACATCATCTGAATAAACACATTGCAAAATAGAAAATAAAGGAGAGGTAAAGCCTCCATCGCCTGAATAAGAGGTTGGTTAGTTGTGCTTTGATGAAGACCCAGGCCCACATCTCCAGTTTTGATTAGACCTGTAAAGATGAAATGAGAAGGGTCAGTTCAGAGAGAACTGAGCAATGGAGCTTTTCCTAAACATCTTTAATGTACTCTATGTGCTACAATGTGCTTATGCGGATAAGGGATTAAAAGATACAACCAAGAAGAGGAGAGAGAGAAAAGAAACACTTATATTTTTGTTAATGTTGTTTTCTTCATGTGCAGATGTGACTATGAAGACCAAGTAGGTTGTTGAAGGGACACACATATACTATAGGTGTGAAACTTTCCAACTGAAGTCATGTAGAGGCGAAGATTAATTAAGGAGACTATAAAGGGGGCATACATATTAAGTATGGGGCCTTCCAGTTGAATTAATGGAGTTGTTGAAGACTAGTTGTTGAAGGGGCGTGACCTTTTATCATGAAACCTTTCAGCCTATTACACTTGTGTACAATTTTGGTTTGCTAAAGGAAGCATCAATTTGCTACAGGAAGAAACTACATTTCAATATATTTTCAGATTACTGTAGGAAGGAGTTATCTACAGGAGGTCTATGTTTCTACATAATTTCATATTGTTATAGGAGGTCATAATGCTATAGGAAGTAATGAGAAAATTATGTTCATGAATCACTATTGGTAATCATTTAAGTTTGCTACAGAAGGTTAAAGAGGGGCTCCAATATCTCATCTTTTATATTTTGTTTTCTAGAAAAAGGAAATCATGCATGATATGATTATTTGGAATCAAGTAAACATGGTAAGATTTTAAGAACAACAAATCAGAGAATCAATTCAAATGGAAATGCAAGGTATATCAATGTTATCTGCAAATAACATTGAGATGTGACAGTAAATATTTTGCTACATGAGGTCAAATGTACAGGTAAGATTTAATTACAAAAAATAGTTCTGAAGTTGTGCATTTGAATATAGAATAATGGAGCAATCATGCTATTATAAGGACAGTATGTAATCAGTGTCACAAAAAAAATCAGAAATCTTGTTTACATAAGGGTTGAAGTATGTTGATGCAAATTATTGCTATGAAAATAAGGAATCCTAAGTCATACCATCAACCAATGAATCTATTGGGACAACACACAATGATGAACAATTTTTAAAATGATTCATCAGTATGGGTTTCCCCAATAGGGTCATCAGTTTGATGAAGCCAAAATTCATATAAACTGACTGCCAGTAAATCATTATCAATAAAGAGTAAAATGGCAACAGCAGAGATTTAATTGAAATTGCATGGAATTTAACTATGTTCATATGAAGTTTCCAACTTCATACTGTAACACTGAGGTTTCATTCCTTATCAAAAAAATTAAAATGTAGAAAATAAACTCCAAAATGTGGTAAGTTTTGTATGAAGATCGTGATAGTAAAGAGAATAATTTACAACTCAAGATTAGAAGATCTTCATAATATTACAATCTACAAAACAAATATAATAGGGGATCTTACATCCAATTGCATACAGAATGGATAACCATATAGCGATGTTGTTTTAGAAAATACGACGTAGAAATGGTAATATCAGAGCTACATCAAAATAAATAAATAAATAAATAATTGGAAAATGCAATCTTTTCGTGTGCATTTTCTGAGTTCATAAGGATGAATCTAAAAAAACTAAAATTTGGGTTTTGTCCAAAAGGGAGTGTTTTAGGTTTTATAGTGAGAAAAATCCTCATAATATCAAAGGAAGTGGTTTTCTTCTAAAATTATTGAAGGCATGACAGTTTATATAATAGATTTAACCAAAAATCCTACAATCGAGTATATGCAAATTGGGTATTCATAAAATATTATTGTTTGAAAGATTTGGATACCGAATGGTGCTAAGAATAGAGATAATATACGAGATATAATTTTGAAGGGCATGGCCAGCTACAGGTACACCAAACCGTGACCTAGGGTATTGAAGATACATGGCTTACATGAAATGCTACAGAGATTTTACAGCAAATGAGAAAGAAAATAGAACCATTTTATTTTGCTTCAGTAAGCTTCACATCTACTGTAATAGCCATAGAGATATATATCAGAATACATGTGCAATGATTGAAGATAATAGAGTCTTCAAGCAAAACCATCCCCACATTCTACAAACCCTCAAACCCTAGCAGCATGGTAGCTCATCTGCTCATAAAAAATGCCAAAAGATAATTTGTTTAGGGTTTTACCCTTTTCACATCCATATCCATCTTCTCATCAAAAGTGTCATATATCAATTTTAGGTCTAATGGTTTATGGGCATTGAAAATGTTCCCCTTATCATTTTTTATGGGGTTAACATTATTATTTATGTATATTAAATGTTTGTCATTTAATATATATAAATAATCACTATTATATTTGTTGGTGTAATTAAATATTCACTAATTACACTTTACTTAAGTTTACTTAGGATAATGCATTTGCATATTAGTTGTCATTGAGACACTTAGGAGTTTGCATTTCATTTTAGCACATGGTTAGAAGAATTTTCACTTCAGGTGTGATAGTTGTCATCACATACCTCTTTGTTTGTGAGATCCACCTTTAGTGTTCTTATCACATTATCATCCTCTCATTGTTGCACATACTTTGATGTACAATGGAGGATGATCCACCTTTGGTGAACATGTGATTCCACCTTGTGTGGGTGATATCTTATCATCTCCTTATCATGTAGTCTTATTGCATTGCCTATATATTTAGGCACTCCTACTTTGTACTCAATTTAATTGGCTATAATCAATTATTTGATCATTTTGCCTATCTCTCTTGTGCTATCTCTTGAGCTTCTAGATCTTGGCATTTATTCTTTACCTTAGGTAAATTCTTACATGGTATCAGAGCCATAGGAGTTTCATTGTATAGCCTATTTTGAGAGATTTTTATTGTAGGTCAAAATTGGAGCTTGCTGGTGCAAATCAGATGTTGGCATCACATTGAAGAGGTCCAAATACCCCTAAATTGAATGTTGTTTCATCCAAATCGAACATCTGAAGCCAAATCTAGAGCTATTTGAATTTTCAAGGTTCGGCGGCGGTGATTCAGAAAAAATAATTTTAGAGGCGATTTTCAAACAACAATATCTCGGTCATCCGAAGTCTTTTTTTCGAGCAATTTTTTTTGTTTTGGGGTAGAATTTCACAATCTACACAATGGTGCAAATGATTTCTGATCTGTGTTTCTAATATTTTCTAAAAATTGCAAATCCCAATTTTTACAACTTTAGAGGCTTCGTTCAGGCTCATATGGACACATTTTCAGGTGCTATTTCTTTTGAAAGTTCATGATTTTTTGTCTACTTTCCAGATTTGGTATTAGTTTAGAAAAATTCTGAGTGAACATAGTACTTTCAGAATTTGGTCTATTTTGGCCCATTTTTGGCACTTGTAATTTGTTGGATCCTTGAGTGGTCTTGTGTCTTAATTGTATGAGTCTACCATAGCTTCATATTTTATGTTGTAATCATCAAAATTAGAAGTCCACTTTGGTTCATTTTGGCAAGTGGCAATTGTACACGCACTATATGTAAAGTGCCAAAATCATCTATTTTGGGGGGGTCCTTTAGCTCATTGCATTTTGGGGGGTGCATTGTTTTTTTTTTGGTCTCATTGTTTCATGTGAGAAGCACATCATGGATGGTTTAATTAAGTTGACAAGAGGAAACTATAAGAAATGGAGTGAATTAGTTCTTTCTCATCTTAGTGAGCATAACCGATTGCCCTATTTGTATGAGTATAGACTTAAAAGTCCTTCTTACAATTGTGACTCTTACTCAGAAGTTGTTAAGGTTATCTATTTGAATATGGATATGGATGTTATGAATTCCCTTGATGACTACAAAGATGAAACAATGAATATTCTTGATCTTTGGACTATTCTTTGGGAAATGTATGGAGATCCACATATTCCTCCACTTCCAAAACATCTAGAACCTCCAATTGCAGCTCCTTCTCCTCCTACTGAGATCACATCTCTTGATGATGCATGTCTTCCTGTAGCCATTGGCTCTTGTGATTTAGCGCAACAAGATATTCCTTGTCTTCCAGTTATAGTTCCATGGGATGACTACTTAACAGATATTGCAGGTTTGTTTGTGGAGTCCTACATTTCAAATTTGGGAGACTTCATTGATGACATTCATCTTCTCTTTGTTGAGGATGATCCTTCTTCAGTTGTTGTGAGGGAGCATGCCGACCCTCATCTTCATTCTCTACTTGATCATTCTTTCGAGGGTGACATGATTATAGATACTTTGATACAACATTTGGAAGAGGTCTTTTTAACTTTAGAGAAGACATTTGAGTCTTTGGAGATTGGTTTTCATGAGTCTCAAACTTCACTTGAGATGTCACATTGCATGGTTCAGGTTGATCATACTCATGTGTTGGAGATTCCTATTCAGTTTCCTGAGACATCTTACATTTTGAGTATTCTTCCTAGAGATTGGGGAGGATTCATTGATACACCTATGGACTTGTTTCTTCCTAAGGGGAGGAACATCATTCCATTTTCTTGGTGCAGTTTCTACATTGATCCAAGTGCATCTATCATGGGTGTACATTCTACATTGAGGGGGGGCTTTCTTGCTTCTCTTTCTACTTCATTTGAGGAGGCATCTTTATCTTTGGAGTTTGATCCAAATTCTTACGTGGATCAGTTATCATTGGCTCCTTGTTTGTCACCTTCTTCTACTGGGCTTTCTCCTGATTGGTTCGTGGCATCTTCATCAACCAAGGACATGGTGACACTTGGGCATACTTTAGAGACATCATACTTCATTTGGATTCCCTTTCCTACTTCCTATCCACAATGGGAAGCCTTCTTACATCTATACTTGGTGTATCTTCTTCCTAAGAGGAGAAATGTTGTTTGTATGCATTGGACTATGTTTTGTCTTCAAGCACTTACCATCCTTGGAGGAGATTACTCATTATGGGGGGGATATCATGTCTCCTTGTTTCCTTCCTTTGGGGGGATTTTTTATTGTATATGCATGATGTATGTCATAATTGAGGGGTCTTGATTACTCCATCCATGCATGCATCTTGTATTTATCTCTCTTTTTGGGGGAGGGTTTTTTCCATGAGGTTTTCACTCTTTCTCCAGTTTATGAGAGATTGCATTGTTCTTGCATTTTGTACATGGGTACCTAACATGGCCTAGTAGCCGGGACCTATCTTGCATTGTGAGCTTAAGTGCATTACCCTAAGTTGCACTTAAGGGAGGGTGTTGGTGTAATTAAATATTCACTAATTACACTTTACTTAAGTTTACTTAGGATAATGCATTTGCATATTAGTTGTCATTGAGACACCTAGGAGTTTGCATTTCATTTTAGCACATGGTTAGGAGAATTTTCACTTTAGGTGTGAAAGTTGTCATCACATACCTCTTTGTTTGTGAGATCCACCTTTAGTGCTCTTATCACATTATCATCCTCTCATTGTTGCACATACTTTGATGTACAATGGAGGATGATCCACCTTTGGTGGACATGTGATTCCACCTTGTGTGGGTGATATCTTATCATCTTCTTATCATGTAATCTTATTGCATTGCCCATATATTTAGGCACTCCTACTTTGTATTCAATTTAATTGGCTATAATCAATTATTTGATCATTTTGCCTATCTCTCTTGTGCTATCTCTTGTGCTTCTAGATCTTGGTGTTTATTCTTTGCCTTAGGCAAATTCTTACATGGTATCAGAGCGATATCAAAATTCTTACATGGTATCAAAATTCTTACAATATTAACCTTCATTTTTATTATTTTCTTTATTTTTTTATTTAATATTTATTAAATATTATTATTTAATAAATATTAAATAACGTAATAAATAAAATAATAAATTATTGCATGCATTATATTGTAAAATCAATTTTCTAAAGTGTTAAATTTATAAAACACTTAGAATAAATTAATTATTCTTTATGCAAAAATAGGGAAGGGGCAGACTCGAGATGATTTTCATGCGAACTTAAGAGTTCAATGTTTAGAAATTGGAGATTGTTTCAGTTAACTACATGCTATAGGGAGTTCATTTTTAGTCTCGGGGAAGTTTTTTTTCTCATGCAGTTAGTGAGCATATATATGCTATTTTTGAGAAAATTGAGGCAGTTTTCAGTGAGTTATCAATTGGACATGGACTAGAGGGCAGTTTTGATGGGTTTCTTCACATTTTGGAGCAGTTTTGATAGGGTTTTTCATGCATTATTTTTTGCATCCGAGTTAGGTTTTTGTGCTCTATTTATTGTATTTTCACCTCATTTTTTAGGGGTTCTTCTTTTGGCTCTTATTTTTGCACATTGCAAATGTTTGAGTGGATTGTGGGAGCACCTTGTGGCAGAGATTTCTTTAGCATTGGTTATATAGATACAACAGTTCCTTATCATTGATTCGGGTAGAATATTGTGGGTTATTTTTTTTTATGTTGTGTTTATCCTTGATTCAAACTACATTCCTTATTGTATATTCAAATCTCGATACTTGCAGTTACAAGTCTTTGTTTGTGTCCTTATTCTTTTGCAGAAAATTGGTAAAACTTAGGTTTTCCTTTCAAAACAAAAGATTATGGGTCCTTGCATAAAATCATTATTGGAGTTTTTTGCTTGTCTGGGCATTCATGAGAATCATTAGTATCTTCATTAGTCCATGTTGATTTAATTGAAGTTGCATACTAATTATTAGTGTATCACCTTATTTAGGTCTAGGTATTAATGTTTTCTCATCCCTTTCCCCTATGCATTTTAGTTTTAGGTGAATGCTACTAGGAACTGGCCTATATTACGGAGATTCTTCTCTCGTTTATGGACAACCCACCACCCAAGAGAGTTTCCACATTTCAATAAGATAGATATATTTCACATCAAGCTATGGGCGCAATCATGATTGACAACAATGACCATATATGACTTTCTCCTATATTTGTGAATATTTTCCCCTTGGTATAAATATGCATCATTTTTTTCTTTAGGATCTTCAGTGGAAATCTCATCTAAATTTGGTAATGTGTTTACAAACTCATTTGCACTTGTATTTCCCTGATTGGTAGTTGTGTTGCATTCTAAAAAATCTTCACGTATGTTATTATACTTATCATACCCTTCTTCCTTCTGGTCATAAAGGTTTTCATTAATATTGGAACCTAGTTGTGTTGAATATGAAAACTCAAAATTGTCCTTACATATGTGCTTATGATATTCAACTTGTTTACTAGTTAACAAACACACTTCTCTAATTGTCTTACGATTATAAATTAGAGAAAAATTTGATGCATTATGTGGCATATCTTTCTCTGAACAATTATCTTTTTCTATTTCTTGTGAATGTTGATCATAAGGCATGTTTCCCACAATCTTATCCAGACTCCCAATTCTTAATGAACTTTGTTCGGTGTGGCCAATATGTTGTTTATCAAAATACAATATCTCCTTGGGATGCATGAAGGTTTCTTTTTGTTCATGTTCATCACGATGCTTTGGTTCATAATCAAAATTTGAATCTATGCACATGTCCTCATCATATGAGACACTATGTGTAGTATCATCATTCTCCATATCATAAAGAAAGTGATGGTTACTGTTATCATTTATTTCAACAAGAATCAATCCCATAACATGCTTATCAAGTATCTTCACCTCAACTCCATATGATTTGTCATAATAGGCTGACTTAACATTTTAGTTATTTGCAAACCCATTTTCCTCCTCATAAAGAGGATTAGAGAACTTATAAAAAGTATCTTTCAGTTTTCCTTAATAGAGCATTATTTGATCTTCCTCAATATCTTCATTATAGATTGAGTTTGAAAAAAAATTGGAGTCATTCTTGAACACACTCTCTTCTATATCCTCTTCAAACAATGGATTTGAAAATATGGATGTTTTAGGCATACCTCCTTGGAAGCCTTCTTGTGGTTTATCACACAAGCGATCATCTGGTGTATCATAATGTATACCTTCACTAAATGGATCCTCTTGAGATTCATCATGTGCTTCATCAACAAGACCAATATTTTCATTAATGTTATCTGCTAAAATTTCCTCTTGTACATGTGTTGTATACAATTCTACTCCATCTCTACATTCTAGATGTAGTTCTATTTCATGTTCATTGTTTCCTTCATCATAATCAAATCCTTTATCCTCCTAAAAATCATATACTTCATCAAACACTTCTTGAATCTTATTCACTAATCCATTAATCTATTTATCCTTGTGAATTATGAAAAAAATTGTACCATTTTTATCAACATGCTTCCGATATTCCCTATCTAACAAATCTGAAATTTCCTTTGAACTAAGAAGATCTTTTTCTTCATCATTACATTCACTGCTATCTATTTTCATACAAGTCTCATCGTGATCAGATTCTTCTTCAATCTGATCCTGAATTCTTTCACTTGAATCTAAAACAACATTTGGTATGTGTTCCACTTTTGTACATTTTTCCCTATATTCATCATCTTCTTGTAAAATTTTGAAAAAAAAATTCAAATCAGAGTAATCAGAGTAACCTGAGATTCCCAACTCACAAATTTTATTTATAAATTGCTTGTGTGGAGGCATGATGTTTGAAGGTATTTCCTGGTATATTTGTTTCATCCTTATAAACAAATGTATTGTAGATTCACCGTCATATCTTTCCAAATAAAAAAATGCATCCAAGGGAGACATGTAAAATTATGATTCCATAATGTGATCCTGATTTTCTTCTTGTGTAAATGGGTACTCGTCTTCCTTAACTAAGCCATGAAACATATCAAGAAACCATCACTCAAATTTTCTCCATGATGAGATGCTCTACGTTGGTAATGAATCATATGCTTCTCTTGCATTATCCTTTAATGTTCTGACAAATAATTTCATCATTGTATCTTCTACACAAATCTAATTATCGTCTATGAATGTGTAAAATGCATTTAAATGCTCAAGTGTTGATTCGTCATATTCTCCATAAAAATTTGGTACAAGCTCTGAAAGTTTAGGGAATAATTTATTAGAATACATTGAAATCTTCTAAGATCCAATGACCTGATGCCATCTAGAATAAATGGTTTTCTCTTAAAAGGTTGTTTATTTTGATACAAAGGAAAATTTTCATCTCCTTCTAAGTCTTCTCCCTCAGCAGTCACTGATTGAAATATTTTGTTGAATAGAGTGACCACCTCTCTTCAAGGAAAATGTTATTTGGTGGTCTTCTTGGTTCTTTTTTCTAGCAGAGTGTTCTTTAATAGAGATTATGGAATTTATACATTATAAATAACTCTATAGTGGAGTTGCCAATATATTGGTTCCCAAATCAACAAATCAGAAATTCTATGAGTTTTTCTAACTCCATGCTTGGACTTTCCAGCTGACTTGGCCAACAAATGGGAATGATTGATTATGATCTTCTTCCCCTACAGTTTAGGCTCTGCAGGACCAAGTCGGGTGTACCTACCCCTTCACCTAATCTGTTGGTTGAATTATTTTTATAGAAGATGTGATTTTATATAACTTATGGTTTATCTCTCAAGATGGCAATGGGGTCTTGAGGGAGATCGAGTTGTATGTTCTACAATTTATAAATCACTAAACTTATATTTTGATCATTGTACTAAGAGTATTTTGAATGCTTTTATGAATTGATTTGTGTAAAATGAAAAGTATTCCTACTTTATGCATGTAATCCTTCAAATAATGACTTTTAAAGATGATAGACCAGTGCTTTCTTCAATTGGGCTATAGAGACAATCTATTCTTAATCCTACATACAACTTATGTGAGACAGGAAAATGCTCCTATTAACTGCTTCCTTTTGAACATCTTTGATTATTCTATTACACCACAATCTGTCTTATTGAATTTAACCCAAGCTTAATGAGACCAATAAGATAGAATTACATGTGCCTAATCATATTAATGATCAAATTGCAAAATAACGGGAATAATTTCCAAACACGAAGTTTTAAATCAGCTTTATCTTCCGGAGATAAAATCACAAAAGACTGATCAATCTAGAACGATCAAATCCACAACTCAAATTAGAGAAAATATTGATTTACATTAATGCTTCAAAAAGTCTTATGTATAATAAATCACTTGCAAAAAGTGCAGTAGAAAATAAAATATTTATAGTGTTGATTGATATTGATTAAAATCTGAATGTTTTTTCCATTAATTACATTTTACACCACATATATAAATGGTTGAATGGTTTTCATGCCCCTTTGGGTGAAAAGACACCACCCTTTTGAATAAAAATAATTCCAAATCCCAAAATTGCCTTAGTTTATGCAATTAATTACCATTTTAAAAGTTGTTAAAGCATATTAGAGGTATATTAAGGCTATTTTAGGGGTATATGATGGATAAATGGTCTAAAAATTATGTAAATGCCCTCTTTGGTGCTTCACAGTCCATTCTTCATGCCCATCATTGTATTTGTGTTCTAGTTTCACATTCTTCCACATGGATAATACATGTTGCTCTTCTATTTTAGATTTTTTCTCTTTTGAATCTCTACTCTTGGCTAACCTCTTCCTTCCTGATGCACTGGAAGCCTTGATTTGAGAAAATTTATTTTCAAAATGATCTTACAAGCAATGGCATCTGTGAACTGTGTTTCGATAGATTCCCTTGTGCTAGTTCCCCACGATTTTGATATGAATGTTGTTTGTGTTGATTTTACGAAATCCTTAAGCAATCTAATTATTATAGTGCCTCATGTGAGTCCTTTAAATTCATCTGATCTATCAAGTTTTCTTTTACATGCCATCGGTAGAACTCACCTTTTACTATCCTGATAGAGCTATATATTCTTGATCATCGATATAGGCTATACCACTTCACCCATCAGTCGTCGATGTGACTTTCATTTTGTTATTCTGCAACGCAAAGCTATATCGATGAAGTCATAGGCATGACTCTCCCCGATCACTCTTTTGATCATCCTTATATTCCATTGACATAAGTCATCCTGATGACCCTATTAGGTATTAGGATAACTCAAAATTAGTTCCTTTGTTGTGTAAATTCCCTCCAATAGGTTCATTGATATATGCTTCCTCGATGTCCTCATAGCATTTGATCACTATAACTTACTTCGACCTCTTCACAATCCTTTTGTTCTTAATATTCTTCATCACCTTAGGATATCCCGACAATATCATTGAGGATTCGCATAACTCCATGGTACCTTCTTTGATGCTTTTAGTTACTCTGATGGAATCCATCGGTGTCAATTCTGTCGATATCCCCTTCTCCTTGTAACTCTATCAGCATATGTTTTGTCAACAATACCATTGGGTATCGAGGTGACTTGAAAAAGGTTTCATCACAGTGTATTTCTATACTAATATTCCCATTGGTGTGACTCCCTTGATGTCTTCATTCCTTCTAATCGGTATAAGTCATCACGATGCTTCTATACAACAACCTTTGAATCTGTATTGTTGTAGGTTATGTCGACCTCTTCATCGGGTGGCAAAGGGACTTTTAAATACTTATCTCGATCACTCAAGCTTTACTTCATCATTTGGACCTTAATCCAGTTATCTTGATTAACCCACATCCAAATCCACATCAAGATCAATCCCAAATCAATCAATCAATTCAATCATTCAAACCTTCATCAAGATTCTATCACAATCTTTAGGTTGAAATATTTATCCAAGTGTTATCAATATCCTCATCTTTAATCAAAACCCTAGTTGAATTTATTGCTTGAGAATATTGTTCATCTCAAGTGGTTAGTTTAATTAGATATATCCTATTTTTCTTGACAACTTAGTCTATCTCAAGTAGGAGAAAGATATCATACAAATCCAAATCCTTGTGCTTTCATAAGATCTTTTTTCACTGATGTTGTCCAAAACCTCCATCAAATCAATCCATATCTTAATCAAACCAATCTTGACCCTCTTCAATTAAATCAAATCCAACATCAAAATCCCAACATCTTTTCAGGCCCTTCCCTCACAATCAAAATCCAAATATTGCTCCTAGTCCTAAGTTCATCATTTGACATCCTTCATCCCTCATCAAATTGTTTCATCAAAACCAAGTATTCATCCAATTCTCATTCCTAGACTTAATCCTTCATCTTTCATCTTTTCAAAGGTCATATTTGTATGGTTGTAACTTGCTCACAAGATAAAAACATGGGGCGATTTCAAATCAAACACCAACACTGAAGATGAGAATCTTTTTTCCAAAACCTTTTTATGTACCATAGTCCTTGCCATAGATATGACCAATGACCCTAAAGAATAAGTTGAACTTGTTGACCAACCTAATACATCTCCTTGAGTTAATGATTTCCTTAAGGACCCTTACAACTTAGAGATGGTCGAGAAAGCTATTAGGTAGGACAAAACCGAAATATTCATGAACCTTGTCAAAGATGGAGTCACAGTGCCTTCTGATTTTGATGAGGCCTTTCTTTACAATAATGCCACAAAGGTTCAAATATCTACTAATACTGCTACAACATCCCAAGTGAATACAACATCAACCCAAGACAAATTAAAGGCTACTTCTAATAAACCTTCTAAATCACAACCTGCATCAACATCACAACCCAACCAAACATTTGAGTTGACACCCAAAACTATTGAAAATATTCTTAGGGTCATCCCAAATCTGACCTCCCATGATAGAACTCATACCACAACAAACACATCTGTCAGCATGGATGCAAGTGTTTTAAATATTGGTCAAACTTCAATTCCATTATCCACGCATCAATATTCCTCATCAATCTTCACAATCCAATCAGGTGCCTTGAAGACATTCATTCCATCCTCATCTCAAGTGTATCATTATACGATTCCTCCTACATTGAGACTTACATCAACTGGATTTACATCATCACAACTTGCTAGAGGAAAATCCTTTGGGCCTATGTGCACACATCAAAATGCTCCTAATTTAGCCCAACAAGTCAATGATCTTAAGATCCTAGTCTATAGCATGCAAAATGGGGGGAAGAAAGAGTTCTCTTTTGATGAAATATGTCCCTACCCATTTGATAAATCAATCAACATGCAACCATTTCCCCCAAACTTTGAAATTCCTAAATTTGATAAATACAAAGGGGAAAAATATTTGGTCCAACACCTCAAAGAATTTTATGTTGCATGTTAGAAGATCTCCTACAACGAGAATTATCTTAAAAGACTTTTCACTAGAAGTCTTGGAGGCCCCACCCTTGATTGGTTCATGAATCTCCCTCAACAATCAATATCTACCTTCTCTGATCTTGTAGAGAAGTTTGTTGCACAATATTCCTATAACATTGAACATCAAGTGTACCTAAGCGGTTTGTGCACTACCAAGCAAAGGAATGGTGAGACCTTTGCCAATTTCTTACAAAGGTGGATACACCTTGCTAATAAAATGCCATGGAAAATATCTAAACAACATTTGATTGACATTTTCACAAGAAACTTAGTAGTTCAAATGTCATTCCAAATGAAAATTGCTTCCCCGGATATTTTGAGGTTGTCATTAAGAAAGGGAAGAACATTGAGGATGATATCTTGCAACAAGGTACCATTAAACATTACACCCCTTCATCAAATCAAACTCCTATGTTTTGGACCAAGAATAAGAGTGTTGTTAATGGTGGAGTGACTGATGCTAAACATGTCCAAAATGTCCAAGCATCTAATAATCAAAACAATTAGAACAATTGAAACAACAATAATCAGCAAAATCGAAACAATCAACCAAATAATTTATCACAACAACAACAACCACAACCACAACAAAAATAATAGAATTGCAATCAATACAATAGTAATCTCTTCCCATGTCACAATAAAAACAAAAATAATGCAAACACTCATCAACGTCATCAATACAATTCACTTGCATAATCATCTCATATCAACATGAATAGCACCATCATGAATTCATTCCATAAGATAAAATCACATAATCTGATAAAGGACTTTCTACAAGTCTCATATGGAAAAATGGTTGTTTAAAACTTCAAATGAAAGGATAACTTCATGATTTCTTGAACAACAAATAAATAGGAAGCATAAAATCTTCAAATCAACTCAGTTCAAGCCATATAAGCATAAATCACATTATCATTATTTCATTATGAAATTGAATTAAGAACTTTTACAAACCCTCTCAAAAAGAAAGTCTTAATCACTAAATAGGAATCACAACTTACACACAATTAAGCATATGAACCATGAAAATAACTTCAATCTAATCTTTCAAACTTTAAATGACTAGCAAAACATAGTACAAACTAATCCCTAAGCCTCTTGTATGCTTTAAAAGACTCGAAAGGGCAAAACCCCAACTTGCAAACTAGAACTACTCATTGCCTGTCCAAACAATGTAATCTTTACGCATCAATTCGACCATGGAAATGAAATCAGACAGAGACCCATTTGATATCTTCTTGATTTCCTTCTAGAAACCCAATTAATTTGACCCCAAGACACAAAAGTTGAAAACTAATAACTTTTTCCCGAAATGGCCTTTTTAAAAACTAGGAAAGAATCAGGGCAAAATGAACAAATTGAAACATTATTTTTAGAATTTCATTGCAATTCAAAGTACAGATTTAAATAGTTATTATAACACCAAAAACATTTCCAAATCAATGTACAAGCAATAAATAAGGTTTCAAACCCTAGCTCAAATCCTGCGAAGAAACAAGGAAGAAGAATGAATGGTGATGCAATCCAACTCCAATGCAAACTCCAAAACAGCAAACTCCAACAATCCAATGCCAATAGAAATGCAAATAAAAATGAAAATCCCTCTCTCCAATCACACAAAGAAAACTCCAAAACAAACTGCTCAAGATCAATCGATGCTCCCAAAATTTAATCCAAATCTTTCCTCCAAAAATTTCAAAAAGAAACCCTCACACCAACTTCAGCCATCCCCCTCAAAATTGAAAAGAAAGCAATACAAATAGACTTCCCAAATGTTGTATGGGAAAGACAACCAATTCCTAACCATTTCACAACTAATAGAAGTTTATTAAATAACTCTTATATTTTGCTCATAATAATATCCACCCACTTAACCAAATAATATTATTTAATCTATGCAATTATGCACACAATTATATATATATATATATATATATAGAGAGAGAGAGAGAGAGAGAGAGAGAGAGAGAGAGAGAGCCTAACAATAATTTATATTACCAAAATAAGATAAATTAGAATTAATACTTTAATAGGACAATAGTGATTATAATAAAATCAATAATAAAACAAGACATCTTAAATCACAAATAAATTAACATAAATTAATCCAAAATGAATGCATCATTGAAACACAATAATTCTAACCACACCAACGCCCTCAGACTATACCAAAATGCAATCAAGGTAATCAGGGGAACAGGGATATGTCACCATGACAATCAGATAGGGTAACTCAATATTGAAATTGTTCCTTAATAGAACAATGGCCATGCTAGTTTCATATGGGCCTTAATGCTATCTACCTTCAACCATCATTGAGGATTATAAAGGCACACTCAAAGCTATAAAGCCAAGTGGAGTCGATGCTTGGTACCTACACAATCACCTGCATAAGGTAATAACATATATGCATATATATAATATATTAGCTAATGCAATCAATGAAGAAGAAATTGTAACATCGTATGGACCTCACGAATGAGTAAATATGACATCCCCCCTCTTCATGCAAACACGTCATGGAAAAGATCAACGCAAACATGGAACATAGAGCATGTCAAAATCCTAAATCATCCGCAATAACATCACTAGAATCATGGATTAGTCCATAACAATATATCATAAGCAGGAGACATAATCATCATAGATCATAATCATACGGAGAACCTAAGTAATGACCCTAATAACATTATTGCATTCATCATTTGCATAGATCATCAAATGACATTATCATCAAGTCCTATAATAGCAAAGCATCATAAATAGTCCATCACACAAATCAAGTCCTGAAAAGTCGTCAACACATAAACAGAGATGAAAAGACATGGAAGGGTAATAGCTAACAACATCAATATGTCTTACAGATATAAGTCATCGGTAGCATCACCAAGTCTTGAATTATAAAGTCATCATGCATAGTCCACCATAGTAGATCAATTAAGTACTTTCACACACAAATATTAAAGTATCACACCCACATAGGCAGAAAGGAGAACATGAAAGGGTATTACAACATCAAATAGACTTACCCCATTAGCATCAAGTGTAAGTTCGGTGTCATAAAACCTACGTGTTGTGTTAAGGTGGCAGAGGTGTTATAGCCTCCTCTACTTTGGGGCCGACAAAGGAATTGCATTCCCTGTATTTTGGTAATAATTGGATTGTGTCTTCAAGATAAAGAAATAAGGGGAAGTTTCCTGTTGTCCAGGACTACATCACCTTTGCAGCAGTGGAATTATTACTTCTTTCCATGTGTGAACCTGTAGGTAGTTAGTAACTTGGTAGATTCATCTAAAAGCAAACTACATAACCTCGATCTGCATAATCCTTGATATCATCCACATCTTCTCCAGAATTTTTGGGGGGGGATGGTCCATGTTTTACTTATTAAATTTGGAGGTAAATCTTTCCAGTCCAAGGAATGGTGATATATGTTTAACAACATGATGCCATGCAGGAAGGAGACTATGGCTTCTTGTTCTACGGAGATAGTGGTCTAATGAATAATTCCAAAACCATAAACAGCTTTTTTGGAATCTTCTCTGAAATAACAGAAGTACATATTTCCAATTCACAGGACCACACGGCATTGGAGGCTCTAATATTTTGAATGTATGTGATCCTCCCAAATGTTGAACTACAAGAATTTTCCAAGACGAACAAACAATAATGCATTAGCATCGTATTAAAGGACATAGATTACACTCTCTTCAAGAATTAAGGGGAGAATTCAATGAAAAAAGAAAGTAGGACAAATGTAAAAATGTTGTCCAAATTAGAGTTGATAGCTGCCACTCAAAACTGGATGTTGGTTAGAGTTTCTTCTTTTGATCAGTCCTGGTTGTTACATGTTTATGCCCCTACACCAGCAATGAGCAAAAAGCCTGTGTGACAACATCTCATCCGTTCTACAACATTTAAAAGAAGAAAAGTTTCTTATAGGAGGTGATTTCAGTGCAGTCCTAAATACAAATGAAAGACTTTGAAGATTTTGTTTGCTAGAATGATTTCATGGACTGCCCATCTCACAATGGTCTCTTCACATGGACTTAATAAGCGAAAAGATTTCCATCTTATAGCAGAAAGGTTGGACAGATTTCTTATTTCTTCAAAATAGGCTGCAGAGATTGCTCCCTTCTAGTCAACAATATTATCTTTCTCAGGTTCCGACCAATTTCTCATCTCTTTGGAATTCAGCAGATCCCCATCCCTTCCTATCTCCTCTTTAAAATTCCAAGAAATGTGGTTCAAGACCCAAATTTTCTGCCTCGCCTAAATTTTAGTAAATCAACAGTATGTGAAACTGTCACCCAAGGATTAGTCCGGTTAAGGATTCGTGACAATCACGACGTAAGCGAAACTGAAAATGTCAGGGAGAAAATATAAAAACTAGGCCAAAGCCTCTGCAGCTCTGACTTTGCTATTACCGTAATCTGGCTCTGATACCATGTTGAGTTATCAGGATCTCTGCAACTGTAATAACATTGCCTCTTCGGTATATGTTTTCCAAGAGCAGTGATTTCTCATTTATATTGTGGAAAACACATTAAGAGACATGTCCCTTCATGGGACATGTCTATTCATTATTATTTATTTTATTTTATCAATTAATTATTTAGTTATTATAAGAATAATTATAATCTAATTATATATATATAATATATCATTTCTCATAATAATCATATCATCGGTATTATTTATCTGACCAATGCTACAAACATCAACATGTCTCAGGGTCAAGGATGTTTCAACTTGCCAAGAAACTAAGTTTTATCAAACTCCAAATTAAACAATGGAATGTGAACCATTTCAAAACCATATTCCGTCAAAATGCAAAAATCCAATCTCAGCTAGAAGAAATCAACGAACACATCATCAGATATGGGACGAATAGTTTCTCTTTTTCTACCCAATCCTCCCTACAAAAAGAAATGGATGAAATATCGACTCGAGAGGAGACTTTCTGGAGACAGAAATCAAGGGAGTTATGGCTGAGGGCAGGAGACAAAAACACAAAGTTCCTTCACTTGTCATCCAAAGCTAGACAGCAGACCAATGCAATTTTCTCCATTGATTCATCTGATGGAGTAAGTCTTCATGAGGAACAGCAAATAGGCTAGGAAGCAACCAACTTTTTCTCAAAAGCAGGTGGTCTTTTCCGTGCCTCTAGACAAAGCTCCAAGGCCAGATGGCTCCACAGCTGTATTTTTTCAAGAAGGCTGGGATTTCACGAGTAGAGAGATTTGGCTATCCCTGGAAGAATCTAGAAGAAACGGTACTCTTTTGAAAGAATTAAACAACACATTCTTAACTCTCATCCCAAAAAAAAAGCCATCATTTGTTAACTTTAGACTTATCTCCATTTGTTACACTATTTACAAAATCTTTACAAGACATTAGCTCTGAGACTAGCAAAGATTATCCCCAAAATAATTTCAAAAAAACAGGGGGTGCTTGTTCCTGGCAAAGAGACAGCAAACGGTGCCTTCATAGTTCACAAAACCATTCATTCTATCCTTGAGAGTAAGACCTCGGCTATGATAATTAAGCTAGATAAGTTGAAGGCCTATGATAGACTCAACTTGGATTTTCTGATTAAGATCCTTCTAAAACTGGTTTTTGCTCCTAAATAGTGCAAACGGATCAAAGAATATATCTCTGAGGCCAAATTTCCAGTATTAGTTAACAGTTCACCACAAGGATTCTTTAGTTCATCCCAGAGATTCTTTAGGGCAAGGGGATCCATTATCTCCATTTCTTTTCATCCTCCTAGCACAAGCTTTGAGTAAAACAATCTTGCATCAGCACCATCAAGGGATCTGGCAAGGTTTCCAAATTCCAAATTCAACCATCTTCATGTTTCATTTTCTATTTGTGGATGACACTCTGCTCTTTGGGAAATCCTGCATTGTAGAAGCAAAATGTATTAAGCAAACCCTAAAAGAATACCGTAAGGCTTCAAGTCAAAGGATAAATGCAGCAAAATATAGCATAATTTTCCTTAACACAGCTCCAACCATTGCAGCTTAAATATCTTCAATTTTGGATTATAAAAAAGGTCAGATTCCCAATCAATATCTTGGGATCCCCCTTATTTCTGGCCCAAATAAGTGAGTTTTGGGATAAAAATTTAATGCAGATTCAATCGAAAGTATCTTCTTGGAGAGGCATATGGCTAACCTTAGCAGGGAAACTCACCTTGACCAAAGCAGTTTTATCTGCTATTCCAAACTATATAATGTCAATATTAAAGCTTCCTTCATCAGTCCAAATGAAATTTGAACAAGGGATAAGGGAACTCTTATGGCAAGGTAACATGGATCCTCAAAAGAAAAGAAAAATTCCTCTAGTATCCTGGAACAAATTATGAGAAGATAAAAGCAGGTGTGGGGATGCATAATTTAGAAGCAAGAAATCTTGCTCTTGGAGCAAAATTAGCCTGGAAAATGTATGATAAGCCTTCCTCTAAATGGGTGAGATTCTTGTAAGCTAAATACAAGGACTCACAAGTCTGGGAAAGAATCTTTACAATGGCTAATCCACCAAGAGGTTATAAAACATGGGACTTCTTCGCGACTTGCAGAGACATAATCAGCCCCACCTAACATGGATAACAAATGATGGAGCAAAAGAAAAATTTTGGGAAGACTCGTGGAATGGCTTCCCCTCCCTCGAGAGGATTGAAGAATTGAATGAAGCAAAAATCTTTCTCAAACAGCATTGGGGCTCCATAGTCAAAGATTACATTCAAGTCATTGATCTTAACCCCCATAATGCCACCCTCAAAAATCTTCAAAATTGCAATCTTCCAGAATGTCAAAAATCTCTTCTTATTTAGCATTTCAGTCAAAGGAAAAATTTTATCTCAGCAATCAGACTCTCTTATCTGGGCTACATCAAAATCAGGAAAATACAAAGTCAAGCTCGGATAATTGTCCATCATTCATCAAGGTGACACAGCAACAGAGACCACTTGGCCATACAAACTCTACTGGAATGATGCAGTCTTACCAAAAGCAGGGGTTTTTGCTTGGCTTTCTTTAAACAAGCCTATTCTCACAAGTGAAAGACTAGTGACACTTGGAATATCAACTCCATTCATCTGCCCTTTATGTAGACTACATGAAGAAACTACAGATCACTTGCTCCTGACATGTAAATTTCACTCAGCAGTGTTGGCATTGGTTACAGTTCAGATTAGATTGGCATACTCCCCTTCCTAGCAACCTGAAAGACTTGTTCAACTCTTGGCCAACATTATTCCAAGAATCTCTGTTTTCCTCCATTTGGTTAGTAAGCCCTTCTATCCTGATCTGGAGCATTTGGTGGGAACGTAACAGGCGTATCTTCAAAAAACAATTTGTTCACTTTCAGAGGTTATTTTTTGGAATAGAAAGATATATTTCAGAGGTGATGATGTCTAAGGTTCTTAGTCAAGGAATGTCAAGACCTTTTTCTATTTTTGACTCCAGATGTCGAGATAAATGGCACCTCCTACAAACCACCCAAAGCTGGTTCTTGGATAATAAAAATGAAAGTTAACAGAGTTGGCATTTCTTGGTCCCCCATCAGAAGATGTCAAATTGAATTTTGATGGTGCCTCCCACAGCAGTCCAGGAAGCTCAGGTGCGGGTTGTGTTATACAAGATCACACTGGCCGCATTTAAAAAGCAATTGCTCTGAAATTACCTACTAGCACAAACAATCAAGCAGAAGCCCAAGCACTTCTAGCAAGCCATTTGCTATTGAAACAAATGAGCATCACAGAGATTCTAGTAGAAGGGGGATTCAAAGAATACCATTGAAGCTTGCAAATATTAAAAATCTCCCAACTGGATCATAGAATATATACTCAAACAGGCTTTCAAAATTCTAGAGCTTCTAGAATTTTATCAGCTTTCTCATTGCTACTGATAAGGAAATGGTGTGGCGGATGAACTCGCCAACATAGGAGTACAGCTAACTGAAGGGGGCTCTTTACTTTTCAAAGCAAATTCCACTCATGCATAAAGAACTCATTTGAAGGATTGAAAATGATATCAACAATATAAAATCTTTTTCTTCATTAACATGTGTTTTGTTTTCTGCGGGCTTCACAATTAATGCATTCTTCTCTCTGCTGTTAACATGATGTGAATCACTTCAATTTGACCGCCTGGATGTTGTGCAGTACATTGCTCATTACACATTGCTCCTGATGTAAGCTTGATGTGAGCCGCTTCAATTTTTCCACACGAATATCAGCTGTATATACGCCCACATCTCTGTGCGGCTTGCCATGATGTAAGCATATCTTAAGGCAAAGGAAAAACGGTGATTGGCAATCACCTGTTTGTCAATCACTTTTGGTTCACATGTAATTTCAAAGAATCCCAATTAAGGGGTGCATGCAGCCATTCTGAATTTCCTGTACTTGTGAGAGATGTGCAAAGTGTCTTTTCAGTTGTTGTGATGTCCCCATTCTAGAGTTAGATAATAAATAATCATAAAAGAAATATTTAAAAATAAAATAAAATAATACATAAATAAATAATAATAATAAAATAATATAATTAAAAGACACATATAAATTGCTTGAATCTCCTAAGTCAATAATGTTAATCAATATAATATTAATCGAGTTATAGTAATCTCTAATATTATATTAATCAATATAATTATTAATATTAGTCTAATATTAATAATATTAATTTATAGTATTAATCATTAATATTAACTGTTCTTAATACGTAATATTATATTGATCTGTAATATCAATATTAATCTACATCCTTAATATTTGATAATAGTAATCTATAGTATTAATCAATATCCATATCAATGATTGACAAAATTTCTATCGAACTCCCTATTGGCGATTGTACCGATGCTTCAAGGTAGGGATTTAATTAATGTGGTAGCCGACTTGATTTGGTAGTCGACTATCCCTGTCAGCACTATCCCCGCAACGATAGTAAAGTCATGGAATGAAGCGATGTCTCCTTCCACGCTGACGGGATATAAGAACAGGTTGAAAAGTTTAGCAGATACACGGAGAGGGATAGGAGGAGTCGGGAAGAAGATAAAGAAATGAGATCAGGGAAGATACATATTGAAAAGTAACCCCACGGGAAATAGGAAAAAAGTAACAAGGATATCGAATCAGTTATTGCAAGAGATATAAGGGAATCAATATCGGACATTTCTTATTTTCTTTAAAATATGTCATATCTGCTATTCTACGTAAGAATAACAGATTATAAATACAACTATTACTCATTACTATCGAATAAGATATTATGTTGAATAATATATAAAACACAGTTGGCAAGCAGCATGTGGACAGCATAGCATGCTGTATAAACTATGTATGAATAAGTCTGAGAATATTATATGTCGTTGAGATCTAGAAGATTAACATATATTAATATCACCAGTATACATATATATAATAGTAATCAGAGATATATGTGTAAAAAATACATATCAATAACAGTACTATCAGAGAATTATATATGTAAAAATATATATTAATAACAATATAGTTATACATATATGAATATATGAATAACAGTTAAATCAGATAAAGTTATGTTATAAAGTATATATAAGAGATTATATACATATATCCCTGCTCTGGCTTCTTATCATGAGCCGAATTGGAAGGAAGAGAAAGGTGTCTTCGAGGAAAGCTGGTGTAAATCCCGCCAATAGCTTTCTGTCCCAAAATAAAGTGGGGGTCAGCATCCCAATAGTTTGGGCTTGGACCTGTAAACTTTGAGGGAGCCTATTGGGAATGGTCTCTAAGCGCCTCGATCACATCCAAAATCATCCTAATCAATTTGACCGAGTAATTAGTTAAGACCTGGGATCATCCATCTAGACAAAAAGTGAACATTAATTCTATTTAAATGGTCTTTTCATTTAATTAAGTTGAAATACTAAATAGATCAATATGCATTACAAGCATAATAAGTAAACTAGAGAGTCTCAAGGTTCCAAGCTAACAAGGGACATTACAGTTGTCTTTTGCAATTTGCGGGCTCAATGGTGGTCCCACTTTGGGCTTCTGCTGTTTAGCACTTTCCAGTTCAGCTTGTTTTGTTGGCAGTAAGTTTCCGCACTCTCCAAGCACCCCCCCTTCTCTAAATTTCAAGTCTGGTTGAGCTTGTCCCTTTGGCCCCTTGCTAATCTTGGTCTGCTTAGAAATTTAATCCTTCACCACTAGCGTCCTCTTAGATCTAAATGTTTGAGAGCATATATGGTCCTCTTCCTTAAGTCGAACGGGATTTTGTAACATGAAGTTAGCTAAAGAGACTAGAATAAGTTCTCTGATTCAGATATGATGAAGTTCAGATCCCCTGGTGCTCTTCTCTGTTAGCTCCAAAGACTCCGGGCATTTACATTGATCTTGCCCTGTTATCAAGCTTTATATCCAGCCTTCCCTTTTATCTCAAATCTATGTATTTCTTCTTCCGTTTATCTCAAATCTATGTATTTCTTCTTTAATTATTAATATAAAATGTTCTGGCTTCTTGCCTTCTATCTTAAAAAAAATGCTGTCCAGATTTTTGAAATAAAAAAATTCCAGAAGATATCAATTTTATGTCAAATATCATCACATGAAATGCACAAGACTATTGACAAAGTATTATATATAATCATTGTAATTAACTATAACAATTATATATCAGATTATCAATAATATGAATGATCATTTATATTAATGATATAATTATAAATCTATATATAATAATTATATATCAGATTATAGATTATTACTATTCTATGATCATCATTAAAGATGCATCTCCCATGCCTTAGTCAGCTTAAATTTGTAACATAACCAGGCCATGGCCATGAAATATATTTCACATATTTAATATCATCGTACAAAAAAAGAATCGACCTTATATACCTCATTGACAGCATAATTTAATAATTTATAGTTTTTAAAAGAACATTACACATGCCAAGGTTCCAATTATGTTGGCACTAAGTTCCAATCAGCAGATGATTCTTTTGATGAGAAAGTAGGCAATAACTTGCATGACACAATGGAGAAGTGGAGCAAAATTTTACACTAGCTATTAGAGTATCAAACAAGTGATCATGTTCTTTACAATCACAACATTCTTCCTTGCCTGGCCATGCTGTGCCATATTGCCACACTTCCAATCAAATTCTTTTGACAAGTTGTGATTTTTTCACTAGGGAAACAATGTATGATTACTCTCCAAGACTCACCGTTCTTTACATTGGCATTCTAAGAATTATTCTTACAAAGGAGCTCCAGTTCCATCTTAGGATAAACCTCCATGCTCACAAAGTTTTCTAAGCAATATTAATAGGTTGCAAAGAATATATATATTATCAACAATTCACAATATATCAATATACATACAATAGCAACAATCAAAACATAAATTTTAGTTAGGCTATCCAATATATCACATCTAAAACATGGGATTAAATGAATGAGAACACCCAAATCCAATGGAGCATTTTTTAGTAATTGAATAGTTATCCCTAATGTTGGCTCTAATACAGATTATTGCTCATTGTGCCTAAAATATGGAGAGCCTGAGGAGAGGGAAAACGAGTAGGGCAGAGGTATGGTAGACGAAAAAGTACCACAGGAGATGGTAGCAACAAAGTGCCATGTTGCAAGAAGACAGTATCACAGTAACAAAGGACAAGTAAAAGACCATGCCAATGACAAGGGAGAAGAGGACACCTGGTAATTGCATGGTACACTTGTCATTTTGCCTGGTACGCATTGCTAACTGCATGAAACTATTTGTTGGCTTTACAATTAAGTATACTGGGGCTTTTGGCCAACAAATATATGTATTAGCATAGCTTAAGATATTCTTTTCTTTTTCTTTTCATGGTTTTCATCTGCCAGGGTAGTGCTTGCTAACACAGTTGTGGACTTGTAATTGAATGGCATGTGCTGCAATTGTAATTGACATTGTTGCAGAGTTAGTATATAATATACATTATCATCTAGGTCTTTACTTATCTCTTAACTGTGATGTTTGCTTGCATAACTAAGTCCCGTAACCGTATAAAATTATAGATAGAAAGAATATCAATGTTATTCCGCAGCTTCAACATAGACACCAAGAAAATGCTCAGCTCTTAGTGTGCTGAGAAGTGAAGCATATTCATATGTGATTATTCATAGCTTCAATTCTTTGCTAAATTTCAGGTGTACATGAACTGTGTCTTTAATAATTCAATTTAGCTAGTTTTAAAATAAAATTCAAAAGATAGTTTACAAAAAGGGAGAGATAGAGATAGGTCTATTTATCAAAACAAGTGAATGAAAGAAGACAAAAAAGTAAAACAGAACTTCAAAAAAATACAGTACCCTCTGAAGCTGCTAGTCTCTGTAGCTCCTTGTATCTAGAAGAGCTTGTTTGCACAGTGGATACTGAATTCAACCACATTTATAGAGAGTGGCAGCAGTTATCAATGCCAAAGCATAATGGCAATCAGAGTAATTTTACTTCGAAGGATGCAACATCCCCTGCTGGGACTTAACTCAATCTGCCCTGAAATTCTCTTTTAGGGTTTGAAAAATGCTTGGGAGTGGGAGTTGTCACTTTAGTATCTGGAAATAGCTCCTGGAACGAGGTTACTTTCACAAGATAAATTAGCAAATAAACCAACATTGCACAAATAGAATTCCAACTCGCTGCTATAATATTCAACATATAGGATTCTCTTGACGTTCTATCTATCCAACTTATCACCATTATGAAGCACCAGTTGGGAGACCATAAAAGGCGCCTTGAGCTGTTCCACCCAGCCCAAGAGCACAGAATGACAACCTTCATCCAGCCTCCCAGCCCCACTTAGGGTGCCTCTACCAGTTTGGCCTCCTTAGCTACTTGCAATCCTTCGTATGTACCATGTCTCCCCTCCAAAATGAGATAGCCCAATGGATAAGAATCATTAAAGGAATTGTCATTTGTGTCACATTATATACAATAATACAGGCAAATATAAAGCAAGTTAAAACATATAATAGGTATATCAACAGCAAGGTGGATGTTCTACATCAGATGCAAATCCAATAATTATCATGCAATTCATTATAATATACATCATACCACCAACAAGTAGAGGGGTGCAGATTGATATAAATATATTTTCTGAAATCATATCTTAATCTGATTACTCGGTAATCTGATGCTCTTCTCCCTTGGATGTCCTCCTTAGATGAAATCTTCTCCCCTTTATATCCTCCAAATGTGAGGGAGAGTCACACCTCTTCATAATGGTCACAAGACTCACAACCTTTCAGTTTTCACAATTATCACCCTCCGAAAGAGTCACAATCCTCCATCATTTGTGCCCTTTAAGAGAGTCACAACCCTTCACAATTATAACCTTTTGAAATAGTCACTTCCTCATTTCCTTCTCATTCCTTTCTTCTTCCATTAATCCTTCCTTAATTCCTATGTTCCCTTCTTGCACATCAGAGTATTATTCTTAATCCAAAACAGATCCCAGAAACTCTTATTTTCCTATTTCATTTGTTGATCTGCTATTTCTGTTTTAATTTTACTCTGATCTGATCCCCTAGCTGTCAATCTCCACACAGACTTACCTATTTGGTTTCACTTTTCTTTCTAATTTCCTGCTTTCCCAATGTATGTTCCAATCCTTCCTTTAACAATTAAGTGCTTGGCCTTATTTATATCTTATTGGGAAAAGTCGCATCCTTTCACTATAATCATACCATTCTCAAGGGATGCATCCTCTCGCACCCTCACAATCTATACAATCCACAATCGTGTTCTCTCACAAATGACACCAGGATGGGATGATAGAATCATCAACCTCCAATCCACATCAAACCACACTAACCAACTCAAGGCCAAACACTTACGATGCAAACAGAAGATCGACACCAAAGAAGGAAGCCTATGAGCCCACATATCTCGATGACACGGCTTTGTTGATTTCTGTGACAAGAGAGTAGAAAAAGGGCCTAATCACCTCTAGTCCACTTATTCAACCTTTATTGCAGAGAGTCAAAACAAGCAATCAGATTGTAAAGCTTTCAAGCAGTAGCAATTGTAAATTTTATTTTATTTATATTTGAAGATAGTTTACTGTTAAGATTTTTAGGATCGTTGCAAATGTAATAGTACTCCTGATTGTATGTGTTTTTCAAAGGCAGCAATCTCTCTCTTATTTATATTGTGGATGAGACATGGATAGACATGTCTCTTCATGGGACATGTTTATTCATTAACACGTACTCTTTTAATTAATATAATCTATTCATTAACACGTACTCTTTTAATTAATATAATGACATATATATATATATATATATATATATATATATATATATATATATAGTATTTCTCTAGTCTTATTATATTAATTTCTCTAACACAATAATACTTTAGTTATATATAAATTTATATCTCATATATAATGAATATAAACATATGAATTATATCTCATATAATATATATATATATATATATATATATATATATATATATATACAATAGTATTGTCTCATAGGTTTATCCGACTGAAGCTACCCAACATCAACACTCCCTCTTAGCTAGGGAGGATAAACACATGGTTAGATATTACCTCAATGTAATATCAAGTTTATAAAGATATCATCTCATGATATTAGGCGTAATGGCCACAGAATATCAAGTCACATGATATTCACCATGTACTCAGAATACTGGCCTACCAACATCAAGTCTCATGATGTCCACCAAGTACTTAAAAGTTTATAAAGATATCATCTCATGATATCAAGAGCATTGGCCTGCAGAATATCAAGTCGCATGATATTCACCAAGTGCTCAGAGTAATGGCCTACCAACATCAAGTCTCATGATGTCCACCAAGTACTCAAAAGTTTATAAAGATATCATCTCATGATATCAAGAGCATTGGCCTGCAGAATATCAAGTCGCATGATAGTCACCAAGTGCTCAGAGTAAAAGCCTACCAACATCAAGTCTCGTGATGTCCACCAAGTACTCAACAAATGTCCATAGGTCATGTGCACTTACCATAGGAACATACTTATCATCTATCATGATTTGTTTCAGCCATCATAAGATGTCCTTTACAATAGAAGATCGTGGTCTGTTTAAGGAACTCAATCCACCATGCAAGATATCATCTATCATGATCTGTTTCAGCCATCATATGATGTCTATCATGATAGAAGATCAAGTTATTGTAAGATCATCACCTTTCAATAACTTTAACAAATACAAGTGATAATCATTTGGAAGTTGTCACTTCCTCATAATGTATATAGGGGGCAGGCCCATTAAAACAGATATCCAGCATGCCTCAGTGCAGAGGGTGGAAACAAGGGATTTTACCTCGAACTTCTCTCACAAAGAACTCATTGAGCAAATATCAATCTGTTGATCTTTTCATCCAAGACTGCTTAAAATAACCTTGTTAGACTCCCTCTAAATCTGATATCTATCTTCTTTTTCCTGCAAGAGCATCCTCGGAAAAGATCAAGGTAAATAGCTCTTATAGTACGTACAAAAATACAAATAAGAGAGATATTACAATCAGTAGATAAAGTAATACTCAAGGATAATAAAAACTTATCTGCCCATCAACATCCTTGATTCAAGTTGCTTCAATGAAGGTCCATATACATCAAATCAAAAAACACCTTCTCAGATTATTTGAAAGACATCTCCCCTTTGAATCATCTCCCCACTAAGGATGGTTCAAGTGGGAATGTAACATTGGTTATTATTCCCCCCACAATGTAAAATTTTCACTGTTATATCGTTGAACAATTCTTATGTCTTCTTGTGAAATGACTTGATTGCTCCAGGAGAGGTGACACTCTATAATTAATGCTTGCTTTCTAGAAAGAGACAACCTTCTTTGAATACATGCTTCTTTGTTAATGCTTGACCACAATCATAACAAATTAATGTCTCTTTAATGAAAGCCCCTACAAGGTCTAACTAATCATTATGGAAATCGTTGTGTATACTTTGCAAATTCATTGTCCTCAACCTCTTACTAAACAACGTTTTTTTTCTTTTCTTTTCTTTAATCAAGTCACTTTATTCAAAATATCAGTGCATAAATTATGTTTTTAATGAATCGTCGCGTTCAGGAATGACATAGATGTCAATATATAATCGTCGATTTTTGCTTCTTAACAAATCTGTTATAATTCGCTTGACCTTATTCTTTGCATTTGGTGTGGACAAAAGTTTGCAACACAACTTTACTCACTGGATTTCACATAGACCCGTACACAGTTGGTCATAACTTTCGAACCCAACATTTTCTCACCAATCGCTCCGGTGAGATTCTTCAAATTTGTTCATCACCAACATATCCAAAATGCAGCAAAATCCAACGGTGTATTTGTCAGATATGGTCCCTGTACTGAGGCTGTATTTTCTGAGATAGTCACACATTCACCATCAACAAACTACTCTCTTACATTTGCAGTCTGGCTCTGATACCATGTTAAAGTTTTTAGGATCGTTGCAAATGTAATAGCACTCTTGATTGTATGTGTTTTTCAAAGGCAGCAATCTCTCTCTTATTTATATTGTGGATGAGACATGGATAGACATGTCCCTTCATGGGACATGTCTATTCATTAACACACTCTTTTAATTAATATAATGACATATATATATATATATATATATATATATATAGTATTTCTATAGTCTTATTATATTAATTTCTCTAACACAATAATACTTCAGTTATATATAAATTTATCTCATATATAATGAATATATATATAAATTATATCTCATATATATATATATATATATATATATATAGCATTGTCTCATAGGTTTATTCGACTGAAGCTACCAAACATCAACATTTATAAATAGTGTACTAGCTTTCTTATGAGCAACAATAGTAGTTACCTCCTTGTGAACATCAACATTAGATATTAACTGTAGCAATCAACAATAGAACAATAAGAGTCATCACCTAGACCAGCACATTAACCCTTGATGATATTAATATAAGATAATATTAATGACAATAGAAAACCAAAAATTACCTTAAAATTCGACATTATATGTCACATTTGAAAATTCCAACCACAATCTACTTAAATTGGTGGTTTACAATAACACTAAGAATGTAAACTATTTATCTTACATGAAAAATGGAATATTTGGCCACAATAAATGTGTATGTCACTATTACAGAGGAAATATGATTAACTTGACATGTCAAGTTCTTGCATCCGCTGTTGTTTTATGGAAAATTTGATGGGTGTTTAACTTTACATGTCCCAGGTAAGCCAAGATTTTCTAAGACAACAATTATTCTTTCTGATTGTCCATTGATGCCAAAATGACTACATAATCAATCTAATTTGGAATTTGCCTCCAGATTAATCTTGTCATGGTAGTGAGGCATAAACACAGCTACAGTAAACTGCCTGTTTTGTATAAGAACTGCCTGTTTTGTACTGGAAACTAGACATAACGAGTGGATAAGGCCTATTCTGAATTCATCTCTGGCTGGCAGGTGTCAGCTCAAAACTATCTTTCAACATGATTTCATGAGATGCAACTAAAATATAAAATCAGGGTGTCGATCAAACATGAAAATTTGTTTTGTTATTATTTTGCAAACTCAATTCATACCTCCTGGTGTCCAATTTATGAAAGTGTACTCTTAACTATTCAAAATTGATCCTAATTCTAGTTTGAAACTGCCCTATTGTGAAGTTAAGTCTAAGCATCAATAAAAAGGGAGATGGATGATGCAATCAGAGGCCATTCCAGACATCACAAAGAGCAATTAAATGGTGAGATAAATAATTTTTCTAGGAAATCACTTTCTAGCAGAATCATCTCTAATCATAAAGCCAAACATCTTACAGTAGTTAAGTCCATTTCTCCTCTAAGTGTTTATCATACTCGCCAAGGACAATGTATGTTCAAAGAGCAGACCTGTACTAGTTCTTTAACTGAATGTATATGTTATTTGTCTGAAGTATAGAAGCCATGTCAGTAAAGGGGAAAATATGAGAGGTTAGCCTGAATGTATATGTTATTTACCTTAAGTATAGAAGCCATGTCAGTAAAGAGGAAAATATGAGAGGTTAGCAAAACCATTATATATTTTTGAGAGACAGAGAGAGAGAATTCCTTCTGGCAAAATATGCAAAAGCATTTAGAACTTGATTTTCCATTTTTATTCAATCAAGCTAAGAAATGGTGGGCAATGTCAATCCACTCTGAAAAAAGAATGTTTTCACACATTTCACCAACAAAATTAAGGGATGCTATTTTCCCTTGCTGGCACCTAATATCATGATTCAAATGTTCATAATGCCAAGCTAAGTAAATCTTTTAATACCCTCTTCGCCAAACTTGTCAACAATCAAAACAGAGATATAAAATATATGTTGGATCAAGAACATAATCTCTCTCGGAAGAAATTCCCAGTTCTGGGAGTCCCTGCTTAGAGCACTTATATCATCATCTTCATCCTCATCCAACATAATTGAGCAGGTATGTACTACGCACACTTTGATATTCCAGCTCACAGCTAAGCTAGATACCAAATTCATTACAGCATTTAGAGTCTAGACAACAATAAACGCTCTTCGAATAAATATGTTCTTTTGAAAAGACAATAATTTAGGATTAGTCTACATTTAAAAACAATGTCTACAATATTTATTATACAGGTCAGAAAACTAATTTTTCTAGGTCGGCACAAAAACCAAAATTTCTTGTATGAGATCCCTTCCAATGAAGAGGTTTTTTTTGGGTTAATTTGGTCTGTATGCTATTCAAGATCGGTACTTTTGGGTTTTGATTTTATGACTAAGGTCAGTTAACCAATTCAACCCACCAACACATCTAGAACACACTAGATATATCACTCAGTTTTGAAAGGATTTATATAATTTTGAATCTTAAGTTTTTATCTCATGACTAAGTTTGCTATATAAATTGAATCCATCTGCACCCAGAATACTCTAGATGGGTACCCTAATGCTTTTTAAGGGCAAATACTATTTTGGAAACACATATCCCTAAACTTTCTTATTTCTTCCAACTTGCCCCTGAAGAGGGTTTTGTAAATACCCTGTTAATGTTTTGAACCAGAATAGCTAAACAGAGACCAGATATCTTAAACAAAACATAAGAACAAATAGACACAGAGATTTACCCTAGGAAAACCCTCCTACTTGAGGGAAAAACCCAGCCACACTCAAAATATGATCCTTTATTGAAGACTCAAAACATTCAATACAAGGCTTCACAAGATAAAATCACAAGGTCTGTTATCACATAACAGACAACTACAGACTAAGACGGCTCTGCAGAATATGAATTGCACTTATATGAAACACACAAATCATATGCAAAAAAGCTAGCCACTCGATGATTACTCAGAGAGAGATATTGAATCGCTGAAAACAAATAGCCAAAACTTTCACTGTGCTCTAGGCACACGATGATCATACACTTGATCTTCTCTCAGAATGTCTGAATAGATTCTTTACCCATCCGACCCTGCAGGAACAGATGATCATCCTTCAGATCATTCAAACATGATCATAGCACCTGCAAATCAGAACCCGATGCTCTACCAAGCAATCCCTCACAGTATACTTTTCGTTTCATATATTTCTGGACATAATAGCCACACAAATACTATGCAACTTCCAGATGTGAATACAAGGAGCAGACCCAATGATTGCTATTCACCGTTACCATAAAAAATACCAATATACGCTGCAAGAACAATAAAACTTCTCCACTCAGAAGAAACAGCCCTTGTGACTTTTAAATTTCCAAAACAAAAGAGCCGATATACAATCTGCAAGAAGGTGACCTTTGGATTTCCAAAACAGTGACTAACAGTTACGCCAGCATAAGGCAAGGTCATGTACACTGACAGTTGTCAAAAAGACACACAGGAATAAGATTCCAATAACCATGCACATCCATTGCTCTTTGATAACCGATATCCCACAAGAAGATAAATATTATGACTTTGTCGAGTCTATACAAGACTTCATCGTGAAGAAATTGACTCATTTAATACCTTGAGCCAATGAGGAGATGACCAGCATTTCACATACGGCACAAAGACAAGGATAATTAAGGTAGAATAAAGTTTGCAGGAAACAATGATAGCTCCTGCAGCTACCAAAACACTAACATACCCAAGCCTCGGAAAAGAGAAGGGCATGTTATGCACACAAATATACTGAGAGAGGGCTGTGACTATATACCAATTTTAACTTCAAAATCAATGCAACATTATAACCATTACCACATCTCACAATATCATGAATACAACTATGCAAGAGATAAGCAAGTTCACACATCAACACAAGAGAACACCGGATTTGTGTGGGAACCCGGAAGGGAAAATCCATGGTGAGAAAAGCTACTTATATCTACTGCCCAAATCCAGCCTCACAAAATAATAAAGAACTTACAATGATTTTGCAGGCACCAACCCACAGGAATTTCAATCTAAGGAGACAACAATTCCCAATCTTATTTTTCAGGCACCGCCCTACAAGAGAAACTGAACCCATAATCCATGGAACCAAGGACCAACTCAGATTATGAGGCACTAACCTCATATACAAATAAGATGTAGAAAATACAAAAGATGTGCCATGCAGACCTTTTGAACTCAATCTACATCGTATGTCTGATCTGATCTGCTTCAGAATATTTTCATAGTGTGCAATGTGCATGAGGTATGCATCTTAGCTTGCATACTTCACATGTATTCACTACCTTTTCTTCATTAAATTCAACTCTTACACCTCAACAACTCATTGGAATGGAATTGATTGACATTATATATGCATTCCAATATTATTTACATCTTTATATTAACCTAGGATTTAATTTCAATGTCCACAAGTTGGCCAGGAATAAATTCCTCAATTCAAACATGTAGTTGGCACAGTCCTAAATCCAACCCATTACACCAACACACTATGTGTTTCCCACTATGACCTCAACAGATCCCAAAATAACTTCACATGCTTCCTCCAGCTGGTCCACATTACCCTTCTCTAGTGCATCGAACAGAATCTTTTGCACAATCAATGTACTAGCACTGTGAACACTCTATCATCTCTAGCTTTTTGTAAACTAGAGCAAAACCTTTGAAACTTGGGAATATGTATCTTAATGAGTAGCCTTACTAATATTTCATACCACTACTGCAGTAGAACGCTGTAGCAAAAACAATCAACAGTGTGACTCAATACACATACAGCCTCCAAAAAACAAACCTTAAAAACTTAATGCAACCAATTCCAGGTCACAGCAAGTGTACTATACATACAAGAACAACTAATTCCAGTACATAATGATGACACTGACATACTATATTCGACAACTCAACAATTTCCTTGGCATCAACAATCTTCTTGACATCAATGACAATGCTATACTCAACAAGGCATAGATTATAAAACACAGTGATTTTCACATACATGTTAGAAAAAGAAAATTGTAGAAATAAAAAATCTAGATATATATCATTTATAAGAAAAGTTATACAAGTTATATTTGCATTGTTCTTTTTAATGGTATACGTGCATATGAATGACACTCAAATTATTGTCTCAAAGATTTATATATTCCCACAATGCACATATATTGTTTTTGGAAGGCGTACATGTAAGATGTAGTTTTGAAGGCAAAGTATTCATACACCATCCACACACTATTATTTTGGTTTGTACAAACAGACGCATGTCGAATCTAAAGTCTAAATTAAAGATGTTTAAGAAGTTTTAAGACTTCGAAAGGTTTTTACTTTTTAGAATAGAAAATAGAGAAACTTGATGAAGGAATCAAACCAAGACCAAGGAATTGGGCTAGAAATATTAATCTTGCACAGAGAGTAAACAATGCCCAATTAGCTTCAAGAGCATTTTCTTTAATGGAGCATCAACAAATCAAGTCTAATGCCACCGTATTCAGTTCCCTCATATATGCATATTCGTTTTCTAACAGGCTTGTGAAGGTTCTCATTCTGTTTGAGGTCAGAGAGAGAAAAGATGACTGTCAACCCACCTTGGTGACATATAATACATTTATGTCTGTGCTCTCATTTTGGCAATGCCAACAATTTGTGAGCATGGTATGAGGCCTGCAAATAGGCAGGGTTTTCACTAGATGCAGATACCTACAAGCATCTGATTTTAGGATATGTCAAAGCTGATACGTACGCCAAATCTTTTCATGCTAGAATCTGTAATCAAAAGATATTGCAAACAAATGTGTTTGGACAAAATGAAAGAAAAATGAATGAAAGATGGATTGTGAATGAAAAAATGGCAACAAATGTTTCAGGTGTATGCTAAACAAAATTTATGAAGGAAGGATGAATTGTGACTGAAAAATAGCAACATATGTTTCAGGTGTATGTTAAACGTGGATGAATACAAGAAATGGAAGACATGTTTGTTAGAGCAAAGGCATTGGGAAATATAAAGTTCATTTAATAAGAATACAGTAACATAATAAAAGCTTACACATTATCTGGCCAGCTGGCTGATGGTGAATTTTATGTGGGAAAAAGCTTAAAGATAGGGCATATTTTGCCTGTTCTGAAGATGTGTAAGCAGCTGTATTTGCCTAATTTTGTCATAAGGCTTGAATTCCATTTCAATCAAGCAATGGCGGCATCCAATACTTCTTCTAGTGCATACAATCTTTTGTTTACATAGCATGGAAAAGCTGGACAGATTTAGAATTTGCAATTCGTTGAAGCATCATGCTTCAATCTCTCGCATGAGATCGGCCAAAATCTTCAATGCTTTTAACAAAAGGCTAAAAATTAATCAAACTATAAAACTCTTCTTACTAAGTTGCTGTTTCTATATCTTCAGTTTTCTGCAAATTCAATATCAAATTTAAATCTTGTCTATTGAGAGTAGTTCTTTTATCGATCTTCTTTTAATAGTTTGTTTTGCACAATTGTTCTCCATATCTTTGAGATGCTGAAAACCTTATAATATTGCAATGAATAATAGGGATCATATGTGTATGGTAGACACAGAAATCCAATGAGAGTTGTTGCTCTGTGAGTCCGGTTTGAAGTTCTTAAAGTGGTTACAGCCAGCATTAACATGACCAATTTTACATGGGCATGCCAGGCTAAAACCTAATTGTCTCCTATTCAATCCCCCTTACAAAATCTATAAGAAGCATTATTTGTGTATTCTGTTCCTTTTCTATCCATAACATCTTACTGCATTTTCAATTGTTTATCTACAAATGTTTTTTGAACTTCTTGAAACTAACAAGCACCTTATATTTTACCACAGAAATAAAACCAAACATGACTAGTGCAATTATCATTAAAATTTTACGAGGTCAAGACATGATGTGTGCCTTGAAGTATGGCTTATCTAGTGAACCTACCAAAATAACTATGCACCAACTAAAGAGGGTACTTGTATGATTGTATCTGCAACAAGGGTTACAACCCTCCACTGCTCACCACAATAACCTAGCAGTCTGTCTCAACTCTCAACACAAATCATTGCTGATGGAAGAGACACCTGAGGTGTACTCCATTCTACAGCCTTAAAGCCCACAGAGTAACTTGTGTGCTGATTAGAAGCTTGCAGTCATGGCAGATGCAAGCGCAAGGTAAACCTTACATGTTGAGAGCTAGAACTTTGTTCTAATGCCATGGAGGAGGACTTAATTCAAATAGGATGAAAAATGAAACACAGAAAATGCTAAGGTCCAATTAACTGACTAATTACTAAATAATTGATCAGAATGGAAAATAGAATAATGTGTAAAAGAGAAAGACAGAAAGCATAAAAGCTACTTTCAAAGGACAGGGAGTGAATAATGTGAAATCATGAGTAAATGGGTCAAAAATTGAAAGGAGCACTTTATTTGCACATGTTAGAGAACCACTTTTTGTCATGGTGTTTCAAATTCATTTAACAGCAACCTGAAGATAGTTTCCCACCGGCAGAAAGATGTTTCACAGTGTGAGACAGGTTTATCGATCAGTTGTAAGCTAGCAAGTCCACTTAAGAAGCCTGCCAGATAATAAACTCACTGCATTCTAGGGTTTAGTAGCCTACAAGACAGTTGTCCACGAGACTCAAGCAGATATTCCACATAATTATTGTAGGTTTCATGTAAATCAAGGTTTCAGGAAGTAGTGGAATTCTGCAAAAGTTATTCCTAAGTGCCATCCACCAAGGAGAACAGACTTTAACTCTGCAACATGCAATACAGCCAAACAAGCCATTGCAAAATCAGAAACCTTCCATTCTTCATACCGGGGAAAGGCATAATGCATCCACAGTCACAGATAAAAATTGCACAATACCATATGCGCGTTGACACAATGGCAAGAAGGGATTTACCAAGCAAACGAAGGATTTTTAAGAACACATTCCCCATCTCATAGTCTTTATGGTGCCAACTGCCGAAGTTGAATTATTAAGATGAGATCATTACCTGGCTTAAGATTTCTCTGAGCATTAATAAAGTCCGATTGAACATTGCTGTGTTAAATGAGGAAATTGAATATAGGAAGGTTATGATCTACATCACCAGTGGATATGATATCTGCAGCTGGAAATCAATTCGTCAGTTATTGCAACATCCATTCCGTCAAACAAACTGGGAACCAACGAATCATGCAACTGCACGCACATGTTGACATAAATTCCACATTACAAATTTTAAAAGCATACCACATTCTCAGTTCTGCACCATGTCTTGTTCATTTTACAGATCTCTACAGTTGGAAAACAATTTTATCTTTCATTTCACTAAAGTTAACTAAGAGCATTGAATTTTGTAACCCACTTGTCGATGAAGTACAACATACTGGATGAATGCACATCAGTCAATGAAAGCCGAGTACAGTATAACAAAAACCCAAATCATATTATATTAATTGATAGATCCAGAGGTGCACCACGTTGAACCAAGGTAGAAAAGTAGATCTTGTGATCAGCAAAAGATGAATATAATGTTAAATTGTTAATTCTCTTTGACCAAATCTAATATATCTTTTTTATAAATTGAATTTGGTCAATCAGAAATTCACAAATACAGAGACGTGAAAATCCCTTGGACAAAATAAACATGATGGAAGAGAAATATTATATCGAATCAAAACCAAATGAACAAAAATACTAATATTTGCTCAAGTATTATCAGTTAAACCATAGCCTGCATTTACTGTAAGTTGGCATCTCAATCCAACAGCCAATAACAGCAAATACTACTTTCTAAATAAGAAAACCTTTGAACTTTTAACGTCTATCTGTTTTCCCGATAGATCTCTTTCCAGAAAACAAATGCTTTGGTTTCAGGTTCACTATCACTCTATCAGCCTCTCCCTTGCGAGCATCCTTGTTTCTCTTCTTTGATGCCTTCTTGCCAAGTTTAATAGCTTTCAATTTCTGAGCTGAGTCCTTGAAACCATCTCCTGGAACAACTTCACCAGGAGGTCTAGACCTAGATCTTGACCGTGATAACAGACACTGCTTCTTGTTTGGCTGATCAATATCCATGGCATCAGCATTTTCGTCCGCTCCAGTGGACCTCTCTCGCTTGCGGCCTTGACGCGACACTGACCTACTTCGAGCTCTCTCTATTGCTGCCGAAGGATCCAGGCCCATGCTGGAAAGATGTCTTCCCATTCTGTTTAAGCCATATTCCCTGTTCCTGTCAAACTTCCTTGGTACGGTAGGCCTGCTCTCTGCAGTACTCTTCTTCAATCTGTGTTCGACGATAAGCATCTTCTTCTTCTTCCTAATTGCAGCCAGAGCTTCCTTTTCATCAGGATTCAACTCCACTTCATCCATCTCATCATCCTCATCACCCTCCGCTGCCATCCTAAGCCCTTCTTCCCTCTCCAGTTCTTCAAGCCTCTGCAAAATATCTGGATCAATAAAGTCTGCAACATTGTGTCCATCCATGATCTCAGGAATATCATCTTCTTTCCACTCTTCATTTGCCAAAATATACCGCTTCTTCAAACTTGCAGAGTAAACTCCAGCCCCACCATTTTCATTCTCAATATCCTTCTCCAGCTTCTTGGCCTCCTTGGCAGCACGCGCCCTGGCATCCAAAACAGCTTGAGGAATACAAGGAAGCCTCTCTTTCCCATCTCGCGGCTTGGGCATTGCAACATGAATCCTATTGAGACAACTACTGATCTTCTTCGACTTCATCTTAATTTCCACTCTCTGCTCCAACAACCTCTCGCATGCTGCATTCTTCACCGCAATCACCCCTTCTTCCTTCAAAGCACTCATTGAGAGTAGCGCACCATCATCTCCCCCCTCCTGATTCCCAAAGAACCCACCCATATTTTTTCCAGCCTCAGATCTCATCTCCGCAACCAATTTTGCATCCTCCTCTGGTAGTGTCTCTAGTGGTTGCAAATCAATCTTATTACAGACTACAATAAGAGGCTTATTGGCAAACAGAGGTTTTATGCTATGAAACAGAGCTGCCTGTTGCGCAATACTATAACCACAGGACCCCGAAACATCAAGGAAAAACAAAACAGCCGCCTTCAAATGAGCCAAGGCAGTAATACTGAGCATCTCGATGGTGTTCCTGTCCTCCAAGGGGTGGTCCAAAATACCAGGGGTATCAATAACCTGATACCTCAAGTACTTGTAATCAGTATGCCCGACAAACAGAGACTTGGTAGTAAAAGCATAAGGTTGCACATCCACATCCGCCCTAGTAATCTTATTAATAAAAGAACTCTTGCCGACATTAGGGTACCCACAGATCAAAATAGTCCTGGTATTTGGGTCAATAGACGGCAACCTTGCCATATGCTGCCTCACCTGTTCGAGGTAAGCCAAACTCGGTCCAATTCTCTTAACAATGGTACACATCCGTCCAAGTGCAGCAACCTTCAAAGACTTGCAGCGGTAAAGAGAATCCCCATACTTTATCAGCCTAACATAGTCTTTGGCCACTTTGGCAATGAGATTGCGAGCAGTATTGATCTGGCCAAGGGCTAACTTGTAGTGATCTTTATCATACAAAACGTTTAACAGATCTCCATAAAATGGATGCACATCATCTAGGCGGGGGAAATCGTCTACTATAGCAGAAAGCTTGTCATGAAAATTCTGTTGAGTGAATTTTACCTTGCGCATGTAAAACTGGCGGAGGCGGGAGATTGCATAGCCCTTGTGCACCACCGTTGGTGTCTGCCGCTGTGTTCTTGATAAGATTATGTCCACAAAATCCTTCCCCGAGGGCACCACTGTAATCTTCTTGAAATTATACTGCACCATTTTTTCTCTATTTCTCTTTGCCTGCGCTGATTCTTCCCCAAATTTGATCGCTCAGTCAGAAAACAGAACGAGCAGGGAACCGCTGGCAACAAGCAGCAGTCGTGATGCTTATGACAACTTAAATATTCTCCAACTTAGCATAGAGTGCAACCTGCAAGATAAAAAATTTCCAATCGACCATGAGATTGTTGAAAGCGTCTGCCGCCACTACAGCATGATACGAATCCAAGCTTGAATAGGAGCTGTTTCAAGTTCAATGTTCTCGAGTTTTAGGGTTTATTCTTTGTTTATTTTTTGTTTAGTTTGAGTGGGTTTTAATTTAAAAACATAATTTAGTGTTTTGTTAAAACCATTCTACTAAAGGGGCTTTTGTAATTCATGAGAATTTATTACCCAAAAGGTCACTTATATTGTGAGGTTTTAGCCAGCCAAAACCTCTTTCCTACTCATAATCTTCTTATGGTAGTTAGAAAACATTTATGTAAAACATCTTTAAAACTTATAAATCTTAATTTTTTTTGTCTACTCTATTACAGAAATGGAGTCAAAATATAAGCTGAAAAATTAAATATATATTTAAATCAAATAAAATTTAATCTCCAAATTAAATTATATTTAGCTTGGGAATCAAATCAAAAACTCTTTTTTTGGTTTTAAATGTTGCCAATGTCTTGTCTCAAGCTCAACAATTTATAACTTTTAGATTTATAATTAGATTGAAGTAGCAAGGATATTATTTTTGGATCATATTATTTTTAAACAAATTCCTCCTTTTGTTGGGTATTTTTAGTTGTAGCAACGTTTCACAATTTTCTATCACAAACTTTGTCCACTTTTCCTCATTAACATCATTGGTGGCATGACACAATTTGTGTAGAATCTTGAGGTTATCACTTGCTATATAGTCTTAGTGAGTTTTATTGTTTTGATTTTGTATGCAATTGTTATCATAGCAAGATAAATTTCAAGAAGAAAGAGATCAACAGCTAATCAAGAAATTAAGAAACAACACAAATTGTCACAGTAGAAGAATGTTTGAGAAATGAAAGAATGGAGTGGGTAGGGATAATAATTGATGCATATGTAAACTATGGCGTAATTGCCAACAAGACCTAATGTGTTAAATGAGGATTCAAAGTGGGGAATTTTCTCTAGGGTATGAAGAAATTGGTGCAATCCATTTAGTTTGTTCATTCATTCATTCTAGTAATGAATCAGTCTTTAGCACTAATCGACTAAAGGCCATATTTTTATCAAGATGTTGGGCTTCCATCACCCCTCCATTGTATTTCTCTTCATCTACTTTTAGCACAGACTTCTCCTGTGTTTTTCCTTCTTCATGTGAATTATGAACAACCAACACAATCTTTATTGTATGAACACTCTTCTCATGTAAAAAATGTGCAATGCTTGATCTTCTCCTTGCCTCCATCACTAATTCAACAACCAATTCCAAAATGCTCCCAAATTGACGAAAACCTTTAGAATGCAAACCTATTCAAATTTGTAAAATTTGTTAAGTTAAATGTACATTGCTCATGGATTAAATACTAATGACTTTAGCTTTAAATTATATCCACTCACTTTCCCTAAGTAACACACATTGTATTATTTTCTACGTGCAGGCTACATGTCATACGAAATTAGATGGCTGTTAGCAAGAGATCTAAGGCAATGGAAAGCTCACTTCAAGTACTATTATCTTGCATTTGAGTTTGTCAAGATTGGTCCATTTGATCCTTCAATTAGAGCTTTGAAGGCCAAAAATCTACAAAAATTTATAGAGATTAGTGAGAGGTGAATGAGAAGCTTGTTTGATCGAACCCGCCTTTGATCAAATCAGGTTCAACCAAACATTTTAGGGTTTGACCAAACCCATGTCTAATCGAACATGCCTGACACAAATTATTTTGTAAAGATCATGTTCACTAAAACATGCCTCAAATTAATAGCTAGCATTCATAGAAACCATCAGTCGACCAAATTTTATTTTATTTTAATGAATGTTCACATTTTTTTATGAAGAAGGCATTTTGAAGTGAATTTTGTTAGTGTGTAATTTCCAAGGGGAATTTTTCAAAGGAAGGAGATGAAAAATAAAAAGACAAAGGCAAATAAGATTTCACAAAAGAATTCACCTTATACGAAACAAAGACGTCGCAAACAAGCATTGGCAAGATATTATAGAAATGAAGCAGGTATGCATCTCTCTCTCTCTCTCTCTCTCTCTCTCTCTCTCTCTCTCTCTCTCTCTCTCTCTCTCTCTCTCTCTAGGTATTTTTGTTTTCTTTTTAGTATTCTTAGATCTTTCTAGTCTTTTTAGGTGATTAAGTGTTTATAGTTAAATTTATAATATTCTAAATTGCTCTCTTTTATTTATTTTTTGTGTTAAGATGAAGCTCGAGCAAAATTTGGAGAAGGGTCAAGATCACTTCCTTCTATTGGTATGGATGAGCATATGAAACTAGCTCACAGTGTAAAGAGAAAAATTTATTATAGAAAGTTAGATCATTTACTTGAAATGGATGTGGAGATATTGAGATTTTATCACTAGTATAATTTGGCAAATAAATGACTACATGACTAAAACTTTTAGTCACACAACTAAAATTCTTAGTCACATGACTAAAAATGATCAAATCCTACTATTTTTTTGCAATTCACAAGTATAAATAACTAATTTGGTCATTGTGTAAAATCACAACTAAATAAGTGGTCAACCAAATAAAAATAACTAAATAAATGACTATTACTCCTCTATTGTTTTTTCTTTCAAATTTGATCATAATCTAGAGAGCTTAAGCCCCTCTCATGGGACCTTACCTAAATGGCCCATTTGTCTTCCTAGGTTACTTGGTGCACCAAAAATATCTATTATGTGAAAGGTATCGCCTCTCGATGCAGTCTTAAGGGCTTCACATATTTTATAATATTTTTTTAACTTTTACATAAATAAAGGACTAAATATATGACCATTTCTCTATTTTTTTCTTTCAAATTTGATCATAATCTATACTATCATACATTAGATTTTCTTTACCATTTTTACTTCCAAACTTGATTAGCTATTTTTTATTTACAACCACAAATTCTATTAGATGATTAATGGGGTGGAAAAAAATACAATGAAAACTAAATACTTATGATTTTATACGTAAAACAATTGTTTGATTATAGTTTGGGCCATGAAAGTTACTCTACGTCTATGATTTTCTTCTAAAAGACATTTGAAGTTAAGTTTTCCAAATATCATAAAGTTGCCATTTGGTTGGATCGAGTTTTCTAGGGAAAACTAAAGTTTAATATCTTCTAGAAAAGGGAAAAAGCTTTCAAACAAATGAAGCCCTAACCTATGACCATGGGAGAAAGTTGTCATAGGTCCTATATAGATCTTTAAATAGTTCAAAGGAGAAAATAGGCAGTTTTTTTATAATTTAATTGCTAATTTTAAAAAAATCAACAATGAAAGGGAAACTTGCAAAATAAGGATATTTTTAATAATCTTTTAGTTTTGAAGAACGCATTTCATTTTAGAGTGGAGGGAAAATAATAAAGTCAAATGTTTTTACTTGATTAATTGGAACTAACTCGATCCTGATCTTGGGTTGAAGTGGAGTTTGAAGCTAAATCCCTAATGTGCCTATAGAGGAAGAAGAAAAATAAGTTTTCTCATACATGGCTACCAAGATCAATGAGTTTAGTGTTGACTAAATATTTTCATCATGAATTACAAGTTCTCATAAAGAAATAGATGATATTTTAGAAAGAACGTGTCTCCATGTAAGCATTAGTTAGACGGAAAAGATCATCATTTCATGACATAAGAACAATGATTTCAAGCATGGAATAATGTGATTCCAATATAGAGCAACAAATGATTGAAGGAAAAATACCCAAATTGTAATAAATTTAAATTATAAGTTAAATGTTTGAATTTATTAAATTTTATAAATTATAATTGATTAAATATTCAAAATATAAAATTTTAATTTAACAAATGCTAATTTTTAAAATTTATCACAAATAATAATAAAATATATTCATATTAAAATCTACTATAATGTTTTTTAATAAAAATTAATATTAGTAGACTTTATTATCAATAGACTATTAATGAATTAATATTTCTATGTCACTCCCCTTTCTATTTATTCTTATTTGAATATTGTGCTTAATGGACATTTTTCTCTATTCTAAATTTTATTCTTAAGTTATACACATAGCTTTTGATTTTATTATTTTTAGCTCTATTTTTTGTGAGAACACTTCCCACTGAAAGTCGGGTCTCACTCCCTTGTCGTTAACCTGCGAAGTGGTTTATAATTTGTAAGGACATCCTATAATAGAATTGCATTGCATTAGAGGGACAAACAACCATCGTGCTTAGTGGCAGAGAAATATCTCTTCAAATAAACTAGAATGGCTCAGACCACATAGGCAGCAACATATTTGCACCTTAGTAAACAAAATATGTTGTTAAAAAAATATGTTAGCAACATGTATGTTAGTCTATTGTAAATATGTTGTTGTGTAGACACAACCTAGAATTCGTTAGTCTTTTCAGCCATTCTTTATTTTCTCTTTTTAAACAAACTCTTATTTCATTAAATGGTAGTAAAAATTCTATAGAGGAGGATTTCTAAGCATTAATTAGTTATTGGTTTAACTTATAATATATTTTAGATAAGAGAACGATTTATTCATGATAATATTTTTTACTACCACAACCCTCAAACCTGTGGGGTACTTTCTACTTCATATGCTTGTGGATTAGGATTGCCTATACAATAACTCAAGGAAAGTATGTTCATTTTGAATCTACAAATTACACTTCCCTGAGCAAGAAATTCTGGATATTTTTCATATTAGAAATAAAAAATGGTTGGTTCAAGGAGGCATTCCAGTCCCTTTCACCACATGTTCATATTGTAAACACAATTAATCCCAATCCTAAAAAATATTTCCACTGAAGGGAGTAAATGCTAAGATGATAGTTTAAGAGGACAAACAAGACTTGCTACATTAAATGTTTTACAAGTATGCACTCACTACTCTCTAAGGGGGCAGGGGATGTCTCAAAACATTACACACTCCCAGATGTCAACTTATCTACCTCCTTGTTGACAACTTATCTGAACAGTTTTAAATCTGCAAAATAGTTTTAATAATCTTTGTTGGACTCTCTTTGCAATTTAACAATGGAGACACCCAAAATGATATTTTCATTTAAAATGTATGCTTGTGAGTAAGACAATCAATATCTTTTGTTTCAATGTTCAGCAAGAAAGAACAGGAGTTGAGAAAACTTTAGAATTTTCTACAAGCCAGCCAAGGATACTTTGTAGACCTATGGAGTACTTGTGTACACTAATTTTTGTGATATCATCTTTGAGTACCAACCCAAAAGATTGTTTGTCATTACACTCTTGGCTTGCCAAATCTAGTGGTTATTTCTACCTTTGTTGTCTTGTTGATTGGAAGCTTTGCTGGTGCTTGTTGCCTGTCGCTTCTTTTGTTACATTTGTTTGCTCAACCATCTCTTTTCCTTTCTAATTATATTGAATCTTTTTTTTCTTGGTGCCTCACCTCCTCTTTTTTAATTGACTGCAAGTAGGATTTTCAAAATCTGCAAAAATGCACAAAAAATTAATCAACACAAAAAGTTATTCAAGACATATTTTCTGAAAATCACACTTTGGGCGTGCTCTGGATGGCTTTCAGCTGCTATTAATATGTTTTCATAGGGAACATTTTTAATGTTCCCTAGATTATTTTAGTGCTTAGGAATGTATTAAGTGCTTGACCTTAGTGAGTTCCCTAAAAATACTTTAATTGTTTGTATATTTCCCAAAAGGAAAATTTTCTTTTCTTTAATGATATCACTAATAAGAATTTAATTGTTTGTATACATGGTCAATGGAAAAGTTCACAGTGATAATCTGTTGTATTATGTTTGTTTTGAAATTAATTGTTTGTATATTTGACAAAAGGAATTTTTGCTCATTAATTATTTCCCTTACAAGAATTTAATTGTTTGTACATATGGTATTTGATTCACACAAGTGCACGTGTTTATTTGTAAATATGCATGGTTGCACATGACCACTTTAATTCTATTTGTGCCTTCTCTTAAATCTTGGCCATTGAAAATAGAAAAAATACAAAACATCCACAATATAATTAAACTTATTTGTGCTTTGGTTGTACTTTCTAGCAATGTCATAATCTGGGTCACCTCTAAGGGAAACTAGCTTGCCAAGCAATGAATTTGAAGACCATCACGAGATAATATGTATTTCCAGCAACACCCTAATGTGTAACCAGACACAAACTGACACAAATGGTCTAGATGTGTTAACTTTCAAGTCTTCATTGGAAAAATACAATGGTGATCGCCATAGTAGAGTTGAAACATGTGCAAGAAGCATACTGCTAAATAACCCAAAGACACTTGAAGAAATAAGTTAGTTGAGCAATGAAGTGTAACATGTTCGTAATTGTGAACTAGCTATGGTAGAATATACAATGCAAAAGTTTCATATACTATGTGGTGCACTTGAATCATACCACACCTTCCTCTATGAACTTAAATATGACAAACTCTATTCAGTAGGAAATTCCCCTACCATCAGAAAAACATTTTAGTAGTACTTGTCTAGCATATTGAAAAAGTTATTTTCTTAGCTATGCAAAGGGTCAACAATTTTTGGACATGTACTAGACAAGAACACTATAGCAATGTATAGCTATTTTGGCTAACCTGTACCTACCCAATCAAGCCATGCATTTTTTGGAGGAATCTTGCACTACAAGAATAAGTCACCATTGGCTATTTTGGCTAACTTGTACCTACCCGATCAAACAACAAGTTACCATTAGCTATGTGGACTATACAAAATGATTTCACCCTTTTTGGGAAATTGTCAAAAAAACTTGTTTATCTTTGAATGATATCCTATTTACACTGCATCATCTATTTTCACAATGGAAAATTAGGATCTCATGTGTTATATACTGTATATTTGGGCTTTAAGTAAATACCTTCCTTCAGTATTAACTGCTTTGCATTAGGTTCATTTTTTGGGAAAATTGTCAAAAAAGACTTATTTATCTTCGAAAGCTATGTTATGTACGCTATGTCATTTTTTTATATAATGGACAATTAGGATCTCATGTATTATATATTGTATATCTGGTCTTTGATTAAATACCTTCCTTTAGTATTAATTGCTTTGCATTAGGTTCATGACTCTGAGAGCAAAAAATTTTATGAGTTGAATGTTTTAGATGTTATAAACTTCCAAGCCAAACTTATATATAACTTTAGACAGTATGTATTGCGTTTGCATGGAAATCTTACACTAACAAGGCTCCCTTTACAGTATGTTCACGTCTTCGTAAATATATATTCTAATGATTTGAATGCTTTTAGAAATGAACTTAGCAATCAATGCTAAGCTTAGGTTGCACCAATGAGTTAAAATTATTTGCTTGGGTTACACTAATGAGTTAGAATTATCCATTAGAATGATCTTAGATCTGAACTTGGAAATGAATGTTAGGTATAGCTTTAGGCTATATAGATTTCCTTAGCATTGACAACCTCCTGCAATATGACTCTCTTCACAAAATGTTACCATCTTTGAAAATAGATGCTTTAATGAGATGGATGCTTTAAGAAAACAAATTACTGATTAATGTTAAGCTTATCTTTTCTCATGAGTTCAACAACTCAAACTTTTTCTCACAAGTTTAGCAACTCAGACTATCATGATCATTATCTAACAATCTAATCTTTATGGCAAGTATTATACCAACCAATCACCTATCAATTGCATGCCTCTACAACCAAGCACATGAGCTAATTTGCAGTCCAAACTTAATCTAAAACCTAACTACAAATGCCTTGCCTAAGAAAATTGGCACATAACTATTTTTTAAAAACCATAAATTGTCTGCATTAAAATAAGCTATATTGCAAGCTTCTATGAATAAGAAAATAAAATTTAAAATTCATTACTTGCAACTACAACATTAGAGAAAAGTTGAATTTTATTTATGCTTTGATGGATATCTACACCCTGTCATAAATCTCCCATTTTGACATAGGAAAAGAGCATAGTGATAGAAGCTAGATTCATTTTGTGCATAACCTGAAGTCATCGTATTCCATGAGAGTGCATCTTTTGAGAAATATTTTTTGAACATTTCAAGGGACTAGTAGTTCTACAATTAAATCATCATAACTTTCCCATTACTATTATACGCATGACAACATAAATGATGTAGAGTTGCAGCTTCACCAAGTTTATGTATATATATTTGACAAGGCACATGAACTATTTGATGAAATGCCTCAAAGAAATGTGGTCTCTACATGGACTGCAATGATTTCAAGATATGAACAAATTTGACCTTTATGAAAAGGCTTTAGAAATTTCCAATTAAGTGCAATTAGCAAGTGTAAAGCCAGACTCCACAACCTTTGCGATCATCCTAAACGCCTGTGCCAAAATGGGAGCTTTGAAATAGGGAATAGATATTCATCAAAGAATAAAAGATAGATGGATTTGTTTAGATACTATAGTTGCAACTACTCTTGTAAACTTGTATGCAAAATGTGGAATCATGGACAAGGCACTTGTACTGCTTGAAAAAATGCCTCGAAGAAATGTGGTATCATGGACTGTAATGATTGCAAGATATACTCTGTTGAGAAGGCTTTAGGAACTTCCAAGAAAATGCAATTTGCAGGTAGAAAGCCTGACTCCACAACCTTTTCTAGCTTCCTCTTTGCGTGTTCCAAATTAGAAGCTTTGGAATAGGATATGGACATATATCAAAATAGAATAAAAGGATGATTTTTTGCCTCATATTATAGTTTTAAATGCTCTGGTGCACATGTATGCAAAATTTATAAGCATGGACAAGGCACACAAAATGTTTGACAAAATGCCTCAAAGAGATGTCATCTCTTGGACTGCAATTATTGCTAGATATGCACAAAATGGAGTTGTTGAAAAGGATTTTACAACTTTCAAAAAAATGCAATTGGACATTGTAAAGCCAAATTCCACAACCCTTACCATCATATTTCTTGCATGTCCTAAAATAGAGGCTTTGGAACAGGGTATGAACATTCATCAAAGCATAAATAATAGAGACATTTTGTTAGATGTAGTTGCAACTTCTCTAGTAGGCATGTATGTAAAAAGTGGAATCATAGACAAGGCATTTGAACTATTTGACATAATTCTTGAAAAATATGTCATGTCATGGAATGCAATTATTGATGGATATACACAACCTAGTCGGTCTTATGATGAGCATAATTTGTGGGTATTGAGTAGCTGATTTGTAGTTGTATTGGTTCCCTTTCTTGCAAGTTGGGTGTCTCATTTTTGCAAATTTTGACTGTTTTGGTCTCTATAGGTCTATCCAGCTGCTGATCTGCATATTTTTTCTTTTCTTGGACATGGCTCATATGGATTCTGCATTTAAACTATCAAAAATGAATTATGGTTTCAACAAATTGTAGACAAAAAACTCAAATATATCATCAACATTTCGAAATCAAGGATATGATATCCATTTATGAGGTTGCAATAGACAAAAATAAATTTACATCTTATTAACTATTCTTTCTAGGATAAGGAAAACCCCTGGATTGAGGTACGGGATCCAAAGAAAAACCCTTGCAAGACAAGCTCTGGATCTCCCCAACAAAATGGTTCTCTAAATGAGCAGAAATCTAATTTAGGAAAGAAAAATGCTAATGCTCCTTTAGGAAGTTCTGCTCTTAGATCTAGCAAGAAGAATGGACATCAAAAACAAGGAGGTGTCCAGACAAGAGGTCAACAAAAAGCTGTCATGGGAACACCAAAGAGAGAAATGGGTAGGATGTCTAATAAAGACCAGAGGGAGCTTGAAGTGAAACAGAACATAGTGGATGGTAGAAAGCTCACCATCCACCAGGTTTTTTCCCCAACCCTTAAATGAAGATTATATCTTGGAATATCAGAGGACTTAATGGTCCTCATAAGCAAGATGTAGTTAGGAATTTAGTTAGAGACTCTAAGCCTGACATTCTTTTGATTCAAGAAACTAAGATGTTAAAAGATAAGGTTGTTAAAACTAACCTAATTAGAAAATGAGGAAGTTTAGGAAGTAGCTCTGAAGGGGCTTCAGGAGGGATTGTCATCTTTTGGAATCTTTGTAGCTTCAATTGCCAGCTTTTGAGAGAAGAGAAACATTTACTAGTTGTTAAAGTTTGCAGCCTCAAGGAAAATTTCTCTTGGATTCTCATTAATGTCTATGCCCAAAATATGAAGGCACAAAGACTTAAACTCTAGAAGTAGTTACATGACTTCAGAAAGTCCAGCACTAAGAACTTCTAGATGATTATGGGAGATTTCAACACCCCTTTGAAGGAAAAGGATAAAATAGGTGGTAATATAACTCAAGTGGAGAGTAGGGTTGATCTGATGGAATTTATTAGCAATGAAGGTTTGTTGGATATTGATATGGAAGGCATTAATTATACTTGGACTAACAGAAGAGTAGGAGCTGATCTTATTCAGGTTAAGCTAGATAGGGTGCTCATATCTCCAGATTGGTATATGAAGTTCTTTTTCACTTTGTCTTCCCTAAACAGAATAGGATCAAACCATTACCCTATTTCTTTTTTTGCAATCTCTTTTAATGGTAAAAGAAATGCTTCGTTCACATTTGAAAAGATGTGGCTTGCCCACCCTGACCTTGAGAACAGAATTAGGGAATGGTGGAACATTAATGTGAATGGAAAAGCTATGTTGAAAGTGGCTAAGAAAATGGCTAATGTTAAATCCAAAGTCAGACAATGGAACAAGGATGTCTATGGGGATATTTTCCAATCCAAAAGTAAGATTCAACTGGAGTTGAAAGAAACTCAGGACAAAATCCAAAGGAGTGGTTTGACTGAAGATCTGAAAAGAGAGAAAAACCAAATTCTTGTAGATTACCATAATATTATTTCCAAGGAATAGAGTTTATGGAGACAGAGACTAGATCCCTATGGCTGAAATCGGGAGACAAAAATACTAGATTCTTTCATCTTACTACCCTAAAACATAAGGCTATTAATAGAATCCAATCTTTATCTTTCTCCCGAGGAACTATCACCAAAGAAGAGGAGATAAGGGAAGAAATGATAGGTTACTTTGCTTCTCTCCTATCAAGGGACTCTAATCTTAATCTGGAGGATCAGAAAAATCTGCTAGACTCAATTCCAAGCAAAATGGATTCTAAGGATAATGATTTCTTAAAAGCAATACCTAAGGATGAGAAAATCAAAAGGGTGGTTTTCTCTTTTGAAGGAGAAAAATCCCTAGGACCGGATGGGTTCCAGATGTTCTTCTTTCAATCTTTTTGGATTATTACTGGGAATGATGTTTTCTCTATTGTTAAAGAGTTTTTCGGTTCCAAGTCTATTCTTAAAGAACTCAGTTCCACTTTCATAGCTCTGATCCTAAAGAAACCTGGGGTAAACTCTGCTGATGGATTTAGGCCCATAAGTCTTTGTAATTCATTGTACAAGATCATGTCTAAGGTCCTTACCTCCAGAATTTTGAAATTTCTTCATTTTCTTATATCTCCCCAATAGAATGGCTTTGTTCTAGGGAGACAAATTCTGGACTCCATAATTGTTGTGCATGAGAATATTCACTCCTTGGAAAAATTTTAAAAATAAGGTTTCTTGATGAAGCTGGACTTGTCAAAAGCCTATGATAGAGTCGATTGGGCATTCTTATCCAAAATTATGTTGGCTTTTGGATTTGAAGCAAGGGTGGTCAGATTGATTATGCAATTGGTTACTACAGTTTCCTTCTCTATCATTGTTAATGGGGGCTCTTCAAATTTATTTCGTCCTTCAAGAGGTTTGAGGCAAGGATACCCTATATCCCCCATCCTTTTTGCAATAATGGTTGAAAGTCTAGGGAGATATATTAATAGCTTGGTTTGGAAAGGGTAGATTATAGGTCTTCAACCTTCTTCTTCTAGTCAAAAGTGCACACATGAACAATTCATCGATGACACTATTTTGATGGGGGAATTCCTATGTTAAAGAAGAAAGGAATATGAAAAGGGATATGAATACTTATTCAAATACTACAGGCCAACTTATAAATTGGGAGAAAAGTTCTCTATACTTCAGCAATACTCCGGAAGATAGGGAAAAAAAAATTCCTCTAGTTTAGGTTGTAAGATAGGGATGCTCCCTGCCTCTTACTTGTGACTGTCGCTATGCCTGAAACCTGGAGCCTCTTTCTGGAATGACATCATTTATAGATTCCATCACAAATTGGCCAGTTGGAAAGGGGCTACGTTGAGTCAAGCTGGAAAAGTCCAATTGTTGAAGGCTACTCTCCAAAATCTTCCTGTCTATGCTCTTAGTTTGTTTAAAATCCCACCGAAGTATGCTGAATTGATTAAAAAAATACAAAAAAGATTTCTTTGGGCTAGGATTGAGGAAAAAAAAGACTCAACCTTGTAGCATGGGAGAAGGTTTGTAAACCAAAATAATTTGGGGGGATAGGCATCAGAAGCATTTCTAATACCAGTAAGGCCTTGCTGGCTAAACAATGTTGGAGGATCTTTGAAGATGAAAAGGAATGGAACTCAATAATAAAAATTAAATACCATCTTACCTCCTTAGATGAAAACTTAAATTCTCAGCTGGATATTTAGGGTTCCTTTATCTGGAATAGTACCAGTAAGGGCAAGAATTTGGTAAGAAAAGGAGTTAGATGGAAGCTGGGAAATGGCAGGAAGATATAGTTTTGGAATGACAATTGGCTGATGGAAAGACCCTTAAATGAAAATTAGGAATGGCTAAATGTTATTCAGGGTTGTAAAGAGACTATTGGGGAAATGGTGTCTGACTACTGGATCAATGATAAGTGGATAGACTTAGGTCCTAATGATGAAAAATTTAAAGAGGTGAATAAACAACTTAACAACTGGTTCATTAGAGAAAATGTGCAAGATGAATTGATATGGGGCCTTGAAAATAATGGAAAATTCTCTATCTCTTTAGCTTCTTCTCTCCTCATTGATCAGGAAGAGCATCCTCCCTACTCCCAGGTATGGAACAAAAACCTTATTCCTAAAATTAACATGTTTTTCTAGTTGCTTGTCCAGAACAAAATCCTTACTGTGGATAACCTCTCTAGAAGGGGCTTCTTGATGGCCAATAGATGCTTTCTATGTTGTGCTTAGGCTGAATCTTGTAACCATCTGATGATACACTGGTCCTACACTAGTGGTGTGTGGGATTCTATTTTCAAAAGAATACACTTAGAATGGGTTAAACCTCAGAACTTTCAGGATCTTGTTCAATAGTGGTTGTGTCCTTTTCCTAGCAAAGAAGTTAAAGCTCTTTGGAACCTATTTCTTCCTCACTTCACCTAGAGAATTTGGAAGGAGAGAAACAATAGAGTGTTTAGAGATAAACATACTCCTCATGACAAGATTGCTAATCTTGTTTGTAGAAGTCTAACGGAAAACTTCAGATGTACTATTCCAAGAGATTCTCAGTTATGGAGCAACTCACAGAATATAGAAGATATTCTTAGCTGGGAAATGCACAATAAAAGAAATAAAGACCCCAACCCTAGAAATAACATTATTTGGACTGCTCCTCCTAAGGGATGGCTTAAAGGAAACTTTGACGGCTCTACTAAAGGGAACCCTGGAAGGGATGGGGTGGGAGGATTAATAAGAGATTGGGCTGGAAATTTTCTGGGAGTTGTTGCTACCCCATTGGGAATCCAAACTAATCATGTTATTGAACTTGAGGTGGCATTACATGTTGTTTTACTGGCAAAAGAGATGGGTTGCTTGAAGTTTTGGTTGGAAGGAGATTCCCTCAATATCATTAATTGCATAAAAGGCAAATGTGTGCCCACCTGGACAATAACCCATATCATTGAAAAAATTAATATGACTATTCAAACTTTTGATGAGAATTACATTACCCACATCTACCGAGAAGGAAACAAAACCTGCAGATAGTATAGCTAATGTGGGGGCCCATAATGACATCACCAAAGTTTGGAAAGGGGAAGAAAATCTTAAAATTGAGATTTTAAGTCTAATCAATTATGATAGACTTAATCACAAGGAGGGAAACATTATTAAAAATAATGATGACAAGGACAATTAAATTACTGAGGAGAGCTATTTGTCAGGCAAGGTGCGAGAAAATAACTACAGAGTTAATTACACATAGATTGTGGGTGATTTTAAGCATCTTGATTTGTAGGAGCCAAATGAACATTGTTTTTTTGAGTTTTGGTAATATGAGAAAGCAGTGTTATCATAGCTCTGAGAAAATGGGAGGTACTCTGAGAAGGGAGGAGCCTCTAGACTACGAGAAATAGAGACAGGAGAAAAAAAAGGTGGAAGAAATTGGAGAGAGGAGGTGTAACCCCGTACATGGAAAAGCTTCATGGCTTCCATAAATAGGTAACCAAAAAGTTTGCAAAGGGATGGGTAAATGGTAAAGTTAAATTATGGGGAAAATCTTTTTTGCTCACTTTGAGTCTTGTTTCCAAGATTACTGGTTTGTCTCTTGAGGGAATGAGTTTCTATAGGGATAACAAATGTATAGGGTCTGAAGCTTTTAATCTTTTCCCTAAAAATGATGATGAAGAAGCTCTGTTGAGCAAACGGTTGGGGGATTATGTTGAAATTGTGAAAATTAAGAAAATTTGGGCTAAAATTCTTAAGGTGATTGATGATAGATTATTTTACTCTTGATGGTCGCTATTCTAAGATTTACAACCTGCATTTTGTTTTGGCTAATCATTTTAGGCATAACAAAAAGGTCTCCTTTCCTTACTTTTTGCTTAGTTCCCTGAACAATAGTATTACTAAGAATAGGAAAAAAGCTAGCAACCCTTTTCTGCATGAGGATTTGATCTTGTTCATAGCGGACTGTGCTAGAGATACGATCCCTGAACCCATACCTAAAGGGTTTCAGGATAGAGAAAGAAAAATAAAGAGGAAGAGAATAAGGCAGATACCCATAAGAGGGGTAGGAAAAAGAAGAAGAGCTCCCATGATAGTGGAGATGAAACTGAAGAACAAAACCCTTCCTCTCAGGGTAAGAATGAGGAGATTAGCTCAGAAGAAAATATTGAGAAGGAACCTGTGAATGAGGTGGAAGCACCAAAAATAAAGGATTCAAATCCTAAGGAAAGTGAAAAAGACGAGTTCAATAAGGAGACCGATAATGTAGGAGGTGAGGAAGAGGATGAGGAAAAGGGAAATGAAGAAGATATGATTGAGGATGAGGACAAAGACAAGGAAGAAGAAAGGCCAGAGGAAAACAAAGATGAAACTAGTGAAAAGGAGGAGTCAAATGGACAGTCTAGCCATGGGGGTGGGGAAAGAAACCAAAATAAGTAGAAAAATCATAAGGAGGCTACTTTTGGTTTCGATTTGGATGATCGTATCCTGAAGGAGGTTAAGAACAAGGAAGGCCACGAAATCAACATGGACAAGTGGATTAGCCAGGAAATGCAAGAAATGAAGCATCAATTGAAGGCTACGGAAGAAACTATGGAACCCCTTAAAGCTAAACTGGAAAAGTTGGAAATTGAGTTTTTAATGAAGGTAAAAAACAATAACTCAAATGAGGAACTGACTACCAAAATCAAAGCCATGGTGGATGAGAAGCTGAAAAACCTGAATGATAAAATCAATTATAATGGGCACATTATAAATCAAGTTTTGAAGAACAGAAACAAGGGCCTTAAAGTTTCAGTGATAAACCTTAAGGCTCTGTATAACCATTTGGAGAATAGCATGTTGGATAATACCACTATCACGGTGGATGAAGGTGCTGGGAGCTCAGGGTCGAGAACTAGAACAAGAAGTGGTCTTAAAAGAAAGCTACCCAAAACCCCTAAGGAGCTGAAAGGTCTCAAAGACTCCACTCAGAAAATGGAGGATCTGCAGAAACGGGCGGAGAAGGCCATGAAAAATAAGGATTAGTTCATGTTGGTTGTTTGTTGGGTGGTTGCTGGTTAATGTGCTAATTTTTGTTTTTTAACTACTTTTTTTGTTCTTTCCTATGGTTTTTTTGGGTTGGTTGGGGTCTTGCTCTTCATTGTTTAAGAAGGCATTCAAATTATGTATGAGCTAAACTAAATATCTTCTGATCTATTTTGTAAATGGTTTTGGGTTCTATTCAAAACCTTCTTTTACCTTTATCAAAAACTATTCTTTTCTAGTTGAAAAATATGGTTAAAATCATTAAGACATAAAATTACACCAAAATTGAATTGTTTATGAAGGCTTGAACTATAGCTACTTCTACTTGTTTACAAAAGTCTATAAATAAAACTTCTTTGTATTAGCTTGACTAAAATTTCATCCAATACAGGCTTTCAGATTGTTAGAACAAAAGCTTGCATCAAGACATTTGACTGTTATAATCAAATGCTCTAAACTCATAAGTAGATTGTGATTAAGATTTTTCTGGATCTATTTATTGTATATTATATTAGGTCATCATTTTGATGCATGAAATTCAACATATGATATCCATTTATGAGGTTACACTAGATAACTAAATTTATATCTCCTCTACTATTCTTTTCTAGTTAAAATTATGGATAATGTTATTAGGAAATAAAATTTCACCAAAATTGAGTTGTTTGTGTAGGCTTGAATTATAGTTGTTTCTACTAGTCTACAAAAGGAGATTAAAAAAAAATGTATTATCTTGACTAAAATTTTGGCCAATACAAGCTTCTAGATTCTAAGTTTATAACAATATCTTGCCATCAAGAAACATTAGACTACTGCAATCAAATGCACTAAACTCACAAGTAGATTGTGATTAAGGGTTTTCTAGATATGTATGTCTTTATTATTTGAAACCATCATTCTGATGCATAAAATTCAACATCAAAGCAAATCAATCATTTTTTTTTTAACATAGAATTCCTCTGTGAACATCATATACATATGAAGGTCAACATATTTTCCAATGGTTTCCTCATATATATTTATGGCTTTATGGCTTTCATAGGATCTTATTCACCGCCTTGAGCTTTCTATCAAGCTAAAGAAGCATAAGGGATGTGTAAACACAATTAGCTTCAATCCTTCTGGAGAGCTTTTTGTGTCAGGTTCTGATGACAGGGAAATAATAATTTGGGACTGGGCTACTGGTAAAACTAAGTTTTTTTAAAAATTTTGGTCATACCAATAATGTTTTCCAAGCTAGAATTATGCCTTTCATAGATGATCAAACTCTCGTAAGTTGTGCTACTGATGGCAAGGTACGCTCTTTATACGTTAGGATTCGATGTATAATATCTTTCCTACTATTTAAGAATTGTCAATACTAGTTGTTTATTCCCAAGTATCTCTTTGTAAAATTTAAAATAAAAATCAAATTGACTATTGAGGTATTGTTAATCAGTTTTAACATCTATTTTTTTTCCAAAGCTAATGCATTGGTAACATCAAGAAGTTCTTATGTATCTCTTTCTTGCTAATCAGTTCTAATTTGTTGTTTCCAAACTTATTTATGGGTAATGTCAAGAAGCTATAATATGCATTATAGTTTATGAGTAGATGAATGGTAATAATGACATTTAATTATCATTTCTTATTTAATCCTTGGACTTTTGGTCCAATTTGTTAGAATAAGTAGTAATCAATAATTAAAAACTACCACTCATCTTAAAACATAAGCACATGATTGACTTGAAATTGCAATACTTTTAATAAATTCCAATACCATAGTGATTGCAAAAATGATATATTGTATCTTTAATGTGTTTCCTGAGTTTTTGAGCTAACAACATCTGGATTTTTTTGCAAAATACTTGCTAGCAATGACACAATAGCAGTTGCATATATTTTCAAGCATCAATTATTTTCTCAATTATTTACTTGTTGACTTTAATGTTCATCTGGCGATGATTAGTTTTTGGTCTACACTGCATCTAATTTGAATTAAATATGCTTCTATTTGCATTAGATGAACCAGACATGAAAGTATCAATGCAGTTGTTTGTGTTTAGAGATGCATAAATTAAAATGATTTGCAGGAGATGCTCAAAGAGTGTTGTGTGCGAGCTTAACTTTTATAAATATGGTACACAATATGGTAAGACTAGTGTGGAAAATTATTACTTCTGGTAGTCCTCATCATTCCACATTCTTCTCTACAGCTAAGATATTCACACAACCTTAGGTGATTTGCATAGATATTGGCCTTTTGATGTAGCCTTTACTACATAATTGTAAAGGCTATTGCTTCAGCAACAATCCTGTTAATCATTTTTTAATAGTGAAGATGTTTCTCTTGGTGGTTTCAGCTTTTGTATATGGCTGCATACTTCTTATGGGTTCTCCATTAATGCCACCCTATTAAAACTTTCATGAGGGCCATGTAAATCCTAGAATTCTTATAAAATTCACATCGAAAGCCAAATACCCAAGAGATAAGTGACCATAAGGATAGGTGTGATGCATGTTCTAGAGTGGATTAGGCAGAGGGATGACATTAATGACATATAGAAATTGGTAGTCAATTTTGACCAAGGACTAAAAAAATTGAAGTATATGATGTAGTTATAAATTAAAATGATATAGTTGCAAATAAAGGAATATATTAATCATTTGAATGCACAACTAGAATGAAGAATAACATAATGAATATCAATTAATTGATTCATAATAGGGTTCATGATTTGAACATTTCTATGTAAAGCTTAAACTAAAAAAATTGAGTTGTAGTGTTGAATGTATAAAATTATTATTACCTTATTCATATTAACTGCAAATTATCTTTTCTTTATATTGAAGTAGGACCTAATACAAAGGAAGTTAAAGTAGGATGAAAACTAGACTTGGATGTAAAATTGCTACCTGTTTTATAACTTGTACTGCCAAAATACTGTCAGAGCTGAGACTATGTGGAAGAATGAGGGAAAGAAGAAAGATGTGTCTTAACTATTTTCTTTCCTACCTAGAAGTCTTCAATAAGTTTGATGCCCTTACAACTTGTTTGTGCAAACTACTAATTCATACTCTTCTAGCTGTCAATTCTTCTTGCTTCACTCATTTTAGAATCTAGTTTTGCATATGAAAACTGAGACGACAAAATAGATGCAGATGAGGATAACATGAGGAAAATTGATGACAACTCTTCCTTGCATCCATGTTCTCAAAACCATTCAACACATTAATCCTTACAAAACCATTGGGGAAAAAACACCAAATCCTGTCAAATTGAAAAGTTGATGGCACATTTTGATTGTTATCAAACAAAACGTAACCTAGAATGCACTATAGAACATGATTTTATTGTTGTGAAATGTTATGCTACAGGTGGAATGAACAGATTGCCAAAAACATTGTTGTTGAACAGAACCTAACACATCGGTATTTTTACTTCAACAAACATATAACTTCTAACAACTACAACATCCACCACCACAAATACAAACTTGTGATATGGCTCTTGGATATGTTTCCATGCTTTAGATTGATTTCCTTTTTCTTTTATAAAAAAACAAAAAAAACTCCCTAGTAAACTAAGTTTGAAAGCCAATCTAATGATGGGATGTTAAGTGTTGGATATGGGACTCTTAAACCTTTATATCCCATTGACCACTTGTCTTCATTTGTAATTTATGGAGTTAACTATTGTAAAACTTTAGGTTTTCACTATTTTTTTTTTGTTCTTTTCTAGATCATCGTTAACTTGTCCCCAATATCTTCATGATACACCTCTTTCTGAACAATATGAACTTTTAATAGAAACATTAGATTATCCTAGATTCTCAACCATTATATGTGATGCACTTAATATGGGACTTTAGAGCATCATCGTCCATATGTTGAGTTAGATGGCATGTCATATGCAATATTTCCTTTTACATTCTACCCATATTTATCAGAATTGAACAACAATTCTTGATGATTCTTTCCATTGCAACCCAAAATTTAGTCTTTCACTGTTATGAAAGCTTTTGACCCCAACTTGTTATGGTTGATATTTTATTTTTGATAAGGAGAAAAAAGAATCTTGACAGGGCTTCATAACCTTTTACAGAGTCAACATTGAAATATAAAACAAAATAATTTACTTAGAACCACACAAAGAACAAGCTAACCAAGTACAACTAAAAAACAACAAAAAGGCACATAATTTAGCCTAAAGCCAGCAAAAAGGAAGGACAAAAATCCCTAGCTCACTAATCAACAAGGACATTCAGACTCTTAGTAGCTTCCTTATCAATCTTCAAGGCTTTTTCTTAAGAGATAGGGACCTCTTATTAGTATCTTCCATGATGTCAACTTTCTTTTTCTTTTGGCCCCTTGTGTTTTTGCTCAGCTCATCTTGCAAAAGAAAATATATTTTCCCCATTGACATGGTCCAACCTAGAACCAATAATGTCCCCTCAATCACTTAAAGAAGCCTCCACTTAAACCTCTTGCACCTCCTACAACATCAACTCCATCGTAAAAAGAGTAAAAAATCTTCGCCCCCTATAGAAAAGGGTAAAATAATTTAGCTTTATTAGAAACTTTAGTCTGTTACTCCTATTTGAGCATTAATGATTGTCATTAGTATCATTCATTCATTCAGTCGGTAAAGGAGTCAAACATGACAGTCAGTCAAGTACATAAAGCTAATACACCAAGCAGGACACAAGGCAAATCTCTAAGTTAACCAAACATGGCTTTGACCAAGTACTCACACCAAGCCAGATGATTATTGAGTACCAAGCACAGTGGTAACCAAGCATTCATATGAACCGAGCACCAGTAATTTACTGAGTGGTGAATGCAACGAACACCGAGTAAAATAGGAAATGACATAGTATTTTGAAATGGCACAAACATCAATGCAAACAGTTCACACTGATCAGAAAATGGTTTACCAAGATCAAGACATAATTAAATATGGATGTAATCATTAATTTTTTTATGATTCCTATGTATTGTAAGATCTAGGTTATTTATTTTCACCGTTGATCTTAGGTTTTCTAAGATACTGTAAAACCCCAATTAGGTCAAGTTAGTTTGATATAAAAGTTGTAAAGATGTCATTATGAAACAGTATCATCAAGGAGTAGTTGCACTCAAGATATTAGAAGATCATACATAGTTTTGACAGAAGGATTTGAGAGAAGCATTTAGTTTTTCAAAACAAATACAAGGTTACCGAGCAGAACAAAAGGACACATACATCACTACAAGGTGATATCTTTATGGTATATTATAGATCTAAATCAGGCAAGATTGAGTTGCTAATTACATATACATTTTACTATTACTCTTTAACTATTGTACCAGATTCAAAATCTCCTAACAGAGTGGACTTAACAGTTCTTAGTTAAATCTCTTAACCGAGTACACACATGTACTGTGCTGTTAAAATCCTCTAACCAGGTAGATATAACTTATCTTATTATTACTCCTAATAGGGTAAGATCACCAGAAGTGATCGCAATATTGTAGCCTTAACCAACATACTTTGTTACTATAGTAGTGAAGCTTTGTGGGTGTCATCCCCACCACAATTTTTACCTTCTTACAAGGGTTTCTGCAATACCAAAATATTTGTGTTATACGTATAAAGTTTCATGAATGGTTTATTGATTAGATTACATGCAAAATACATTTTCAGTTATATTTGAATGTATGTTTCATACAATGGATTCTTTTCAGTTGATGTTATCTATGCCAACAAGTTTTAGTCTTTAAAAGTTTTGAAGGTACTGATTCACCCCTCCCCTCTCAGTACTTATCTTTCCATAATCCTAACAATTGGTATCAGAGCTAGATCTCTTGTTAAGGAAGTCTAATCACCAAAGGGAAAAGATCTAAAAATGGAAAGATATAAGTTGGATAAGAATATTGAGAATCAAAGATTATAGATGCATATCTATGTTGAGCAATTCAAGGAAGCCAAAGAAGAACTGAAGAAATTATTGATCAAGAGGAAGGATATGGCACTTCAGTATAATGAGACTGATTATCATGAGGAAGATATAGATGATCCATTTGAGGTATCTGGATCTGGTAGCTTATCTAATGCATCTTAAGGAACCATATCAGATCTATCTGAAAAGAATCTACATCTTTCTGAACAAGTGAAAGCACTGCAAATCGGTCAAGAAACACAAATGGTCAGAATGATTGATATCATGAACAATGCAAGGCAAGCATAACAAGAAAGAAATTTGGCTATTGAAGATAGGAGGCAAATGATTGATAAGTTGCAAGAGAAGGAATCTGAGATACTGAGACTCACTGAGCATCACTTTGAAATCTCTAATCAAATGGTTGTCATAAGTTGGTAAGTCAACGATGTAAACAATGAGCTTACAAGGAGATTGGAAGACATCGGTGAATTAAGAGAAGAAAATGAAAGATTGAAGAATGAGGTAAAGATACAACAACAACATAAAGAGATGATCAAGAAAGCTAAAGACAGTAATAAAAAAATGGATGAATTTCTGAACAGTCAGAAAAGACTTGATAACACCAAGTAGGGAGAGTCATCAAGACAAGCTGAAAAGAATAATGCCTATGATAATCCAAGGCCAAAGAAGCTATCATGTTATCATTGTGGAAAATTGGGCCACACATCAAATGTTTGTAGAAGAAAAGAAAAAGGTATTCCTAAATCCATTCCTAAATTTAATGGTTATTGCCATAATTGTAATAAGTATGGACACCAGGCACATGAGTGCAAATCAAGGTTGAATAGAAAATATAAGAAACCTTATATAGAGAAATATTTTCACACTTGTAACATGCATGGATACATGACACAAGAATGTATGACAAAAATGAAGCAAGTCTGGACACCGAAAGAATAAAATAAATCATATCAACCGAGAAGGAAAGGTAATGCATATACTTGGCATTACAACACTTTGGTAATTGCACATCATGTGGAAGGTATGGACATGTAGCTGCAATTGCATGAGAAAGATCTGGAGAAGAAGATCTCATAATTAGAAAAGTACTAGAATGGTATGTTCATGTTGTCACAAGGTCGGTCACTTGAGCAAAGATTGCAGAGACCGAGCACCAAAGATACATACAGATACAAATGGCAATACAATTGAAGAAATAATGAGGATAAGAAATCAAATGTGGAGAAAACCATCAAATGACAATGCTGGATCAAGCACTGCAGTCGATGACACCTCATCCATTAGATTAGGTGATATCACCACCTCCACCTAAGCAATGAAGGTATGTATGGAACTGAATTTTAATCGGTTTTATTTTACAACAGTTCCTTATATCTAGTGAATGCACACCAAATCAACATGAAATAAGATGCACTTTGGGATTACATGTTTAGAACTTAAATTGTGTATAGTCGGTAAATGCATGTCCGAGTAAATGTTTTCTAGTCGGCGAATATTAGAAAGGTTAACCAAGTTATGGTATCAACCAAGTAATATTTAAGTGTTAACCGAGCTAAGGTCTTTAAAGTGTAAATCGATTGTAACTAGGTTTACCAAGTTGTGGTAGGTAAAGCATTTATTATGAAAGTTTGAGCGGGAAATGAGATTTTTGGTATAAATATGTGATGAACTTAATCATTTCATCACACACCAATCATGAGAAGAACAAGATTGACTTGAGAAAATTTGAGCGAAGAATTTCCAGAGCTTTTAGCAGGAATTTAAAGAGATCCCAAGTGAGTTTATCATGACCTAAAGTAAGTTTCTCAACCATCGAGTTATTTTACAGAATAATTGAGAAGCCCTAAAATTTCAGAAGATATGGAATCTTCATCCAAGGTCATGAAATCAAAGTCTAAGAGTGACAAGAAGATCACATTGATTAATTCTGTGACCTATGATGAAAAAAAATACAAATTGCACCCTGAGATTGCATCACGAATTGATCAAATCAATGTGTTTTCCAGTATACCACCTAGGGTTTTGTTGGTACAAGACATTCACACATACATCCACTGCAAAATTGGTGAAATCAAAGATTTCAAGCTTCAATCCACTTACTAGGAGTTGAGTGTGAATGAAAAGATCAAGGATGAGCACAAATACCTAGAGGTGAAGGGACTGATGATTGCCCTATATTTCTTGAGAGAGTTTAAGTCATAGTGGATTAGGGTTTTTCTGAGCCAAGGGCACAAAGGAAAATTATGGCTAGATCAAACGATCAAAATAACCAAGGACATCATAGATGCGGTCACCGGTTACCCTATTACTGATAAAGTCAAAGCCATAAGGAGTGCACTGAGGATCGAGACCGAGAAACTTACAAGAGAAGAATTGGATGGAAGAGGTATGAGAGTGAATATAATCATTGATCCCGAGACAAGGTTCAAAGCCTATGTAGTTGGTTACAAGATATTTCAATCAAGAAGGCCAAACATTGTACCTTGTGGAGCCGTAGACATTGCCTATAAGATTGTTAAAAAGGGTTTTCAATTTGACCTCCCTGAGATTCTATTGAAACAATTGGAGGAGAACATGAGAACCATTAGGATAGTGAAGACAAACACTTGTAAGTTTGGTTCTCTACTGGTCTGTGTATTTTTCTACATGCAAATTTTTTTTCCATCAGTCGATAATGTTGACTAGGATGTCAACCAATCAGTTATTATGCAAATCAGTGAGTTTATATAGAGTCTAGGTCATAATTTTGTTAGTGTTATGGATGTTTATTTTGAACAATTCAAGGATAGAATGTGTCAAAGGAGAAGGATACCAAGTCATCTAGTAGAAAAACACAAAGATGATATATCTTTCCTAGTGGACACCGACATCACATTAATCAAGGCAGTTGAACCGAGGACTACTTGGTTACCCCCTATGGGCTATGAATTGGATATTAACCGAGCTTCTAAGTCAATTAAGGCATTACTGGTCGAGCCCAAAGATCCAAAAACTACTAGGTTCGGTACCTATGAAGAGGCTAAATTAAGAATAAAGATGGATCTAGTCAGAGTAAAAGTTAGTAGAAAATCCAAGAATATGATGGAAATATTAGCAAAATAGTTTGGAGATGATGCAGAATAAGAAGAAGAATTTGCAGCTAATCTGGTTGAAGAAGCAATCGAGGAACAATTGTTAATTTGTAACAATGAACATGAGGAGGAGACCGAGTCAGATAAGGATATTCAAGTTGCACTGGTAAAGGCCATAGGGAAGAGGAAACAAGCAGAAACACCTACAAGAGCAAGGACAAGATCCTCAACAACTGCTTCTCCACCCCTAAAGAAAGGAATTAAAAAAATATCAAGGCCAACTCCCACTAAAACATATCAGAAGAAAAAGAGAGGTTCCCAAGTCACCTCTGAGCAACCTAAGAAGAGGAGAAGATTGCTAAGAGCTAAAGATGATATTGATGAAGATGATAAGAAGAGGATAAAGGTAAATTCAAAGTTATTGTAAATAAAAGTCAATTGGTAGATGAGCTAGTTGAAAATATAAAGGCAACGGGTGGACTAACTCACCCTAAAATGGGTCAGTATGTATATATTGTACACACTAAAATATGCACTTCTATGAACCATTACATGCAAGGTTGCTCAAGAATGAGGCCTCACAAAGCGGCTCATAGCTCTTTATGCATGGAGTTGCAAGGGACTATGAGTTTTGCTCTCAGCTAGAGCTACAAGAAAGTGACCTTGCTAGTCAACCATACAATGAGAGATTCAAGTGAAGACAAGGGCAACAATGCCAATATCTCCAAGAATCTAAATGGAAATGAAATGCAAATGCAACTAGTATGAATGTGCAAGACTAATCTATCAAATGAAATGTAAACTAAGCTATGAAGGGAAATAGCAATGGATTACAATGCCTCCTATTTAAACTATGTGAGATTAATCTATTGCATAAAATGAAATCTAATCTATGATGCCATGAATGTAACTATGAAAGCAAAACTATTATGAAATGCAACTAAAATGATGAAAGCAACAAGTCTTCAATGTCTTCAAAAAGCTCCAAATGTACCTAGAAAACCTGCAGCATAACAATAACATAAAATATGGATATCCAAATGAAGGAGAGAGCTCTCCTTTTATAAGAAATGAGGTGAAATGGACCATTGAGATTAAGAGGCAAAAGTCTTAATCAGCGGTGGAGGTTGAAAGAGGAGCAATCCATGTGCACAAACATCCTCCAATGAAAGTGAAGTGTTGACTTTTGAGCCTCATGTGAGACAAAAAGTGCTTTTTCCCTTTTTTATAAAATATGAATAATACTTTATTTGTGCAACTTAGGATAAGAGGAAAAGTGGGGGATTTTTTATTTAATTAAAAGGGGAGGAAATATTCCTTTTAATCAAATAAAGACTTAGGATAAATGGTTAGCCCAAGGATAAAAATCCAATATATGATCGAATTTAGGATTTGATCAAGAAATTGATATTGCTGAAAATATTGATTATTGATAAAAATGATTCAGGATTGATAAATTGAATAAATGGGGCCCAAAGTCTAGGCGACCATTTTTGGGTGCATACATTTGCCCCTCTTTGACTAATGTGTGATCGATTTGGGAACACATGTAGTCAAAGAATGAAGTTGCAATGTGAGATCGATTTGGGATCACAAAACAACTCAGATATGAGGTCGATTCGGGATCACATCCGGACAAAACATAAACAAAAGCTTAAACCAACACCATCGCTGCTAGGTGCAAATCAAGCTTTAGACAAAACTATCACCGTCGCTGCTAGGCAATAATCAATGTCTAAAAATGGGAGATAAGAATCTCAAATTTTGAGCAAAAGCTCACAAAAGATGTCTGAATCAGGAAAATCAAAGAATCGGGGATGAGAATCCCATAAATATTGCCCCCTCGGAGTCGAAATCGAAATCAGGTAGAGGAGAGACAGAAAATTGATAAGGTTGATCAAATCATAATCGAATGTAAAGGTCAAGAGGTTAACCATCAGGAAATGAAAACATGCCCCAGTGAGGAAGTAGAAGAATAGAAATAGAAGACTAGAAATAGAGTGGATGAAAGACTAGAAAAAAAGGAAGGAATGACGATGCCCCAGCAAAGATCAAAAGATCAGCCAACTGCGCAGAAGGGGGGAAAGAATTTGAAATGTGATTTTGTCTATCAAGATGACCTCAGATTTCAATTTCGAGTCCGAAAATGGATCTAGGACGTCGAAATTAGCTAAGGGTGCAATTTTTGCGCAATTCCGTGGTATTTTGAAAATTAGGTCAAAAAGTCAAAATGCTATAAAAGAGGTCAAAATGTCATTTTCAAAAATCATTTGTCTTTTAGTGATTTGAGAATTTCAGAGCTTTAGAGAGAGAAAATGGCTCAGCAAGCAGGAGTTCCCGTCCACAGGCATCGATTCGAGCGCGCCTGGTTGCATAACCGGCCACCACACTATCCTGCCCTGGTATGTTTTCGAAAAACTCAAGCTTTTTGGCCATTTTTAGCATTTAATAGCTTTTTTAGCACTTTTTTTCAAATTTTAAATTTCAAAATTTTTGGTTGTGCGAAATATCGCGCGATACTTTAGAAGTATCGCGCGCTTTGGGGAGAAGTATCGCGCGATACTTCGCGTACCCCAAAAGTATCGCACGCTTTAGACACCAGTATCGCACGATACTGGGCGAAAGATCGCGCGATACTGGGCGAAGTATCGCTCGATATAAGGTTTATCGCCCCACTATAGGGAGAAGTATCGCACGATACTTCTCCAAAAAAGAATATCGCCCAATTGAAAAATTTGATATTTAATGCATTTTTGAGCAAAAATGACATGGGTCTAGACAATGTTACGTTTTTAAGATGTTTTATACTGAGTTTTTTGGACATCCATCATGATATGTACTAACAACGGGTTTGGTTTTGGCTTGCAGGAGGTTTTTCCGGCGCTCATCATCAGAGCGCCGAAAGTGACAGGATTACGGTGTGTCCGAGATCTGGATGATCCGGGCAATGCCGATATCAGGGCTATGGGATTCCGGTATCTGTTGAGGTACCCTTATATCCGAGCAGACCATGGGTTGTTGACTGCGCTGGCCGAGAGATGGCACAGCGAGCACAACACCTTCCATCTACCTACTGGAGAGGCATCGATCACCTTAGAGGACGTCTATAGGATCCTCCGAGTTCCATGCCACGGAGAGCCTGTAAGTATAATCATGTTTTGAGATATAATCATAAATGTAATGTTTCCATGTGATGAAAACTAACATGATTTGTTTGTTGTCACAGGTATACTATGATCAGGACGTCACTGAGGGGCGCCGGTTGATTCAGGAGATGTTTCAGGATGTGACCATCCTAGACAGGCATGTCAGCTAGGAGCGACTGCTTGATGACTTCGGCCGAGACTATCCGGTGCCATGTATTGTGGCATCGATCATTTCACAGATCCTGATGACCGATCGCAGTCAGAAGGGATTCCCACTCGGATGGGGCAGACTACTGGTAGACTTGGTAGGCAGGCCTCGACGGATGGCATGGGGACCTGCGATCTTGGCAAAGATGTATCATGAGCTGCACGAGATCGTCTACAGGGACGGTTGGACATGGGCGTGTGGTGCCATCCTAGCACAGGTATGGGCATGGGAGCACATTGCTGTGGTGCGCCCCAGGGTTCAGCCGAGGGAGAGGAGGTACCCATTCATTTACAGGTACATCGGGTTTATATCACATGCCCATTCAGGGGATGTGACCTACTATCGGCGGATTCTGGATGAAATAGCCTCATTTACATGGAGGCCGTACAGGGAGGTTGAGGTTTGGGGGGATGCCGCAGAGGAGCTGAGTTATATGTTGTGCAGTCGGCCACTGGTGGGTCGATATGCGGATATCATAGAGAGGTTTTGCATCAGTCGGGTGTGGCGGCAGTTCGGGAGGCAGCAGCGAGTCTCGACAGAGACTACTACTTATGCCAGAGCCAGGGATGAGGAGGGACATGGGTGGCTACCCATGCTGGATTATCAGCAGGCTGTCGCAGAGACAGCAGCTATCAAGAGCGAGCCTTGGGATTATTTCCCAGATGTGGCAGACGCAGGGGCTGATGGAGCCTACAGAGCAGAGCGGCGGAGGGTACCATTCCCTCGATTTACAGTACCAGATGCTCAGGTGCCAGCGCCGGGAGGAGAGGGAGGAGAGGGAGGGGACGGAGGAGACGGAGGGGACGGAGGAGAGGAGGGAGGAGATGGAGGAGATGGCGGGAGGGGGAGAGGGAGGAGGATGGAGAGAGGAGAGAGGTCGGGATCAGGTGGCCGAAAACGGTCACGGGGACAGAGATCAGCCACTCCTGAGGAGGAGGCGAGACCAGCTCGCCGGCAGGCAGAGGTACAGCAGGAGCAGTCTGCGGGGGGAGAGGACCTGAGAGCCCAGATACAGGCTCGGGAGACTGAGATACAGCAGCTGCGGACCACCATAGCTGTGAGAGATCAGCAGCTCCTGGATCTGAGGGTAGAGCGGGATCAGCAGATAGCTGATCTCAGAGCAGAGATAGCACGCCGTGAGGCGATGGCACAGACCGAGGCACTGGAGCTCCGACGGGAGTCAGCGAGGGCTGCTTACTATCATGGATTATATCTGCAGGCCGTCCCAGAGGGTGAGAGAGCACCATCATACTCTCAGCGGGCAGGGGTATCAGACGTGGCATTTGATAGGAGAGCTATGCCTCCTCCACCACCACGAGCTCCTCACGAGGGTGGTAGCGAGTCTTAGGGTTAGGTCTTAGGTTGTTTGGACATATTTTGAGACTTTTGATCCAGATTTTGGGATCTCATATTGTATATCATGACATTTATTGATTTATGAGATTACTGGATGTTCGATGTATCATGTGTATTTGTCTCACTTGTGATGGATGTATCAGTTTATGTATATTGTCTTGTCATTTTGCTCAAAATGCTTATGTATGTGGTTATGTATGTTCTCTCTCATAGTTGTATGTTTAATTCTCATGTGTATGATATAGACCTATGTTTCTTGAAAATGATAGTTATGATGATATGATTAACCCCTTGTGATGAACAGAAACAGGTTCGAGATGAAAAAGACAAGGAGCGAAAGACATGATCAAGAAGAAGAGAAGGTGAGCGCAGTTGACTAACAGGTCCATGTAGGATGAAAAGGAGAGCTCTCTCCATGTGCAAGATGCAAAAACTAAACTAACATGATCTTAGAAATGCAAGCTACTATGAAAGTGGTTGAATTGCAAGGTCACAACGCTTATAGACATCTAATTATCATCATCGAGCGTTATTGGTAGCATCGTAAGATCATACAATGCACACTAGCATAACTATGTGGATATGAATATGATCTTTATCAGATAGAAATGTGGAAATCCCACCTAGGCATCAAAGACATGTAGGTCAAGATGACTAGTGCAATGAGATTACCTAAGTTTGATATGGCGAGATTATGCTTGTATCAAGACACATGAAAGTTAGGATAGCTAAAAGCATGCACTCGCAAAACAGTCAAGGATAATACCTTGTCAATCCATAGTGTCAAGTAGGACCAGCATAAATGCTCATGACAGTTAGGATAAACAAAATATACCCACAAGCAGATAAAGAAAGAAAACATGTTCTCATTCCCTCAGTCTTCTAGCTAATGCATCATCGAAAACTTCTCAGGGAGAGATCACTCATCAAAGAAATCCTCATAGACAGCACACAAAGAAAAATAAAGTCATCATATCGTCAGCGAGTTGATTGTTTAAGTGCGTGTGTGTTGGTCATAGAGTCAAATTCTGAGTATCATATCAGCTTAGTGAGAAATATCACATCATACGAGACTGTTGGGTCAGACACCTGATAAGTGTTAAGAAACACTCGACGCAAGGGTAGTGTTGAAAAACACTATTTGGGGTGGTGTTGAAAAACACCTGTTGTGAAATGCCCCAAGAGACAAACGCACCAAAAGGACCTATGCGAACAGTTATGCCCCCTAGACAAAGACAAAGACCAATTCCAGACTAGGCCAAATAAGGTCAAGGCATGATGGGAAGTGGTTAAGTGTCGAGGACGCATGCTAACAAATAGGGGTACAAAGGCCTCAAGTAGCGCCTGTTTCCAGGTTTTCACCACTTGGAATCTTTTTTCATTTTTTCATTTTTTTGGATTTTTGCTACCAAGGCGCCTATTGCTAGGTTTTCACCAAGGCACTTTTTCTATTTTTTTGAATTTTTGAATTTTTTTTAATTTTTTTTGTAGTTTTTTTTTTTCAGGACTTTTTATGCTTTTTAGGATTTTTTCAGCATCATATATCAATTTTTTTGGAATTTTTTCAGGACCAATAAGATATATACAAAAGATGCCCCCAGACAGAACGGGCATCAAGGATAGAACTTCTTAAGGTACACAATGTTGATGGGATCAGGGAGCTGTTCTCCATCAGGATCTGACAGTAAATACGCACTAGTACCAAAAGCAGCTGTGATGACATATGGTCCAAGCCAGTTAGGTTCAAACTTGCCCTTTTGCTCTCTGTTTTGTTGGTTCTTAGGGTTTTCTCGTAAAACAAGATCACCTATTTGAAATTCTCTAGGGCGAACCTTCTTGTTGAATGCCTTGGACATACGTTTCTGATACGCTCTCATATGATCAAAGGAAGCCTTACGCTTCTCATCTAGAAGTTCTAATTCCTGCAACCTCATGGCGCGGTAATCCTCATCTGTAATGAAACCTTTGAGTGAGACTCTGAGGGATGGTATCTCGACTTCTAAAGGCAATATTGCTTCAGCGCCATAGGTGAGAGAGAAAGGAGTGGCTCCTGTAGGTGTGCGAATACTTGTTCGGTAAGCCCATAGTGCTGGATTGATTTGTAAGTGCCAATCCCTACCATTCTTGTGTACCGTTCTATGAAGAATCTTAAGAATGGTTTTGTTAGAAGCTTCTGCCTGTCCGTTTCCTTGTGGGAAATATATGGAGGACCAATGTTGCTTGATTTTAAACTTTTTACATAGGTGCTTTAGGTCTTTATTCTTAAATTGACCTCCATTGTCAGTAATGATCTCAGAAGGCACTCCAAATCGGCAAATGATATGGTTCAAGATGAACAAAGAAATGGTCCTTCCTGAAGCAACAGAAAGTGGTACGGCCTCCACCCATTTTGTGAAGTAGTCAGTGGCAGTAATAATGAACTTGTGTCCACCTGATGAGTTGGGGTGAATTTGCCCAACCAGATCAAAGGCCCAGCGCTGAAATGGCCAATGAGAAATAGAAGGAATCAGCTCCCTACCCGGAGCATGAATCAGGTTGCCGTGTTTCTGACATTTTTCACATGACTTAGCAAAGGTGACTGCGTCCATCTGCATTGTGGGCCAATAATATCCCGCCCTAAGCAACCTTCGGGCCATGGCCAGACCATTAGAATGCCCACCACAAATGCCCTCGTGGATGTCAGCTAACGCTTGGTTGGATTCCTCCTTTTCCAAGCACCTAAGGAGTGTCCCATCTAAACCCCTTCTATATAAGTCACCAGAGATGAGGGTGTGGCGAGAGGCATTACGGATGAGGTTTCGGCGTTCGAAGCGGGTGAATGTGTCAGGGATGATGCCATCACGAAGATATGAATAGATAGCACCATATCGGGAAGACTCGTGTGTGATAATGGCACAAATGACACGGCTTTCAGATGAGTCAAAGATGGGATGGTGTAGCTCTTCCACCAGGAATTCAAATCTGGATTCATGTGTCTCCAACTGAAGAAGTGAAGCCAATGTGGCCATGGCGTCTGCAGCTTTGTTCTCTATCCTAGGGATTTGTTGAAACGTCACAAAGGTGAAATAGCGTTTCAAAGAATCAACCATCTTTTTATAGGGTATCAATTTGTCATCCTTGGTTTGATACTCTTCATTGACTTGATTGATGATTAGCTGAGAATCCCCAAAGACATGTAATTCTGTGACATTCCATTCTATAGCCATTTTCAAGCCATTAGTTAAAGCTTCATATTCTGCAATATTATTGGTACATGGGAATAATAGTTTATAAGACTTTGGAATGTTGTACCCATGTGGAGAAACAAATAACACGCCAGCACCTGATCCATTTTGCATGCGGGAGCCATCAAAGAACATTGTCCAAGTGCGAGTAGTGGTATATAAGATGTGTTCATCTGGGAATTCCACTTGGACTGGCATACTATCCTGGATTGGAAAATCAGCTAATTGGTCAGCAATAGCTTGTCCTTTGATTGCCTTCCTTTCAACATACTCTATGTCAAATTCAGTGAGGACCATCATCCATTTAGCAAGTCTACCCGTCAGGGCAGCCTTACCAAGCAAGTATTTAAGGGGATCAATTTTGGCAATCAAGTGTATGGTATGAGCAAGCATGTAGTGGCGCAACTTTTGAGAAGCAAACACCACCGCGAGACAAGACTTCTCAATATTATTGTAATTGATCTCATAAGAGACTAGAGTACGGCTGATATAGTAGATGGCCCGTTCTTTCCCAGTATCATCTATTTGAGCCAATAATGCCCCTAGGGAAGTGTTTGTAGCTGAGATATATAGAAGCAATGGTTTCCCTGGAATAGGAGGCATTAAGATCGGAGGATTAGCCAAGTATTGTTTGATCTGATCTAGGCTCTTTTGACAATCTTCGTTCCAAACACAAGAAGCACCCTTATGCAATGTCTTGTTGAAGGGTTGCGCTCTATCTGCAAGCTGAGAAATGAACCTCCTAATTGATTGAAGACGTCCTTGAAGACTTCTCATTTGGCTGATATTTCGAGGAGGTGGCATATCTAGGATTGCTTGGACCTTTTCGGGATCAACCTCGATACCTTTTGCTGATATTATGAATCCTAAAAGTTTGCCTGAGGTGACGCCAAATGCGCACTTCTTTGGATTCAATCTGAGTTGAAATTGTTCCATACGATCTAGAATTACTTCTAGATCATTGAGGTGTGTGTCCCTTTTTCTTGATTTTGCCAGGGTATCATCCACATAATCTTCCATATTTTTGTGCATCATATCATGAAAGATAGTTGTCATAGCTCTTTGGTAGGTTGCTCCTGCATTCTTTAACCCGAATGGCATGACGTTCCAACAGTAGGTTCCCCATGCACATGTGAATGCTGTTTTCTCTTGGTCTTCAGGAGCTATTTTGATTTGATTATACCCCGAGAAACCATCCATTAGGGAATATATGTCATAGCCCGCTGTCATGTCCACTATCATGTCAATGTTTGGAAGTGGAAAGTCATCCTTTGGGCAGGCTTTGTTTAGATCTCTAAAATCTGTGCAGACACGAATGGACCCATCATGTTTGGAAACTGGTACTATGTTTGAGATCCATTCTGCGTAATCGATGGCTCTAATAAATCCAGCTTTCAAAAGCTTTTCTAATTCTCCTTTGACAAGTAGAGCTATATGTGGATGCATTTTTCTTAGTCTCTGTTTGACTGGCTTGACTCCTGGAGCTATAGATAAGTGATGCATTATGAGATTTGTGTCAAGCCCTGGCATGTCTAAGTAGGTCCATGCAAAATTAATTTTCTTTTTCTGTAAAAACTGTACATATGCCTTGGTCTCTTCCTCTGATAAAGACTGAGCAAGATGGACTATCTGAGGATTTTCTTCTGTGTTTAGATTGACCGGCTTTGTTGGTTTAATCAATATTGATGATCTATCCTGGAAATAACTCGGCAAGTTATTAAGTACCCCATCCTTAGGTGCCTCAAAGAGGTTTTCACCTTTGGATGCGTCATTTCTTTTTACTATTTTTGGTTCTGACACTGCCACGAAGTGGTTTTCACCATCAGACCTATTTTTCTTTTTCTCTTTTGTTTTGAGACTGAGGTACTTAATATCAGGCTCCGTCATGCTGGTTGTTGGTTCACTGGTGGAAGAAGCCACGGGTTCGAGAGCATTCAGATAGCAAGCAATTTCGTAATCGTTGCGAAATGTGAGGAATGTGGGCTCGTGGTGGCGCTGGGGCCAGTCAATCAGGTCAAAGTGGACAAGGGGCAAGTCAATGGTAGGTTCGATGTTGTGAATGTGAAAGGTGTCATCTCTGGTGACCATATAATCGGAGCTCATCAAGTCTTCTCCTAAGATACCTGAATTGGGGCTCATCCTATCAAACGAAGCGTCGTCTACTAAGGCGATTTGAGGAGGGCAGTCCTCTAGTCTGACACTAGGATCGTTAGTTGCATCGGGTTGGGTACTATAGGCATGGATAATATCCACATCTAGATCAATTGTTGCATCTGAAAGCGAATCCCATTCATATTCATGGGAGTCTGTCTCTGAGTCATCATTTAGGCCTCGTGATGTAGAAGCCTCAAGGTTAGGAAGGGTTTCCCCCTCTCTAGTGTTAGTATTGGTACTATCCGTCGCAGCTAGGACAGTAACACTTTCCTTTGTCGATCTAGAAGTCACACAATCACTATCCGTCGCAGCTGGGATAGTAGGATTATTAAGCATCAAATCTGTGGAATCTCCCCAAAGGAGATTCGTTGAGGGCACCCAATCATCAGACACATCTTGTTGATTGGAGAGATCGGGCGTATAATCTGCATCACTATCGCTGTCCGTTGCAACTGGGACAGGGATACCTTTCTTCTTCTTATTCTCAAAACCTAGGCCGATCGTGGACTTATTTTTGCGTCCAAAGAGAGCATGATCAAGAGGCTCAGCTTTAGCATCCAGCCTATGACTAAGGGGACCAAATCCCGGATATCCCATATTTTTGACCAGTGTATATCCTTTCCCATAAGTTTCAGGTGAAGGAGCAAAATTCTCATTATGTTTATATTTCTCTTCGTGATATATCCAGTTCCTTACAGCAACTTCCTCTTTCTCTTCTTGAATGGGGACCGAAGACTCAATAAATTTCCCAAATAACGTCATTGCTGATGACGAAGGCTTCACATTTGGGGAGGGTCTCCCATAGGACCTAGGAGAGACTGGCATTTTTGTAAAAGAATCAATCTTATAATCTCCCATCCCAAGGTCCATGGTCTTGAATTTCTGCTTGCATTGTTCAAGTGAACTACTAGGATTGTCAGCTTCTCTATTCAAAGGTACATGTGATCCCGCGGAAATGTTATTAACTGATAGAGCACTGTCTCCCGGGATGCAAATTTCTACACCATTATGGGGGAACTTAACACACTGGTGATATGTCGATGGGACTGCCTGCATTTCATGAATCCATGGCCTACCTAGCAAAATGTTGTAGGCGAGGGGTCCAACATCAACAATTTGGAATAATATGTCTCTTTCTACAGGACCAATACGAATAGGCAAAACAACCAATCCCTTAGAACTTCTTTCTGCTTCATCATATGCTTTGATTGTGATTCTTTTCTTTGTGTCAATGACGTTCTCAGAATACCCTAGAGCTAACAGCAAACTCAGAGTACAAATATTGAGCCCCGCACCCCCATCTATCAGTACACGCCTAACACGGGTTTTATGAATCATGACCTCGATGTGTAAGGCCAAATTATGTGGGTGACTAATGGATTTGTCATCTTCTTCTGAGAAGGTGAGGAAATGAGGGCTAGCCAAATGGTTGACCATATTTTGGAATTGGTCGATATCTAAGTTATTAGGGACATTGGCTGCTCGCAAGGCATCCTCGAGGACGCGCTTGTGCTTAGGAGATAATTCTAAAAGCTCAAAAATAGATATCTGAGCGGGTGTACGTTGTAGTTGGTCAATAAGGTTATAATTGGAATCAGGACCAACGACAGATTTTGGAGGAGCACCTTTGGACACGGGCTGTTTAGACTTGCTAGTGCTAGGATCTTTGATGATAATGGGTGCTTGAGCCTGACCCCTAGTGACAACATTGAGGGATCGGGGCATTCCTTGTGTGTGAGGACCTCTTATCACCACAGCGGGTCTTTCATTAGTCATAGGAATTGAGTCCACATTATGTCCGTAAGGATCTTTCTTTCTCACCATGTTGATATTATCGTCAGCCACTTCAAGCATGTTAATCACATTATCAGCATGTGTGTATGTATAGTTAATAGCCGCCTTGCCATTCTTATTGCTAGAATTCTCTCCTTTTTCATATTTAGGCAAGGGCTCTTTAAAGGCTTTGTGGTCTGCATTAGTAGTTAACCCATCCACTTGTAATTGTCCTTTCTCAATAAGGTCTTGGACAAGATGTTTGAGTTTAAAACAATTTTCTATGTCGTGTCCAATCCCATTATGGAAAACGCAAAAAGCCTTAGCATCCCACCAATGAGGTAAAGGATCTGGTATTCGATGTTTTGTAGGATCCTGTGGGTGCGCCAGATTATGAGCGACTAGTGTCTTAAAAACATCTGCATAGGATTCTCCCAATTTAGTGAATTGTCTTTTCTCCGTTTTAGATCTCTTTTGATACTGAGGTTTGTCTTGTTGCGTTGACGATGTTTGCAACTTCATAGCTTGAACTGCATGCGAGAGATTAAGAACTCCTTCATTTTTGACCTGAGATGAATCAACAACGCCGTTGTTGACGACTTGCTTATTTTTGTTCCAATAAGAGTTCTTTTTGTCCTTGTTACCATTAGTATTGTTATTTTGGCTATTGTTGTTATTTGTTGGTTTAGCCAAAATTCCTTGTTCTTTTAGGACATCCTCAATGCGACATGCCACCTCTATCATAGTATCAAAGGAATTAAATGAGATTTTCTTGACTTCATATTTGAGTTCTGGTATTAGATTGTTCACAATGATATCAATTCTCTCTTCTTCAGGGATTGTCCTTGGGTATTTCGAACACAATCGCCTCCATCATTGCAAAAAGGTGACAAAAGATTCCCCTTGATTTTGCTTAAGTTTACACAAATCAAGCATGGTGATCGACCTAGATAAATTGTAAGAAAAATGTTGCACAAATCTTTGGACAAGTTCTCTAAATGTCCTTACTGGAGGGGAAAGGTTGGTGAACCACTCCATGGCTTGACCTTTTAAACTCCTTGGGAATAATCTCAGCAAGTAGGAGTCTTCGTGGTGAAAGGAAAAGCTCATTATGTAGAATTGTCGAACATGGTCATGAGGGTCACCCGTGCCATCATATTTGTCGTATGTTGGAAATTCAACTTTCTTAGGAAATTCTACCATCACCACACTTTTGTCAATGGGATTAGGACATATGGAGTCCAAATGAAATGTACTCTTGGGAGCCTTCATTCTGTCTATATCCTTTTGCATTTGTAAGATTAACTCATCAGTTGAAGGATTCTGTTTCTTGATTTTTTGGTGAACATCAAAGTTATATGGAACTTTAGCGCCTTTGTTGATAAGACTTTCCAAAAATTGGTCTTTGTTTTGTTCCACGTATTGCTCCACATAGGCTTGAAAGGATGGTTCTTGTTGCATAGTCATGAAGTCCATATGATCAGATTTAGCATAACTGCCTCCATGTTGTGAGCCATGATGTGCTCGTTGGGAGGGTTGCTTTGAATGTCTATGAGACGATTGTCTCCTATGATAGTCATATCTTGAAGTCCTTCTTCCTCTAGGACTTGGGGATCGTGAGGGTGTCTTTGATCTTCTTCGAGGGCTAGGGGAAGGGGTAGATGGGGGCGAGTTGGTCCCACTATTGGCTCCCCTCCTGTTAGATCGATTTTGGAGTTGTTGTGCATAGAGTCTATCTTCTTCTTCTTGGGCGACTCTTTTCTGTATATCCAACAATGCACGTTCCTCTTCCTCTAGTTGTCGGAATTTTTCCTTTTTTGCAGCCTGTTCATCTAAGTAGGCTTGCTTCTCTCTCTCAATGCTTCTTAATCTTGTATTTGCATATCGAGAAGTGTCCTTAAGTGGGGAGGTTTGTCTTGAATGCCTTATTGCATTAGCTGCGTTGATATGGTGATCACTAGATTCGTTGTTCTGGTCTTCGTGTTGTGACCCTGAATCTGAGTGGGCTGACTTATGCTGTCTTTCAGCTCGTTGTTGAGCATCAAAATACCTCGCGTTGTTAGGAGGTGACCCGGGTGGACTGGCATGAGAAGAACCACCATACTCTCCTCTGTGTCGTTGAAAGATATCCTCGAGAGTTTGATTCATGGCTTCTCTTTGTTGTCGGGTGAAAGTGTAACTCATGTCCATGCTTGATGAAAGTGGTATGAAAGAGGTGCTCACTTCACTAGGGTTAGCTCCCGGATTAAAACAAACCTCAGATTCACTCTTAGGAGATTGGTCAAAAAGGGGTCCTTTTCCCTTAGGTTGTCGACGGGTCTTGATAGGTGGTAACTGGCTAAAGGCAACAGGGGGTCGCTTCCCTTGATTAACTTGGTACCTTGTCGTAACTGACATGAAAGAGAGATATTCTCAATGATAAGGTGACCTTTCAAAGTGTCAACACCAAACTAGGATAATCGAAATCCTCTATTGTCCAAAGAAAGATGAAAAAAAGAAAAGAAAGGGGGCTTTACCAACACTGTCAAAGAGGTGCTTCAAATCAAAGGGTGACTACCCTTGCACTTTTGAATCAGGAGGTTGGACTAGGCCAAAAGATAATTGAAAATGAAAGCGATTTGGACAATAAGAGAACTGAAATTTTCCCAGAATATAGCTAACAATTTTAAAGATGAACCTTGGCACC